>JBBBDQ010001923.1:2837500-3159156 GCA_037127315.1 Ascarosepion bandense
GAAGATGTGGATGGCAATGGTCACCTACGTCCTGAAGGGACACAACACATAAAAAAGAAGGTATAACACCCCCACCTCGAAAAGAAAAAAATGACATTGTGTCCATTTTAGCATTTAGAAGTTGGATAAAAACTACAGACGTCCATTGCTAGAAAATTGCTGCTAGCGAAATAGATGAAGAGACCATTTCTATCGCCATGGGCTTGATCTTCATTGGATGCCACTCACGTGTGGTTTTAGTAAAAAAAAAAGAACCAGCTTGTTTGAATCAAATGTTATTTTAGAGGAGTCAACACGAAACTGACACTCAAACATGAGAAAGTTGTAGTTGAGAAGATAAACATAATAATGTATGTTTGGGCAGTAACATTTCTTTAAAACATATTCCATTAAATATGGCTAAATATGAGTTAAGGAATAAAAAATATATTTTAATATTCCTTATTTCCTACAAAACGAAAAAATATTAGGATGCTGGAAAAAATTTAAGAAAAATTAAAAGTTTCTTGTCGACCGTATTTAATAAAAGATGTTTGAAAGAAAGAAAGAAAGGAAGAAAGAAAGAAAGAAAGGTTGCTACCCATATATATATATATATATATATATATATATATATATATAGGGGCCCGACAATATTTTTCGGACACTTTAGTATTAGACTTTCCGAGTACCATAGAGTGGCGAAATTCCTTCAATAGAATAGCATAAACATATAAAGACCATACCTGTAATAAAAATGGAAGAAAATCGTCTGTAATATCACCTTTCTTCTCAATAACTTTTATCAATCTCTCTTCATAATGATCAAACATATGCACAATAACACCTCTACGTGTTTCTATTAGTTGTTTTTTGGCATCTAGTATCCGTTCCCATAGTTGAGCCTCTTTCGTTATTTCAGGTCCATCATGCGCAAGCATTTCCCAAACATTTTCTATTAAATTTAGATCTGGGCTTTTTGCAGGCCATTCCAAAGTAGTCATATTCACTTTAGCCATCCATTCTTTCATGAATTTTGACACATGGATGCTGCAATTCTCTTGCTGTAGAACGAAATCATTCCCTATCTCTCTTCTTATCCTTGGTAGGGCTTTCTCGTCCAGCAACTGTTTGTAGCTTTCGCTGTTCTCTCGTCCTTTCAGCCACTCCAACCATATATTTCCATTAGCAAAGATCATGCCCCAAACCATAACTCCTCCTCCTCCCATCTGTCATTTGTTCAGTACAGCAGGCTCACCCCTTCTCGACCAAGTACACCATCCATCGGGCCCATCAAACTTGAAACGCTTCTCAAATATAACCTTCTTAAAGTCAACATGCTTTGTTAACCACCTTTTAGCACACTCCAGTCTTGCTCCTTTGTGTTTCTTTGTTAGTGTAATTTTTTCTTATCCTTTCTTCAAACCAATCCTATGCAGCGTTCTTTGTACTGTTCGGACGTTTACATCCAATTCTCATTTCTCCTTCACTTTTCTTGCTGTAACTTTTTCTCCAGATGTCAAAAGCCGTGTCACAGTCCTCTTCATTCAGTCCTCTTGCCAAATGATCTTTTCCGTCCTCTCTTCTTTTTCCGCTCGGAGCTTGTCTTCAGCATGTATTCGACCGTTGATTTCGACAGCTTCAAATCCATGGTGATCCTTCTGATGCTGAGGCCATCATCCCGGTTCTTCCGTGCCAAACAAACGACTTCTTTTGAATGCATTTTACCTCATTAAACTTAATTGTTTTGCCAGTAAAATAGAACAGATAATTGATTCTAATGATGGCAGCTAAGTGTACAAGCAGAAAATTTGCATACAGCAACATATACATGAACTTAGCTCTTAATATAATAGGATTTTTTGTCATGTCCAAAAAATAGTGTCCCGCAAGTTTTCGCAAAAATCACAAAAAACTAAAATTATCAAAGCCAAACTAAAAAAAAATGATTACACTAGTAGTGGATTTTCACTCCTCAACTACGTACTTACAATCTCAAAAGTTTTTGGCACTAGTAACCACCTTGAAGTACTTTTTTCAAAGTATCCGAAAAATATTGTCGGGCCCCTGTATATATATATATATATATATATATATATATATATATATATATAGAGAGAGAGAGAGAGAGAGAGAGAGAGACACTACTATTCGTCCATGCTTAGAATATTGCTACCACATATAGTCCCAGTACTACTGCTATTTACTTTGAGCGTCTTAAAAAATCTCAATAAGACTCAGCAATATTATTGGTCCTGATCTGGCGACACGGCTTCAGCCACTTTCCCACCGCCGTATAGTTGCCTCTTTTTTTCTTTTCTATAAATACTTTTATGGTAATTGTTCGGATGAACTCTTCACTATGGTACCTGGACTTATCAAATTTAAGCGAGAGTACTAGAATGACGCCGAGATCTCATCCATTTACAGTTGAGCTGGTTAGATGGGCCGTAAGTTCTATGTTAACAGTTTCTTTTCTCTCACTTTTCGCTTGTGAAATTTTCTTCTGGCTCCATACTTTCCAGCCAACTTTAATTTGTAAAAATCTAACTGCAATGCTAATCGCTATCTCCTGTCATTACTGTTTCTGTTCTTAATTCTTCCACACCCTGTAACCCTCTGTGTCGTGTCTTAGTGGATTTAATGCCTTATAAACATAAGTGGCCATTAAAGTCAACACCTAGAAATGATAGTCTGCTTCATGCTAAACCCATTCGCCAGGCCATATGCGTTGTGTTTTTACTTGACTATTTATATATAAAAGATTGTATTAAAAAATATTCTGGCCACATTTCACAATGGAAAGGCTAGAAAGTGTACTGGCTAAACAGTAGTTGAGAACAGAAAATATAATGATATTAGTTTGACTAATTAATAGAATAATGTTTTGGAACTTCAGACAATACAGCTCAACTAAAGAGTGAACAAACCAAAAAGAAGTTATTAAAACAACAAAGATAAGGGTACTGATCTGAATAATTCTTGGAATATCTCTTTGTTTCATATATCCTCAAGACATTTAAAGAAAAGAATCACAAATCTAATTTTAAAATGACTGTGAAGTTCTATGAACGGTCTTGATGACTTAAAGGTCAATATTATTTAATTAAGTCTTGACCTTCTTGTTGCCGTACAAGTGAACTTACTTCTCTAAAATATAGTGTCATCCGTGCCTGCCAGGCCTAATCACTAAGAAGGTCATCGCAGTTTTTGCATATCTACTTGAATACTGAGTTGCTGGACCTTTTAGAGCATTGTCCCCTTCATGGAATTCTTGAACCCAGATTAAATTTCACCTATTTACAATTAATAGGGATACGTGCAGTGTTTCTATGCCTTTGTGGTGGAAACTGTCTATTAAACTCTGCAAGTTCTTTTTCTCTGTATCCTTATGAATACCACTTTTGAAAGGGAAATAATTTGAGAAATCAGCAAAAAATGTGTTAAATTTTACCAAAATACAGAATGATAAATGAACATCTTGTATGAAATATCAGTCAGTAACTTGCCATACATGATACACGATTGGGTGATCATGTCTCGAAAGAGACATGACTGTCTGGGTATAAATTTTTCCCGCAGTATGTTGCCATTACTTTCTGCGGCAGACTGGTTGCCAACCAAATCTATAAAACCCAATCTGTCTTGCTATTCAACGCATGGGGAGGGAGAACCCCAAAAGTGTTTGTGTGAAAGTGAATGAAACGAAATCAATTGGAATTTGAACTCGGCTCTCAATTCATCTTTCTAAAATGTTGGATAGTGCAACAAAAATAAATAATACATTAGACTTCATAAATAAAGTTATATTTAATTTTGTCCATAACAATTTTAGAGGGTAAGCAACGAGTATTTATTTTTTGGAATATATGCTACTGAACTACCTCCGAAAGAAACCGTGAGATCTCACCTCTTGACAATTACCTTATCTCATTATGCAAATATATTTGGTTAAAAGCTTCATCAATTTTTCTATATATATAATTGCAAATGTTCTTGGATTTCGAGGGTATGGTTTTATTTTATTTACTAACATATCTTCTGAATTTAGTTCTGTTTGCCAAGTAACTTCAAAATGATAAGAATGTTTAGAAGATTATTGCAAGAGACAAAATATTTTCCATTATGAAGAATTCGCTGGCACAATCAAGTAATTTACTAACATATGTACGCATTGATATTTAGCCTAGAAACTAATTGCTTAAAAGTATTTATCAGGCATACAAAAACTCGTTAGACTCTAATACCTCACACATAACATGTGAATATTTACCGAAAGTTGAACCGTTGAGATGTTTGTTGTTTTTTTAATAATCATTTCACCCCAGTCATTTTACCGATAATGTCACTAAGACACAAGGTGTTGCCGAGAATTAGTGAAGAGAACGGACTATAAAAGAACAGGTTTCACGAAGACAGAAGATGGCGATAGTGTCACTAAGACGCAAAGTGTTACTAGGAGTGGAACAGAATTAGATTTTAGTGAGGAGAAGGGACGATAAAAGAACAGGTTTCAGGAAGAAAGACGATCACGATTGACGTTGCATTTAAATGTTTGAAGATTGTAGATGGCCGGGAAGCAAGAAATCAGAAGAGAGTTTCACAGGCGAAAAATATGAGAAAAAACTATTAGAATAATATTTGAATAATATGAATGCATTGAGATTAATACATCCGAACAGGCGGATGACACGTCACCTATCAAGCTTAAATAACAATATAAGATAATATTCTATCTCTGAACAAATGCTTGATAAATCTTATCAGTTTAATAAGATAAAAAGAACATAGAAAGATTGGGTTGCGTCAACCTTCTCAGTATGAATATACGTTTTTCGAAATCACTCTAAAGTTTTTACTTAAATTCTAGAACCTTGAAATACACAGCGATCTTATCCATAGATTTTGTAGCTTCATATATAATTATAAACAGAGTGAATTTTGTCTGTTTCTCCGTTTGTATAATTTATCAGAGCGTAGCTAGTGTTTATGCCGCTTAAGTTTGCTGCTCCTTCCCGGAAAGAATTATGATTTAACATAGATATTTTATAGAGAATCAGTCAGTTAAGTGCCATACGTGATACACCCTTGAGCGATCATGTCTTGAAAGAGACATGACTGACTGGGCAGAAGATTATCCCGCAGTAGTTTGCCATTGCTTTCTACGGTAGACTGGTTGCCGACCAAGGCTATAGAACCCAATCTGTCCTGCTATTTAACCCATAACTGGAAGGAAGAGATGGATTAATACCTTTCCCAAGGGTATTTTTGAGTAAGTGAATACAATGGATTCAACTGGGATTCGAACCCGGCTCCCCAGTTTCTCGTTCCAAGCCGATATCCACTGTACCACAACGCACATCCTTTATATATATAAAGATATATAGAGAATACATTATTTAAAAACTTTTGGCGTTCGATTTACGCGCATGAATCATGAATGTAAAAGGGCATGCTTTGGCCCGCTCGCTAGTCCTCTATTCGCGAGCCCTCGATTGTAAATTCTTACAAAATAATAATAATAATAATAATAATAATAATAATAATAATTATTATTATTATTATTATTATTATTATTATTATTATTATTATTGATACAGCGGATTGTAACCAAGGAATTTGAAAAACTGTCAAAATATAAAGACCTGGAAATTGAAATAGAAAAAATGTAGAAATTGAAAACAAGAGTTGTGCCAGTGATAGTAGGTGCACTTGGAATGATAAAAAATGGAACAAAACAACACATTGAAAGAATCCCTGGAAACCCCAGCTTAAGAGATATACAAAAAATTGTCTTATTAAGTACAGCCCACACACTAAGGAAAACTTTATCTATGTAACGCTAGGGATGATAGGGAAGATAGAAAAAAACATGAAATGTGGCCATAACAACACGCCACTACCTGCCTTAGGTCTCCCCGCAGACTTGGTTGGTAGTGTGACCAAAGCAGAAATCGAAATATGATGAAAAATGACATAATAATAATAATAATTCATGGGTAAAAGACAAAGAATTTTTTTAGAAAAGATTCAATTTTTATCCGATTCCAGCGAGAACCTTTTTTTGGACTGTTTTTTGGCTGATTGAAATATCTCGACCCCAGTGAGAATGTAACGGGGAACATTTAACAGGCCTACTTAATAAGGATTGCTTTGGCCTAGGCCGAATTATCAATAGCATACACAGGCCTTATAACGAAAACCTGCAACTGTGAATGACTGATTACCGTCAACAGTCAATTATATTTATGTCAGTTATACAACGGACTAAAAGTTCCGCCCTACAAAAAAACAAAAAAAAACAAGAAGGGCCGTCCTGCACGGACCGCCCCCACCTCTTACCTATGCCACTGTATTAGAGTAAAGTATACTCCTGACACATTCTATACTAATTGGAGCGTCCGACTTGACAGTAAAAAAGCAAGTGATATATCGATGATTTTGCTGCTGAAACAGACATAGTAAATTTGTAAATACTAAATGATGCAGCTGATCACAATCTCAACAATATAAGATACGGGGATGACACAGTGTTGATAGCAGACACGGAACGGAAAATGCAGTACCTCCTACAGAAGGTAATAAGAGAAAGCTAGAAGAAAGGGCTAAGCATAAACTTTAAGAAAGCTGAATGTAGGGTCATCAGCAAAAAGAAGACCCCAAAATGCCAACTACAGATCGGAGAAACTAAAATAAAACAAGTAAATCAATCTAAATACCTGGGAAACGTTCTGACAGAGGACGGAAAGTGCGACACTGATATCCGAAGATGCATTGACATAACCAAGGACGCATTTCAAAAGCTAACCGGAGTACTGACAGGAAAATGTCATTGGAAACAAAGAAAAGAGTGCTGGACTGCTATGTGGTGTATGTCCTGTATGGCAGCGAATGTTGGACGATATTTTCAAGGATGAAGGAGTGGCTCGAGGAAGTATAAATGTGGTTCTACGGAAGGATACTGAGGATACTATGGACCGAGCACATGATCAACGACAAGGTTTTGGGGAGGATGCAAACGAGAAGAAAACTTATACTTAACACCAGAAATAGATAGCTGAGGTTCCTGGGGTACGTAATGAGGAAAGGGGGTTTGAAGAATCTGATACTCATAGGATGGATAGCGGGAAAGACAGACAAGAAAAATAGTACGAGACATATTTATGGGCTTTAGCAAATGGATAGTGGAGCGGGGTCGGAAGAGATGCCAAGAGGAAAAATATTAAGCGAGACAAGGGACAGAGTTAAGACAAGTGGAAATCCATGATCGCCTACGTCCTGAAGGAACACGGTACATGAAGAAGAAAGAAAGGAGAAGAAATGACGCAAAGAATACAGATTCAAGGCAGAAAACCAGAAAGTGACACTTCAATATCACGCATAGCGTACAGCTTTTTTTCAGTCTTAGTCAGAAGTGCATACATTATTTGTTTCTTTCATTTAAAATTAAGAAATTAAAGAAATAATATTCGAAGTAGTCGATTTAATCTACTGATGTAAATTAGTTGTAGATTTTCTTAATATTACAAAAAATCACGTTCTTTTTTAACATTGCATTTAAATGTTTAAAGAAGTAGGAAAAATAATGAATAAGTTTATATAGCTAGATTAATCCGTAACGATAATGTAGCTTAACCAGAGGAAATGTCATGGTAAGATAGAGATCCGGGGGGAAAGGATTACAGTTCCACTCTAGTCGAGAGGATATTCTTCATTTCGAACTTGCGCTGTTTATTAATGCTTATAGAATGACAAACTGAGTAGATGCAATAAAAAGCAACCAAAATTGAGATGAAAGAAATACTCGCCAAAACTTAAAAATGTTTCATCTAATAAAATAACTCAATAACATATTATTACAATAAGATAATAATAGAATATAATAGAATAACAGGTCATCAACCTCTTAGTTAAGGCAGAGTTTAGGACGTAGGCGATCATGGCTTTCCACGTCTCCCTATCCCTGGTGGCTCTGAGCACGCCTTCTCCCGTTACACCACACAACCCATCATCCACCTGATTAGGTCCTTCAAATATGTTATCCGTTGCTTTCCCCTGTCTCTTTTCCCCTCTATCTGGCCTGTTAGTATCAGGTTCTCCAAGCCCTCTTTCCTCATTGCATGTCCCAGGAACTTCAGCTGTCTCTTCCTTGTTTCCATCATTTCTAGGACCTCATCATTGATCACATGCTCGATCCATGATATTCGCAGCATCCTTCTGTAGAACCCTATACTCTACCTTAATTAAGATGTTGAAGATCTGCTTATTTAATAAAACTCATAAGTTAATTGATTGAGATAGACAAATAGATGAATGAAGAAATATTCTACTATTGAAAAAGAATGCTTGGTGGTGTTGTCAGCACTACAACATTTTGACTTTTACTTCAATGTGACTGTTTATCCTGTTCTGATTTATACTGACCATAATCCACTAACGTTCCTTCAAAAAATGACTAACAAAAATCAAAGACTTACAAGATGAAGTCTTCTCCTGCAAGAATATGACATTCTTATAAAACACATTAAAGAAAAGAACAATGTTATTGCAGATGTTTTATCTAGAGCATAACTTTTCAAAAAAAAAAAAAAATTATGATATTATGATTCATTGCTTTACAAAAAAAAAGACTGACATCATCTCATAAAAGTTTTTCATTATGATTTTAAAATTTTCACTTTGGAGTGGGGAAGTGTTACGAGGATGCATTTATATATTAAAAAAATATTTCCACCCACGTCTATTGAACAGATGAAGAGGCTCACCCCTTGTTCCCTGTTTAGGATGTGGTTTCCGGCTTTCTCTTTTCCAATCTTTTCACTCTTACGTAGCCCCCTGCGCATCAGTGGCGTTGCCGCCTTGCTCGGAGTGATATGATTAAAAAAAACCCAAAAAAACTTTGCATTAGTCTATGACTGCGTATGATAGATAACTGGGTAGGTTTTGCATTAGTCTAGGATTGTGTATGACAAATAGATGGATAAAATTTGCGTTAGTCTAGGACTGCGTATAACAGATAGATCGATAAACTTTGGACTGCGTATAAAAGCGAGAGACTAGTCTTGAATGAAAATACCTTTTCAGGTACAGAAGAGTAGAATCTAAGATAAGGTATAATATTATCCTACAGGTGAAACTAATAAATAAACTAAGATAGAGATAGATATATAGAGAGATGGATAGACTATGAATAGAATACGTGAGCTCAAAACTGGATAAGTTGGCGCCACTTGAGTGAAGATAATTTTCAAGTTCAACAGCTCAATAAAATATTGATAATCATCTTGGGCGCTTAATGTTGCCCGTTTCGCAGATCAGTACGAATGTGTAGTAAGTTCAATCCTTACTGGGTTTCGCACTATTTTGTATATAAATTTGAAAAAGATAGTAAAGGGCGCTAACCCTTTACCATTCAAAAATCAGTCTTGAACTTGAAACCCTTACTAATCCAGAACTGTTTGTACAATCAGGATCCCTTTTTGGGGAAAACAGCAAACTCGATTCTGAAATTTTCCTCTTTTGCAACTGACAGCCACAGTGAACACGCGTTTATTGGTGCCGTCCCTTCATTGCAAAAAAAAAAAGAAGAAAAAAAGAAAAAATGGAAACATTTGAAAGACATAGGTTTATACATTTTTAACGATTACCGTATTTTCCGGCTTACAAGATGCACTTTTTTTTTCCTAAAAAATATCCTGAAAAATACGTGTCTTTCAAGACGAATGTATCACTTACCGCCATGGTTAGTGATGACCCTGACAGCTTTTACATGAATTCAGTAGTGACGAGTTTTGGGGATTTGTGGATGAATAAAATTACTTTTATTGCTTTATATTTTTACACGAATACTTTTAGAAATTTTTAATTCATTTTTATGAAAATAAAATAACCCTTGTATAATGAAAGATGTGAAGTATATTTACTAACCACCAACTAGTATGTCATTGCCATACAAACAAAATCGGACTAATGATTAATGTAAATAATACGTGGCGCCACAACATTCACGAACGGATGGTGAACGTTGTATGAGAATGACTTCTTTTTTCTTATAAATTTCTATTCAATATTTGGGTGCGTCTTTCAAGCCGCAGCGTCTTGTAAGCAGGAAAATACGGTAAGTATTTTCTTTTACTTTTATAATTCTCTTCGTGTTGCGTTCTGCGCCGTCTCTGGATTCCCACGTTATTACATAAAACGGTATCAATGAAAAGAGTAATTTCTTTTTTGGTATTTGTTTTATTAAGAGTGACAGCTTGGATTCTAAGAGACACTAGGAGGATTGATGCCACAGGAACGCATATCGCCCGTTGGCTCAGCGTCCCTCCGTGGGTGGTCTTAGCCGGTCGCAAACCTGTGTGTGGGAGGTATATCGATGATTCAGGATGTTTGAATCCCCCTTATTGAATTCATTCAGAATTCAACAGGGACTTATATTAAAAACGGCAATCTGTCCCTGTCAAAATACCCCGTCAATGAGGCACTAAAATTAGTTTAACCATAAAAGATATAGTTGAAAAAACTTTTAAAAACTTAAGCTTTTATAACAAGTATGTATAATAATTCAGCTTTCTTTAATAAGACAATAAATTATGTAGCTGATAGATGCTTAAGTGATATTGCCGAGAAAAAAATAAACGATAATGTTTTACTGGGTTCCCTCTCCTTGAAATCACAGTTCATTAAAATAACCTTTGCTCCACTGGCTGGTATTTACTTGGCACACGCCCGTTTTCCAACGAGAAAAGCCCGCCTACTTATTTCCTGTTGACCTTCTCATTTTAAGGTCTTTCTTAATCAACAACGTGTGTCAAGCAATGCATTATTCCTTATAATAAATATACTTCCATTATTAACTAAGTGACCCTGACTAACTAACCAGTATTCTATACCCTTTAAACATCACTTGTGCAACCAGGGACTACAGAAATTGTCCCACTTTGTTATTTTCAAAAATATTTGAAGGTCAATTACTAGATCATGATGAATGCAGAAAGAATACAACAATAATTCTAACTTGGGAGCTGAGGATCAGTTCTGAAAAATGAAATCAGAAGCAGGCTTTAATGTCAACAATAAAAACTAAAGAAACCAGTTTATTTTTCTCTGAAAATCAATGTTAAAAAACTTGTCATAATTTGCATTTCTCTATAGGTGTTCACAATAGAATGCAATCAATTCATTATATAATACGTAGAATTTTACTAAGCCTTTCCTAGTCTGACACACAGGCTTAAAGTTAGAGCAACGAAAGAGGACCAAAGTGTTAAAATTCTTGATAACTATCATTCTGGATTAAATGTGAGATTAGCTTAATCTGATACAGGGCAAATTATTTCGGGTCAAACTACCCCGAATGGCTTACTTTATAGCAATTTACAGAATAAATACTCCTATTGATTATCTGCCTTCAGATGATAATTAACTATATCGCAGACTATTAATAATGTAGGGAGATCAAATCCTATGATGCTCACTACAGTGACCTTGTGTCAAACTAAAATGACTAAGACTGCCTTGCACCATAACTACCTAGGATGGAAGTAAAATTAAGTATTTCAAGCAATGATTTTCTACGCAATTAGGCTCTTCTCACCTGACAAAATGACGCAATGCAATCTTCGACTAAACTAAAACTTCTTAAATATAAATATTTGCAAAGACTTCAGTACTAGAGTGATGGATAGCTTATCTTACAAACTCATTGTAATAAGTTTCATTTACTGTTGTGCACCGACTTAAGAAATAACAATTTAGGCGCTTATCTCGCAACCTCTTGATAAATTTCGATTCTCACTGATTTCTTCATTTATTTGACTTTATGCCAGACAAAGCTAAGTTTAGAAAATATTTACAGACTACTTATCTATATAAGGAAGGCGGTACCACCACTGGTGCGCAGGGGGCTACATAAGAGAAGAGTGAAAGTTTAAGCAGAAGGAAAGCGAAGAGAAAGACGAACCGGTTACAGGGGGGTTTCATAGAAAGGGCAAAAGAAGGATGGAAATACCGGTGTGATGACAGTTGCGAGGGTAGAGTGAGAGTGGAAAAGAACAAGATACACGGGGTGATGGGGAAAGAACGAGAGAAGGATTGCAATCAAGTGGACAAGAGATGGCAATTAACATTGCATTTAAATTCCTGGAGATTGTAGCTGTCAAAGAAGCAGTTGTACAGAAGGGGGTGTCACAAGAGGAAAGTGCGAGAAAAGAAGCTGATGAAGTAGAAGTGTCGGCTAAATTTGGTTGATTTAACTGTATAAGGGTGGGTCTTTGTTGCCAGTCTGGTTGATCGAGTAAATTCTTGTGGAGAGGGCGTCAGTGAGCTAAGTATGACTGTTAGCAGGCTTGTTTCGTAGTCCATTGCTAGTGCAGGGATTTCAGTTTCTACAATTTAGCCGACTATTCAGGCCTTATGCAAAACTAGATTCAGTAAGATATAAATATATCGGTACCGATGTATGACTTACCTTTTGAGTGTGGCCTACGAAATTCTGTCACTAGTATAGTACGTGGCCTACCATAAAAAAGAAGGAAGTATAAGAAAGTATTATAAATATTTGGTAAGGGGAAAATAATTAGTTTCAATAAATAGCCGAATGCTTATATCTATAAATAAATATACTCTTACTGAGATAGGACACATTCAAACCAGATAGGTAATATACTGTTGATTTACCCTACTCCTCCACTGGAGCGAGTTGTGACACAAGGTCAGTTTTTAACGTGGGGAACCTGAGCACGCATGCTCAGGCTATTGGTCAAAGACTACCCAGCCGGTAACTGGTTACAAAGCTGGTCTTAGCTTGTCAAAGCTGGTCAAAAGTTAGTCTTAGCTGGTCATTGCTTCCAGGCTGGCGAGCAGGTAGTGAATACCTGAGAACAGATACTACACTTTGATCCTGCCCACCGGGTCGGTAAGTGATATACTATACCACAATCAAAGAGAAAGGCCACATGTTATACCGGAACCAATATATCTTTGTATTTTCACGCCATCTTTTTAAGTTCTTTTTATTTTCTGCTATCGAAAAACTATTGAATGATTTCAATAGAATCGTATTAAAGTTGTTAGTTCTCCCATTCAGCCGTCATTTTCTTCCATTAACAAATTCGAATACCAGATGTCAGCCATTTTTCTTCCCAAAATCTTCCTCAAGCGTTTGTTTTAAAATGCTATATTTAAAATGGTGTCTCTTAAAGTTTCTCTTTCTTTTTTTAAATGCCGGTCGTAGTGATTAATCTTCTACAACAGGAATTGCAAAAAAGAGATAAATTGTTGTCCTTTTATTTTTCAGTGATAAAAAACGAACAGCTTTTCGAACGTCTGTAGGCTTGTTCCGTACACTAATTTGCCTGTGTAATGTGTTGTGGTGCAATGGATATCGACTCGGAACTAGAAATTGAGTCCAGAGTTCGATTTTCAGTTGAATTCGTTACATTACAATAACGCACAAATACCCTTGGGAGAGGTACTAATCCATTGCTTCTCCCTTCAGCTATGGGTTAAATAGCAGGACAGGTTGGGTTCTATAGCCTTAGTTGACAACTAATATGCCGCAGAAAGTAATGGCAACCTACCGTAGGAAAATCTTCCGCCCAGTCAGTCAGTTATGTCTCTTTTGAGACATGATCGCCCAAGTGTGTATCACGTATGACACTTAATTGACTGAATGACTTCGATACTCGTTGGGTGTCCAAAACTCGTGGTCGTGATTCCCATTAAGCTAAGTAAATAAGTATCTCACTACAAAGCAATGATTAACAAGTCTAGTCTTACAAACTGTTAATGTAGTGATTCTTCTAAAATTATCAAATTCTGTGGCCTTGTACCAGGCTAATATAAGTTTAGTAGATATAATCATAAATAAATTTTCAATGAGCTTGATTATTTTTTTCTGAAAACGTTTTACTCTTCCTGTTATCTCTCTTCTCATTTGTCTCTATTTCCTTTTTATAATTTTTTATCAGGCTCTTTCTTTCTCGCATGTTTTACCGAGTACTGTCAGAACGCCAGTCATACTTGGTCGGGATTATAATAACTCGGCTCAGGTGGCAGTTTGGGAGAGAGTATGCTTCTCACTATGCAACACTTCGGAATTGTGCTTAAAGTGATAGGGGATCTATCAATCCCTAACGTTTAAGGTGTCCCAAAAGGAAGTGTCGAGTAACTGAGGAATCTTTTCTGTAAAACAGTCCTTATAACATATCTCGTCTGTGGGTGAACGAATAAACACCAATGTAAGTTTCGTACCTACTTTCTCCGTACACACAGCCATCTTTCCTCTTGTTTTTCTTTCTCATTTTGTTCTTGTTTTCTCTACCTGACACCCCCTATTTTTAAATATTTGTCCAAACTGCTTATAATTCTTGCTCCGTTTTTCTGCGTATTTTTATCTCTGATTCTCTTTATCCCATTCGCTTTCTACACTGAGACTTTTTACTGCAAACTTTTATCTGATCAAATTTAACATCAAATTGCTACGCCAGAAAATAAACACGATGAAGTAGGAGACTTGTAATATTTAAAAATAAGTAAGGCAGTAAAAAGAAAGAACCAAGCATGGATTGAATACCATGTAAAGTCTATAAAACTACTTAAATAATGACCCGAAAAAGATGAACGTTAAAAGAACTGATATCTTTTGGGAGTTCTCTCATAACAAAGTGATTATTAGTAAGTTCCTTTTGTCGATAAGTCTGCTATCGATTCTCGGTGGAAACTTCTTGTTTTAAACGAAGTTTAACTAAATATTTTAGGTTTGTTTCGTGCTTTACTTCATATATTTCCTATCGGCTCCAATGTTCGGTTGAGTTTTTAAAAAAATGAATGTTGCTTATCGAGGTAAGCATCCATTCTACTTGGGACAAAACATTCTTACGAGCTTAATTTCCCTAATGAGTATTGCTACTACTAAATTTCGTAAATAAGCTTTTTTTTTCTATCTCTGATCATTCTTATCTATAAAAGAATCAGTTGTAGTGATCTCGCAATCACGAGAAATAACTGAAAAAAAAAAAAATTCATGATTCCCTAGGAAAAAGGAAACCGCCCACTGGCGGGAAATTTAAAATCTCTTGTTTACATCAACCTATCACGAAGAGAGCTGTTCCGGAATAAAGTCCACAGATAAGTTTTATCACATTCTCATGTTTTACCCTTTTAGACTTATTACTTATTCATTCACCACGACAAACACAAAAAATAAACGTTTAACAACCACATTACAAGAACCTTCATATATCTACCAAAATTGTACAACCAAATCCTTCTGAAAAATAAATCCTTCTACATATATATAAATGTGTCACTTTGTTATGATGTATATGCGCATATTTTACTAACCAAAAGCAGGAGTCAAACAAAGCCCATCGTAACACTCTCGCGTATTCTTATAACAAATTCAAATCTTGCGTATTCTTATAACAAACTAGCAGTATAGACCGGCGTTGCTTGGGTGTAATGAAAGCATTAAAACTAATCAATGGTCCTGGAGCTCAGACTCTTTGGACGTTAGCATGAAAGACTAAAAAGCAATAGTTGTTTCCAGTTAAAGCGAAACCGTAGACTGAAAGAAAAATGAATGGATGTAAATCAAATTTTGATTTCCTGGTATCGATTTATATATGTATATATATTATCGATTTTTCTGCACTATTGTAAGAACTGCAACCTTGAAACTTCTGAATATTGTTTCTTGTGTCTTTGTCTATGAATGTATCAAATTTCATTAAAATCGGGCAATTCCTTCTATAACCCGATTTTTTCGATAATCGATTTTCGATATTTATCGGAGGTACCTTGACACAAAACCTAGCTAGTTCAGACGCTTATAGTACAAGTGTGTAAGTTTTCAAGAAAATCGGTTCAGTTGTTTCGGAGTCTATAGGTAACGGACACACACACACACACACACACACACACACACACACACACACACACAGACAAAGTTCCATTTATAAATAAGTTTAGATTCTAGCAATTTCTTAAATATATCAAGGTACATGAAAGTTGCATTGATAATGGATGAATATTTGAAGCGTCGGTCCTAAAAAAAGAAATTAAGATTTTGATTTCAATAAGACAAAAAACATAAAAACAAAATAAAATCTATTATCTGTTGTAGAAACTGAAGCTCAATTGCAAATATTAAAGATTTTATCATTGAATATCATAAACATCACTCTTTACAATGAAGGACCGAGTATAAATGTCAACTTTAAAAAAATATCGCTTTAAAGTAGATCTTAATCTTCCCTCAACCTAGCAAATCCGAACTTGATATCGTAACATAATCTCTAAAAATCCATTTTTATTGCACCAAGATCACGTTTAGGATCATATCAACCATTATAAATAATTTTTGAAAAATCAACCATCGTAAGTTCATTTTCTAAAAATGACTCATATGCCGAAAAGCATTAACCGAAACCCAGATATATAGATTCATTTGTAGGGGGTACACAATAAGGTGTCATCTAAACAACTCCTGAATGATCTGTTCAGCAAACAATATTTACTACCTCATATGAGTCAGGGTAAATAATAATGAAAAAAAGTGATGAAATAGATCACATAGACACTAGTTTAACAGAACGTAGAAAAAAGAGAGAAAGATGTGGATTCAAAACAAATATAAAATCTATATTAAACAAACATATTTACAGATTTTTTTTCCAATGTTTTGGTTATTTGGCAATAAGAAAGAAAGAAACTTTATCGTTTCAAGTTCTTGCTTAATTCAAGTTCACAACTGAAAATAAACCAATAAAAACTTACTTGAAGTGCAAATATTTATTTAGTGTAAGCATGAATTAAAAACTGTCTTATCGGTTTTCATAAAGTTAGTAGAGTTCATTATTCTTTTCACTCGATGTGGTTTCAGGTGTGTCCAGTCATGTGACTATCTTGCAATTGACTGAGTAAGACGAGCGTCTTTTTATTACTTTATAAAGACAAATTTTTTTTTATTTACGCTGGAGCGTTCCTGATTGGATAGAAAATGGTTCTTGCAGAATATTTTACCTGAATCAGAATTAATATGGCCATGACAATGAAAAAAATAAAACAAAAATACAGCAAAAACAAAAACTAATGACTCTTTTCAATATCTATATATCTGAGATGAGGTATTGTAATTATTTACACTTTTCGGATTGTTGTCCTCACCTTTGTTTTGATATACACGACGTTTCGGCTGTTTTACACATGACACAGTCAGTAAAGCGTTTCTTAAAGTTGTGAGTTCAATACCTGGTTTTAAGTGGGGGTGAGCCAGGTGAAGAAAATCTTGGCGAGTTAAAGGGAATTCATTGAAACTGTGTTATCCGGAAGATTCACGTAGAGCTAGAACAATCTATCTCGGTGGGCGAAATAAAGGGGTTTGGTTCGAAATTTCAATCACCTGAAGAAGACCGGACCGTACAACAGCCGAAACGTCGTGAATATGACAACAAATGTGAGAACAACAGTCTGAACATTGTAAATAGTGTAGACTTTTTCAAGGCCATAAAATTATTGAAAGTGTTAATAAAGTTTTTGCTTTCATTATTATAATAAATATTAAAAATAATAAACAAAGTGCGTTAATTACTTGGATATCATGGAATACGTTAAGGAGTTGTAAGTGACCTGAAATTATGTCATATTATGTCAAAAGCAAATATGATTTTTACAGATATTTACACCGGAGCTGATTTCATGTCCGATGAATTACTTAAAATAATTGGTCCCCAATTTTAAAAACAAGCGATTTTGTATGACGTAAGACAAAAAAAAAATAGCAATTTTATTTATCATTTTAGAAGTTCATAATATAAGTATAGTGTCAAGTCCACCTGACCTTTAAAGATATTAAATATTGATCTTTTTTTTTTATTTGTCAAATATTAAACTCCGCTCATGTCATTACTGATGTTGTCCTTTCGTTAATTCGGAAAAGTGTCGTGTTGAAACTACTATAGAAAATTTATTGGATAATTTCTTTACAGAGGAAGAAAATACCTGAAGGGATGTAATTCGTCCGACTAATTTTAAGAATACTATAGACAGAATATGTGAGAAAGAAGAAATCGCAAAGAAAATAAGAACAAGAAGGGCATCGCACATGGAATGAGAATGGTATATCCCCAGTGATCGAAATAAAGGGTTCAGTTCGAAATTCCCAGCACCTGAAGAAGGCTGGAGTGTATATCGACCAAAACGTCGTAAATAAGGCAGTAAAGATAAGGTTCGAAGAATGTAACTAGTGTAAATATTAGCTCATCTCAGAAGTACAGAAAAAACAAGGAAAAAAAAAGACAGTTGAAATTTCTGAATGCACCAGAGAAAGAGAGTCTAGAGAATGTAACACACACAAGACAATAAAAAGCAAGAGAAACAGAAGAATCAAGGAATAACTTATTTAAGGAGTTTGTATGAGTGGATATCAAAACAAGGGCAAAGGAAGATGGTAAATGGTTAGAAATTACTTTGAGTGGCAAATG
Source organism: Ascarosepion bandense (assembly GCA_037127315.1). NCBI lineage: Eukaryota > Metazoa > Mollusca > Cephalopoda > Sepiida > Sepiidae > Ascarosepion > Ascarosepion bandense. The sequence goes on from JBBBDQ010001923.1 coordinate 2,855,965, forward strand.
ACAGGAATTTTTACGCAATCACAATTGCTTGGGTACTGAAAGAAAACAAAAGGATTGCATATCTTCTTTTTTTTTGTTCAAATTTATAGAGCTTGTGTAATGAGAAGTGGATTTACTTGTAGACAATCAGAAACAATAACCGGATGGCGAATAATCGGCCGAATCTATGGCAAAACAAAACCGTTTGTATCGATCAAATCATCCATTTTAAAATAGAACAAGATGCTGAAGTTATTAACCTTAACAAGAAGACAGAATGTATGACATTTTAAAAAAAACAAAAAAAAACACCTTAATTTTATCAAAGAAGTAAAAACTCTTCTGTAACATAACAATGCTTGACCTCATACTTCTAGGATGACTCATCAAAAACCTGAAAGTCGAGAAAGAATCAAAGTTACCCCCCCCACACACACATACCATAATGTACGGAACTTGTGCTCTCAGAATATCATATGTTTCAATCCAAAGAATAAGTTTTTCGAGGACGGAATTTTGTAAATTTTGTCAACGTTGAACAGAAATATGAGATTTTATCTAAAAAATCGAACAGAAAATCAAATGCCTATGTCTACATGCGCATACATGACGGGGCGCATTTACACACACACACACACACACACACACACACACACACATATATATATATATATATATATATATATATATGTTTCATTAAAAATGGCTGACAATAAAGATTTCATTAATTTTTATTTAATTTTTACAGTATTCTTACATGTTTCCTTTTTGCTGGAGATAAGGAATGTAAAAATGTTCCATAATTTTTGGCTTTCCAAGCGCTTTCAACCTCTTTACGGGCCATTTTCAAGGATGTAAATTTTCCGGTGTTTTCATCTCCTCATATTTGACTAATGTAATTTTTCTGATTTTTCTATTTTTTGAAAAGGAGAGTTTTTTAAAACTGTCACGTTATACGTGCAGCTGGGCCCGTGTGAGCGTCTGTCTACTTTTTTAAAAAAAATTCCCAAACTCCATTTCCACTGTTAAACAACATAAGATTGATAGTAGGAGAAAATTGTTTGATATATAATGTCTCTTTTATAGCGAGGTTCCTTTGATATTGTGATTTAAATATATTTTTGTATTTTTAACCAAAAGTTTTCTTAAGGGTTCTTGTAAGTTATGGGTTAATGCTTTTTCATTGCACTACTATTGCATTATTATTACTAAATAAGTAGTATGTAAGGCGTCTACTCAGGGAAGTAGTAGTATGGCCAATATTGGTAATTGATTTATGATAAGAAACCCAATCTTGTACAGGGCATTGAAATTCATACATTATATTTGTCATCGCTAGTTTAGATTTGATAGGGTTATTATTATTAGAAGCAACAAGGTTTTCTGTATTCCATTTTCTATAATATATTATAAATGTTACATGTTTTTCGGGCATTACAGAAGAAATATGGTGTTTAATAATTTTTCGTATAGAAAATTCGTCCTGTTTATAATTAATGTGCATTTAGCTGCAATAAAATATGTTGAAGTTGTATTTTTGTAAGAATAATTTTATTTGTTTATCAATGATGTAGTAAGGAAAATTATTGCAGACTAATGTTTGTTTATGTGTTTTAGTTCGCTCAAAAACAATCTTTGGGAGGAGGAATTTTGATGTGCTCTATTTTAGAAGTTCGTTATTACTGCTATTTTGTATCTTCCTGGATACTGGCTATTATAAGATATAAAATATAGCAGCGATGCAAGATCATCACGATATAAAAGATCATGCGAATCATGTTCGAGTTTTAAAGAACTATCCTTTGAAAAAATATCACTAAAAACAGAAAAATTACATTACAGACAAACATAAGGACATAACAACACCGGAAAAATAACAACTGTGAAGCGGCTGAAAGCGCTTGGGAAGTCGAAAATTATTGAATATTTTTACATTCCTTATCCCCAGTAAAAAAAAAAAAAAGTAAGAATAATGGAAAAATTAAATAAAAAATGAATGAAATCTTCCTCATGTTTAAATGAAAGAATGCTGCGTATATATATATATATATATATATATATATATATATATATATATAATCCTACAATACCAAACGTCTCTAATAGAGATAAAAGAAACACACAGGTACGCTCTAAGTCTGAACATTGGGAGGTGATAAGCTAAGGTAATTAACTTGATTTATGATTTCCACTTATCCTCAGAGACCCCCAGGCATTCTCTTTATACACAGTTTTGTCTTTCTTCATTTTAATCCGAGGAAACCAAAGAAAGCATATACTTTCCATCAAAACGCGTCGTTAATAAACATTTTCAATTTTCTGTCATCTTCACATATTAGATTGTATTCTGGTTTATTTTTTTGTAATTTTAAAATAAAAGTTAAGAACTGAAAATAGTTTTCATTTATAAATAATGACAATATTTTTTTATTTTGCATTCTTTTTCATCAACTACATTGACACTCTTAAGTCTTCGTTACTAATGTAGACTGATGTAAGCTTTCATTAAAAATGCTTCCTTTGAAATTTATAGTTTTTAAAGCCGTTTTTTATTATTTGTACTGTACGATGCAATACTGAAAGAAGCTTTTCCAAAAAATTGAGATATTTGGTTGTGGCCAGATTTTAAAAAATGGGCTGGACTGAAAAATTTTCAGCATTCAACGGTTATATCCTGAACCATTTTTCAGAATGAATTTCAGCATTATACTTTTATCTACAAAAATCAAAATTCTTTCAATCTTTTAACAAGAGTTGACATGTCGTAAAATCAATCAACCAACAATCTTACGATCTTCTGTCATCTTCTTCAGTTAATCTCTGAATTTTTTAAGACATCAGTTCATAAAGTTGTTTTGATTTGTAACACTAAGACGATTTATGAAAGATGCCAAATTTTTCTTCACAATGAAATTGTTGTGTTTTGGCCGCACGAGGAAGACGGGATCAACATTCTGCATGACATGACCGTACCTCGTAAGTTGAAGATAAGTTTTTCTTCGGATTCTTTGTTCCACCATCTGACCTAATACTGACAACAGTCATCAATTGCCAATAAAAGTTTAAAAGAGACCGGAATGATTATTTTTGGAAAAGAAAATCTACCCACTTTATTCCAACCACCCCTTTTATTAAATATTCAGAAAATTTTCTCCACTTTTTATTTTCCTTTTCAGATACGAGGATTCTAGGATAAGAGATTTAATTACCGAACATTCTAAAAAAATCTAGCCACTTTTTTTTTATTCCAACCACCACGTCTATTTGAAATTCAAGTGTATTTACTAAACCCTAGGGTCACAGTAGTCGGATACGAAGTGACGCTTGAACAATATCGATGGTCAAAAATTCTTCTACAGTAGTAATCTTTTGTAGATATTTACTTACCTTAGTCTGGTATAAGGTCTCAACTATGAAGCGTTTACAGAAAATTGAACTCACTATATTATCAATAATTTCTGATACCAAGCTATAAAATATTGATTTTTATTAGGTAGCCTTATCTAAGTTAGTACAAACTCACAATAGTAGATACCCAATGAGAAGTGAAGTCTGAAAGGGTTAGTTTTGTACTTATAATTATTAAGATTATGTTAGACTAACAGAAGAACTGTAAAATTCTTGTGTCATCGCCCACTTTCACGTGGAAAAAGTTTCCTCCGCCCACCTGTATATAGTAATGTTAAAAAGCATACCAAAATTATTTGGTAAAAGTTTGTTACTAGCTCATAAATTTCATGATGTAGTAAAAATAACGAAGGGAGGTAACAAATAGAGCTGACTTATGTCGCTGTTGTTGCTGCTACCGTATTAAAGATCAAACGAAAGCAAAATTTAGTTCTATAATCAAGGTTCGTTTTATGCTTAGGGTTAGCGATGTAATTGTCGACAAAAAAGTAAGAAGACTTTGGTTCATAATTATAAAATTAAAAAGAATATTGTAACGAGAAAGTTAGAAGTGTTTTTTCGCCCAAAAGCCTTGAGTCATGACTAAAATAGTCACCTTAGTAACAGTAGTAGTAACTGGTCATTCGGACAGGGTTCTATCACTCCAGAAAGGTGAGTAGTATGAATTAGGTCATTTGGTCAAGGTTCTGCCACTCCAGAAAAGAGAGTAGTATGAATTAGGTCACTGGGTCAGGTTCTACCTTTCCCAAAAAGAGATTAAATAACCTGTTAACTATGGTTACAGTGAAAAGAAGGAAAAGACCCAAGAAGGAGAGGGCCAATGAATATAGGCCGCTGTTTCTATATGAAAGGGAAGAAATAGTAGAAAATCCTAGAGTTGTTGGGCTACCGGCCAGGCGTGACCTCCTCCGTTCAAGACGTCGAAAGAACTTTCCATCAAGCTACCAGCCGAAATTCTCCACACGAAGACCTTCCTCAACATCCAATGAATACACCACGCGCTGCCGTGAAAAGTAAAGATTGTTTTGTTAATCACTCTGACCAAACCCTATATATATATATATATATATATATATATATATATATTCATAAGCCGAGTTGAATGACCTTTTTCCATTCCACCTAAACTTCCTCTAAATATCTTCCTCGTTAGACGCACCTCTTATTTTCCATTGACTATTGTGTGAAACTTGTACGAAGTTGAACCCGTTCTAGTGTCCGGTATATTATAGTTCTGTCACCTTATTCCTGTTTATTTGCTGAATATTTTTGGTGTGTTATAATAAATTTCCTTTCTGTATAAAATTTTCTTGCGTTATAGTTTAATTCACTCCCTTCACTATTATTCCAACTAAAATTGTATTTGTATGTGTTGCTGACCCAAACTGGTTCGTAACAATATACACAACTATCAAGTCATATCTCCGTTAAAATTTATTTTTCGGGTAGCATATATTGAAGCACCTTTACAATATTCAAAATTTCCAATCGCCCACCGATATTTGTTCAGTCAGTTGAATATCGGCCACGCATCAATTAAAATCGCCGACTGGTTGGGAAACATTGGGCTAGAATAAGAACACAATATGAACAAGCATTGTTAGATTGAACTCACTAAGATAGTGATGACCTGCACGATTAATCTTTTAATCTTTACTTAACAGTAGACAAACTTAAGGTGACTTATGTGTATCTTGCGATTCAAAATTGGGAATATTTGCAGATTACAGACTTGGAAAAAAATCTATACCATTTTTGCTTGCATGAAGCATTTTGAGCAAAAGTAAAGAAGAACCACATATAATGATGACCAAAAAGCAATGTTTTTTGGTTGAAAGACGGCGAATCTGATCAGTTCAGTGGAGATGTATTTTTTCTTGAATTGGTTTGAAGAACGGTAACTAGAGTCATCTGTTCAAATGTACATTAACCTCAGAATAAGAGAGGAAGTACATAAATCCATTTCATGTAGCATCGTTTCAAAAAATCCTGAAACGCATTCTGAAATAAAATCTCGGCTTAAGTTGAACTGGTAAAGTAAAAATGTTTGAAATTATTCAAAAAAGTAAAATAAAATGAATTTGAATATAGAGTGTCGCTGATAATTCTTTATCGAAGTGGAATCCTGTGAATACACAGACGGAAAAATCAACACAATGATAGAACTACTTTATGTGTAGCGTTACGGCAAAGTGAATTTCGATTCATTTTGATGCTGAATCCTTCAGATCCAATGATTTTTTTAACACTGGATATTGAATATATTGCAATCTATCAAGAAACATATATGTTTATTAACCTTAACTTCACCTGAAACAGGATCAGTAAAGAAAAAAAAAGATTGTGCTGCGGCACGATTTTAAATTGGAAAAAAATTTCTTTATGGAGAAATCAATATTCAATGATTGCCTTCTAACAGGACTTAAATAACGACTAGAAATGGAAATTTAAAATACCTAACTTGTAATAAGCAATGTTACTAGTTAGATTTACATTCCTAGTCGTTGTTTGCGTCATACTATATATATATATATATATATATATATATATATATATATAGAGAGAGAGAGAGAGAGAGAGAGAGATTGATTGATTGACTGATTGATTCATTGATTAATTGTTTAATTACTTAGTTTTTGGTCATAATGAAATTAGGCCAGTACACAGTTGTATTAAAAAGTGTTCAATACAATTATAGAACTTTTAAATATTCTTCATTTGTAAACGAGTTATTACGGGATCTAGGTTTCTACCATGTAGTGTCTTCAGGCGATTTGCAATAACTGATTTCACCATTTTTATTTATTTATTTTTTTTTTTTTTACCGTTTCTTTTTAAGAACGCTCACATAACGGGGAATTTTTGAACGCGTAATTTTTTAAGTTAGAAGAATTATAACGTTTTCATCCATGGTTGTATGAACCTAATAGGTATTTTATGGTACAACCATGGATGAAAACGTTAGAATTTCTTCTAACTTAAAAAATTGCGCGTTCAAAAATTCCCCGTTACAAAAATATCCCGTTACGTAAGAGATTAAAAAAATAACGGTAAAATCAGTTATTGCAAATCGCTTGAAGACACCACATGGTAGAAACCTAGGTGACGTAATAACTCGTTTACAAATGAAGAATATATGTATACTGTGCGATGCGTAAATTATTGCATTTTATATTTTTAATTTCTGTGTGAAAAGGAGCAATTCACTAGGCCAGAAGTTTGGAAAAGACATGGTGTACTGCTTGACATTCGCACCGGGATCTCAAATACGAAATTTCAGAGTGTTTGCGTGTCAGTCCGAAGGCAGTGAATAGGATTTGAAAAGAATCTGATGATATGGTGTTTGGAGTGATCATTAGTGATCATCACGGAGGCCTACACTACATCATGAGGTATTCCTGCACTGTGTCAAGACTATTGGAAGACCCTATATCTGGCAACAGCACTCTGCAACATACCACACAAGCAGGAGAACCCAGCCATGGCTGTCAGACAATTTTGCGATCATATCACTCCTTATACCTGCCCTCATAACTCCCCAGACTGCAACCCCTTGATTATTATGTGTAGGGCGCAGTTGAGCAAGGGACTAACAAAACTCTTTGTAACACCAAAGATCAACTGAAGGCAAGAATTATTGCAGAATTCATCAACTTAGACAAGGAAACTGTCCAAAAGAGATGCACGACATTACGAAGTCGTCTAAGGGCCGTGATTGAAAATGTACTCTTTAGTATTTCAAGATATTTTAGTGTGATTTTGTGTAACACTATTTCTGCATATGAAAAAAAATGTAATCCTTAGTTTAATACGACGGAGTGAAAGAAATTCTTATTAGTGGTATTGTTGATTTTGCAGTTTGTTGTAAATCGCAATATGAGCTCGAGTTAGAAATATTTATAAAATACTTGTATGCTTGTAAAATCTGAAAAAACAGAAAAACTAACTGAAAATTAAAAAGAATAGAAAGGAAAAATATATTCTTGCATTGTTTATTCAAAAGTCGATCAGAAGCTTTGGTTTTTCGGCCGGTAGAAGTGAAAAATAGATATAGTCAAAACAAGATTGTCAAAAACTTTTCATGAGGTTAAAAAGGTTAAAAGCTTTAACTATGGGAATAAAAACGAATTATAAATCTCACTGGAGTTAAAAATTTCCAAGCTAGATTTGCTGACGTAAACAGTTGATCCAAGAAGAGGAAGATGAAGAGAAATTATGTCAGAGGAGGTGTTGTTGCCTCATTGGTTGAACCAAACTCCCCCACCTCGAAATGTGAAGATAGAAGAAATCTCATTGGTCAAAGATTAGATACCCATGCAACCCCGAAGAGGATTTGGGACAAGCATAAAAATCGAGACCAGATTTGTTAGTTCAATTCAGTTCGAAGTCGATGTCTAGTCGGTTCTCGGCCCAGAGATGTAACGACGGAGGGAGGGGTGTTCCCAACCGGGAGCCATTAACAAGACAAGTGGTCGCCTCCCATAGAGCTCCTGGCTGAAGATGCAAAGAAACGTAGAAAAGCCTGCTGCCGACCGACTTAAAAGAGTTAAAATCGAATAATGCGCCTCCGATAGAGTCCTGGTTGACGATGTATAGAAACAGAAAGAGCCGAGAAAGAGTTAAACTAGCTGAAAGGAGATATTTTAGTAGAAGCTGCCGAGCGAAAGAAACAAGACGAATTTACTACCGCTGTCGCCAAAACCCCTCACTTTGGCCGTTTCTGTAAAGCTTCGGTAAAGAGCTCTGAAAACACTTTTTTAATTGAAAAATTGAAAGCTCTGATTATTCTTAAACGAAAACTTTCGCTCCGTTGTGAAAATTGAATTCGACGACTGTATACTCTGCTTCTGTTGACAATTATTTGAATTTATATATATATATATAAAGCCCTTTTCAGCAACTTATCCAGGCGTCTTCGAAATTATTCATTTTTTTTTTTTTTTTTTTTTTGGTGACGTGTTTTATTTTATCAACACAAGTGTACACGTGTGTCCGGTCTGGTTTGAGGTGTTAGAGAAACGGTTACTGGGTTTTCAACATGTCTTTCCTGAGATCAAAATACACAGCGTGGGCAGGAAAGTTCACCGTTGTAATAGACGTCTTGAAGACCAGCTGCTGTGACGAGACCATCACGATTAGCGACCCGAGAACGTCGTCATAATTGGTGCCGTGTCGACAGCATCAACCCTGAGTCAGGTCGTCATCATCATAATTGGTTTCCGTGCCGGGGACAGCAGGCCAAATCGGTGAGTCGAATCCCGGTTAAATTCGTTGCATTTACTTACGCACTAAATACCCTTCGGAAAGGTATGAATCCTCGACATCCTCCTGTAGAACTACAATTTAATTGATTCAAGTCTTTCACTCATCGCTGCCATATTGAAGGACACACACCGCATAACAATCCAGTATTCTCTTCTTCGTTTCCAACGAAATTTCCCTGTCTCTCAATACTCTACTCAGCTTCTGAAATGCATCCTAGGCCATATCAATACGCCTTGCTAGCAGGGGAATACTTGTATTTAAATTCCTAACTTTTCTTTAGGCTCTAACATCGACTTTTGAGTTATTTCGACTTTGGTTCAAATCATGTATGATGTGTTTCTTTATTTTAAAAAAATTCTATTTTCTCAAAATTTGTTAAAAATTGGATTTTTTTAGCTTTTTTTGTTCTCTTCAAAAGAAAACTTTGAAAAGATTTAACATCGCGGAAAATCGATGGCAGAACTCTAAATAAAACAAAAAAGTAATTCTAATAAAGAAAATGTTAAAGGAAAACGCGGTCAAGTGGCGCGAAAACAGATTGGTGTTTCTGTCATTGTAAAATCCAACATGAAATCTGTTTATTGCAAAGATATCGGACTACATAGATATCTTAATCTAAATACCACTGACAATCAAAAGTAAAGAAAAACAACAAATTTGCAGGCGGTCTTTTATTATCTTTGCTTGGATGTTTTGAATGAAGGAGTCAACCTGAGAAAACATTCTTTGATACTGACTTTCTGGATTAGTTAGAAAGCATGTCAGGTCTGTCATCGTTAATATTCGAGATAATGATATTTAATTTGATTTTAGCTAACGAGCTTAGAGAATATAAACGAGAAAACAGTCACTATTTAAGAATAAGGTTTGAAAAGATGCAATCTTTGAAGAGACTATGAAATCTGAAATTGCAGGTCAAGTATACAGAAAAAAGAAACACATTAACATCTATGAAACACAATTAATGTTGAATAACACTGAAAGATATAAAGATTAAAAGAATCAGCTGGTAAGTTATATTCCAACAATCTGATAAGCAGGCTGAGCATAAGAATGAATACTATATGGACGGTTTTAATATGAAAAAGTCACATAGAATTAAAGGCTTAATAATTCCATTCAATGGAGTGTTTAATCTGGCCTAGACATACTTTGATAGTTGCAAAATTTGTCTTGAATTATGAGTTCAATCCCTTGAGTAGGCAAAGAAAGAGCAATCTGGCAATGATCAATTAATAGAAAACCAGAGTTATGAGTTCAATTCCAAGAAACCGGACGCAACAGAAAGTAAGGCGAGAGAAGAAATAAAAGGGTGAGTATAAAGTTCTTTGATGATTATCCGAATGTGGTATACACCAATGGAATGTTGAAAAACAACAAAATATTGTTTGTTCTAAAGACTCAATGAATGGTAACAATAAAAATTCCATCTCTCAGGAATTTAGAAAAAATGATTTTGCGTTGTTTAAAAATATAATATTCACTCTGCAAACTTTATTAAATATTCAAACCTTCTTCCGGTGATATGACCGATGGAGAGCGCTTAACTCAGTTAGATGACACTGTGGATTTTCTGACACACAAAGCTTACTGAACATTCTTGTTTTTCTAGGAGGAGGATGCAACTAACTTGGGCGCCAATCAAACCGCCTATTCACTTGTTATGTAAATATTCTAAAGAAAGTTGAATAATTTTTTAAACAAAGAAAATTTTAAAACATGTCCTAAAACGCCTCCAACTAATCATTTAAGAAAAATTATTACAGGTATATGTAAGTAAACTTCACAGATTGTTAATATAAAAAAAATATGTCGGTCAATTCCAATTGCATTTCGTAACTTTCCGTAACATTTCGTAGAATGATTTACATTAGGATACGAATCAGAGCAGTTAAGAATATTATGAAAAATCAGGAATTTGTGTATTTTTATGACTTAATCCAGCCATGTTTAACTACGAAACCCTTCGTGTCGAGTGGTTAAGCCACGTAATATCAATTGTCGGCTTCTCTTAGTTCTATAGGAGTTACATATTCAAATCTTGTAAGAGGATGCATATTTTCTTAAGATTTCTTGAATATTCACGCCAGTAAATAAATATATAGTATTTAATTAAATACGCGTATCCATTAAAAATAAATTATATATATATATATATATAAAGGTCCCTATTATAATAGGGAGGATAAACAGGACGTTTTAACCAAGTACACTTTAGCCACCATCAGGTGTCCATTATTTTGGCTGAAGAGGATATATTGTGTGCGTTGATTATTGTGTTACTTTGTTTCTGTGTGCGATATCACGGAGCCAGTAAATTATTTGCGATGGTGGAGTAGGGGGTACAGGCATTGATTAACCAAGTGTTTAACCTTGTGTTTACGAGTTCATTATCTGAAATCGATATGTTCTGGTTCAGCAGCAACAAACAAAGACCAGGTTAGTGTGAAATAAGACTGAAGAAATAGTCGTAAACATCCATTTATCTCACGAAATAATGGTAGCGATCTAATTCGTAAACATTGTCTTTTTGCGGCAGCGTTTGGAGTGGCTTAACAGACCAATCATTGCACATAACTCTCTTCTGCAGGTGTGAAAGATGAAGCTGGAATGTTGAGTAAAGGTCTGGCATTGTTCTCTCTGCTTTCTTCAGCTGACTGTTCTTCCATACTCTCTTGTTCAATTTAACCATCATTGGTGCTTTAGTGATGTGTTTGTCAATTTATATGTCAAGTTATATGTTGTTGGTCATAGTAGAGACCAGATATTTAAAGTTATCTGTGATTTCAGATTGATAGAGATTCAGAAACATCTTGAACCATGACGTTTATTTTTTATGTTAAAAGCTCTAATTCCTGACTGGTTGAACTTACTAATACGTTTTTGGAGATCATGTTCGGTGTGCGTGATCTGAGTTGCGTCATTAGTAAACATCGTTTCTCTGATGTGCACACCTTGGGCTTATCCCTCGGGCAGGGTTAGGGTTAAATAATTTGTCGTTGCTTCTTAGATAACCTTCTTCGGCTTCTTTAAACGTAAAGCTCAATAACATGAAAAAGTAGATGCCAAACAAAATTGGTGCTAAAATGCATCCTCGCTTTACGCCACTCCGAATTGTGAAGGGCATTGAAGTTTAACTATAATAGCTGACTATCTTTAGTGTGGTCTCGTGAAAGGTGGTGATGTTGCTTAAAAATTGTCGGGTGTAGTCAGTTTGCGTTAGTAACTGAAATAGATCTTTCTGTTATCAAAGATAAACACTTTTAAGATTGATGAAGGCGATGTATAATGTTATCTGTTGTTCACAACATTTATCCTGTAGCTGACGTAAAGAGAAGATCATATCAACTGTAGAACTTTTAACCCTGAATCCACCTTGGGATTCTCGGCAGATGCGATCAACAAGTAGTTGGAGACGAGTTAAAACCACTCGGACAAAGAATTGTCCCTCTATGCGGCATCACAGAGTAAAAATCCTTTGTGATGGTGAATATAGATATTGATTATTCAAGTGATGTTGTCACCTCGTAGTCGCGAGTTCAGTATCGGAAATCGATATACTTTGGTTCAACAGCAATAAACAAGGACCAATTTAATGTGAAACAAGACTGAGGGAAATAATAATGACATAATATACTAACCGTTACTAACCATTGCTCTAAAGCAAAGTGGCCGAACTAATGGCATTATCTTATACTAGAATATAACCACAAGTGTTTGACTCCCAGTGAGGATCGAAATCGCTAAACAGAAGTAATGGTCTATAATTCATGACGAGGCGACCAGACCAATGACTTATCTGCTAGAAAAAATATTTCATGTTTGACTTCAACTTTTAACTGTCATGTGGAAAAAAAAAAAAAAAAAGAAAGAAAGATATATTTGTTGGGTCTGATAAGCAGTGTTAATGTTTCAATGTGCGCGAATCACAGTTTAATCTAAGGACGGAGTTTATTTTTATTACTACACGTAAAGTGCTTATCTGTAAACACAACAGAGTCATTGGAAAATTAATTGAGGATTTTTAACCTTACGTCACTTTCTGGATTAATTGAAAAACACTTCAAGATATTTGTGACAAAGAATCTATTGATATTTTGTTAAAGTGATTTCCAGCTGTAAATAATCGAGTTCGCATTTATTTAGGCAATTATTTCGTGACAAATTGATTTTCATTTAAACCCGCATGCATTCATTATAAGATCCGTATTAGCTTACATGTCACAAATATCGGGAATTCAAAAGTTATCATTTTAAAATTCTACTTTGGATTAATCGAGATATTTACTAAGAGAAATGGTTGACGGGATACGTTACTAAACATTAGGCCACGGTATGCACTTTTAAAATCTAGATATTTTCTAAGTTGCAATTTGTCTGGTATTGGGTCACCCAGAATGTATTACACTTATTGCACATATTAAATGGAAACAGGATAATTAGACATGGGTCTACAGCTGACATGTAATATGGATATTTACTATAGTTTGTCTGGCACAATGCTGCAATGAAAAGCTACCGACAAAGGAGACAATTGTTTACATAAACATAATCTGTCAGATTAAACTGGTAACAATAACTCTGTGGTAAGCGCTCAATAGAAATAGTTTTTGCAGTTAGTCTGGTACCAAGATTCTATACTGAGCACTCAACGGCTTTTATTTTTGGCAGGTTTGTACTATTTAAAATAAGCTTCAGAAAATAAGATATGCATATTGATTGATTCATTTTTACGGCTTATCAACCCTTTGATAAAGCCAAGAAATATGTTTAGGCCGTAAGATGTTTTTAGATAATAATGGTTTAATTCTTATACAAGTCTTACTAATTAATCCATAGATGGGGAGAAGAGATGGATTTATACCATTCCCAAGGGTAAGTGAATATAATGAGCCCAATAACAATTGGAACTCAACTCTTCTATTAACAATTCCGAGCCGTTATCCATTACCGCACCTTATACATCAAAGCTTATAGTATCTGGTATTTCCAAACGGTCACCCATTTAGGTACTGACCAGGGTAGACCGGCGATCGTGCAGAAACCAGTGTTTCAAGGATATGTGGCCGTAAAACCAGAAAATAAGACGTACGTCAGAAGAAGGTAGGAAATATAACTGAAATATAAAAGAACATGCGTGACAAAGCAAGTCTGCAACAATTGAATAGTTAAGAAACATTTTTGTCAGCATAAACTGTAGTGAAAGGGTCAGTTTAATTAAAATTTAGCGTCATCCCAAAATAAGAGAATGTCTGCCTTTGGTTATTAAGTTTGATTTGCAAGATCAGCTCTTGTGGAATTCAGTCAATTAGTTTAGTGCCATACATGATACACGCTTGAAAGGTCATGTCTCTTTCGATCAATGACTGACTAGGCAGAAGATTTTCCTACAGTAAGTTGCCATTTCTTTCTACGATAGACTGATTGCCAACACAAGACTACAGAACTAAATCTGTCCTGCTATTCAAACCTCAGAGGGAGAAGAGATGGATTAATACCTTTCCCAGGGGTAATTGTGCGTAAGTGAAAGAAAAGAATTCAATTGGAATTCGAACTTGGCTCTTCAATGTCTCATTCCGAGTCGATATCCATTGCACCACAATACACATCCTCTTGTGGAGTTAGGGTTGGATAAAAAGTGACCTATTATTGAAGCGCTGTACCAAATTAAGTTAACTCTGGTAAAAATTTTGCAAACTTCCGTCGAGTTGTAGTCCTCAGAATATTCTGAAGATCCTGCGTCCAAGCAATGATCCTGGGTTAATGTCTCGGTATTTTAACCTTGAGCCAGACTAAGCTCAGATGAATAAATATTTAATCCGGAGAAGAAGCTTAATTTTCTGAGAATCGGTCAACACAAATGAAACGTTAACAAGTCTACGAATTTCTTAGACGAAGTCTTATCCTTAATTTTTGAATCACATTTTTTCTTCATTTTATTTCCGTTTTTTATTACAGTTCATCGATATTCTAAAAAACATTTGATAAAAATACAAACTTTGATTTAAAATTTATAATTTCAAAAGTGTGCAAAAAAATTAAATTGAATAGATAAACAAACTTTGATTTAAAATTTACCAAAAGAGTGCAAAAAATAATTTCTTGGGATTAATTAATATTTACAATAAGTAACTTTATATTATTTGAGGTGAAGTAACAGAAAATATTTGGTTGCTCTGTCGACAGTAAACTTAGTGACCGATTCCAAGTTTTTCTCAAAATTTAATAAAAATAAAATTGATTTAAAGTTCATTATTTCAAGAATGAAAAAAAAATAAATGAAATTAAAGACTATCTTTGATTTAACATTTATAATTTAAAAAGAGTGCAAAAAATTAAATTAAATTAAATTAAAAAACAAACTTTGATTTAAAATTTATGATTTCTTGGGATGAATTAATATTTACAATAATTAGCTTTACATTATTTGGGGTGAATTAACAGAAAAGATTTGGTTGCTCTGTCGGCAGTAAACTTAGTGACCGATTTCCAGTTTTTCTCAAAATCTAAGGAGATAGCATTTCAAACCATGAAAGAGATTAAAAAGAAAAAAAACAGAGGCAGATGAAGATTATCCCCAAAGAAAACATTGTAGGGTGTTTAAAAAAGTAAGGGATGCTGGGATGTGTGAGACCCCAAGAGGTGTACATTGAAAGAAGCAAAAACACCATTGCCCTCGGTAACCTATTTTCCTCGTTAATAATAAACGGCTGCATACTTTCCGGACAAATCTAATAATGTTAGTCACTTTGAAATAAAACACCGTCAGAATTCAAGTTTTATAATCAGAACACCCAACTTTGTGAGGAAAGCAATTTGTTGTAAAATGAATTGCTTAAATAAATTCTGACACAAATATTTACAGTTGCAATCCGTCTTAACGAAATGTCTACTCTTACGTCATCTCAAATATTTCGAAATAAAAAGACTAGATAGAAAAAATTTGATTAAAATTAAAAAATAACTACAGGGAAAACGGTCTTATATAGGGTGTTCCAATAACTTAGACCGATTTTAAATGTGAATTAAGTTTAAGCGTTTAATGATTTTTTAAAAATCTCTTTCAGATTTAACAACTTCAGTCTTTGGCAATTCCAACCATGGAAAGAGTAACAATCGAAAAACGTATGAAACTTATTAAAGCCCATTACGAAAAATGGACGTTCACACAAGAGAAGTTCCCAGGTAGCATCATCTCTCAAAACAGTGATGTCAATTGGCCACCACAATTGTGCAACTTGACGCCTTTAGATTTCTTCCTTTGGGGTCATCTCAAAAGTAAGGTCTATGTCAACAAACCAACAACAGTCCAACAGCTGAAGCATGAGATAAGACATATTGGTGAGATCGAGGAGCAACTATACAGAGACACCATCAAAATTTTTGACAATCGAGTGGAAGTGTGCTGCCGAAGCCTTGGCGGACATTTGGGCAATATTATTTTTCACACATAATTGCTATGACTCAAATAACATGATCCGATAATGAGATAAATAAAATTCCACCAATAACACATTTATTTACTGTTATCTTCAATCCGTCTTAATGAAACACCCTATATAGTTGTTCACTTTAATCAACAATACTAACCTTTCCTTAAAGATTGCCCAGTAATTCCTCCTAATTCAAGAGATCGCGATTTCTAATCTTTACCGACAAGCTCTACAAGATTTTGAACCATTACACATTTGACTGCATAGAAGATCCTCAACTATTAATATTAATCAACCTTTAATATTACAGTATCATGGAGTCAAGCAAGGTACAAGTACTGGTAATCTACGGTGGCTGGGGAAATAACCTACCACGTAACTCAATTTCGGCAGGGATACATTTTAGTCTTCTTTGTGGTTGTGAGGCAGGGTCTTTTTATTCGCCTTCTACACAGCTTTTAAACGAGTCTCTCATACCATTCACTAATGTAATGAGTTCGATCCTTACTGAGAGTTCCAGGTTTATGATATTGTCCAATACTAAGCTAAATTAATAAATATTAGTTTTCGGTGCCTGTTGTAGAGCAATGATGGACAAAAACAGCATGCAAGCAGCCAAGCCAATAAATAATATAAAAGTTCTTACACCTCTTGTCAGCCTTGACAGAAGCCTTAACATGAAACCTTCCGAGACAGTTGTGTCCCAAATCGATGTTCTCGTCCTGCAGGAATATGAATGAATGACGGTATACTATCTTCCTACATCTATCTATCCCTAATCGCCTTATACCATGCTAGATTAAGCTTAAAAACTAGAATTTCAATAACTGATATTTCCAAAGCATGCAGACCCTCCCCAACTAGAACATGCAATCTCTGTCTCGGTCCCATTTAGTCCTGTGTCACGCTGAACTAAATACTTTGCCGAGGGCGACTCTACTTTCTATCCATATGGTGTCTATAAGTATTTAATCTAAGATTTGTTTAACACAGGACCAAACGTGTGAGGTATTTAGTTTGGATCACAATCACTACACAATAGAATTAGAGAGTAGTTCACTAGCAATTACACAGGGAGAAACGGCGAAATATTTATTTACTAATGGAAGCATAGTTTGGTGCAAGGTCGCAGAAACTGAAGACCTCGTAAGGTTCGAATTCTAAAGAAATTTAGTTTAATTTGATTACGGTCGCTCTAAGTTAGACACTGTTGATTAAATTAGGAAAGGATCAGGGAAACATAAATTTGATATGTTTTGCTATTTTAAGCTTCATCAGAAAGTGTTAGTATATATATATATATATATATATATATATATATATATATATATATATATATGTCTTAAGTTTCATGCTTTTTTGATCGTCTAACTAACTGTTTTAATTTTATTTTAAAATACTGGGTGTATACGGAGATACGTATATTGATGAACTTTTGTTGAAGGTGGGATTGACTTTGGTGGGAATATGTATTTTTGTCATGACGCCTCTTACGCATACACAGACATAATTTTACATATATACAACCATTGACGTGCGCAGAGACACACGCACACGCGAGCTAAACAACCGGGGCTTACAGTCATAACTTCATATGAACAGTATTGAACTCTCTCTCTCTCTATATATATATATATGTATGACGTTTTGCACATTCATACGCTTTTAAGTTTGTTTTATGTTTTTGCGTAAGTATAAATTTATTCCCGCTTATGTGTTCATGCATTGAAATATGATTATGTCTATCCTGACCCCATTCATATGAGGCCAGTGATTTTATGAATCCGCCGTGACTGTATCCAATATGTAGCAATTTAGTCTGCCTAAAAGTTAACAAATTGACATCTCGATAAAGACTAAATTTTGAAATTTGTGTATGTATATATACATGGGTGTATTACTATGTATATATTTTTTCTTACTAATGTTTGTGTATATTTTTCCATATGTGAATGTTTGTAGGTTTATTCATGTATGCGTTCTTTTTCTCTCCCCCGTCTAATATATTAATAACTTTCTAAATCTACGAAATTGTTAAAATATATATATATATAGTTTTTTTTTGTTTTTTAGCAACAAAAATATAGTAGATATAATAGTTAATTAATAATGCTGATCTTAATTTTATAAAATTTTAATACCAATGCCCACCAAGATTAATTTTAAGTCTTCCCACATATTCTCCAAAGTAAAAGTTGCTTTACTCTGATTGGTCCACATTGTACATACAATAATGCCTCCCTGATGAAAGAGGTCTTGCTTGTTCTTAACCTTTTAAAGCCATTCATTTTGAAATAACCACATCACTTGATAAGACACAAAAAGTGTCGAAACAAAATAGCTACTTTTGTAGTGATATTGTAACATTTCAATGTTATAATTTATTAATAAATATTATTATTATTAGCTCTACTTTGTATTGAGCACTTTTTTAAAAATAGTGTTTCTTTGGATGGGGAATATTATTCCACCCATACTTGGATATATATATATATATATATATATATATATATATATATATATATATATATATATATATCAGGCATGTGCTGTCACTAATTACTGAGGTTATGCAGCTTGTGATCTTTATGTAGTAAATCTGCAAAACAATAAACTATTTTGCATTTTATGCATAATAATCAGAGTAGCTTTTATAATTTTGCGGAATTAGGTGCGTATTGTGCCACAGAAGGAAAATGTAAGCGCTGATCTCTTTTATTCAGGGTAGGTACTGCTTACCTAGACGGCACGCCCCAAGTATTGTAGCGAACAAAACAAGATCCAAACTTAAACTTCAAATGCTAAGCACTGCTTTTGCATGTGTTAAACAAAGTTTGTAAATTCGAGTCTTTAATTTCTAACAAAAATCAACCAGTCAGTGTTTAGCATTTGAAGTTAAAGTCTGGATCTTGTTTTGTTCACTTACACTTAATTTTTAGAGGCTCGCGACGAGAAATCGGCAAGTCGTGTTCGAATTCAAGTTGCTCATTACATTTATTGTCGCGCAAATACCATTGGGAAAGGTATGCCTCTGTCACTTCTTCCTTTCTATGGATTAAATAGCAGAACAGAGTGGGCTCTTACTTGTCAACAGGCATCATGTCTTTTTTGTGAGCGGGGGGGTGTCTTTCCTGCGGAGCCTCGATATATTAAAAAAGGCAAACTGCACTTGACAGCTGTGGGGCAGAGTAACCCCAAGCCAGTGATCTTATAATTCCTCTCTGCCAAACACATGTCTTTTTACTACTTTTAAATAGTAAGAGACATGTTATGCTTCCGATGCAAGCATAACTGTCAGAAGACGGTTATGCTTGGATCGGAAGTATCATAGATTTTATAACTAAAAACGTTTCTAAAAATTAAGAGACCAAATTTTGAAGTCAATGCTTTTTTCATTTAATAATTTTTTAATAATGCTAACTCTTCAAGTTATCCTAACCCCAAACCGCTGTTATTTTTGGGGGGGATTTTTTAAGTAGAAATTTTGTTTAAAGAATTATCCTGATTAAAAAGAAAAAAATAGAAATTATATACACAACTTTGTCGATTTCAGTAAATCGGAAACGACAAAAATTCGTTTCTCAATTCGCACTATTGAGCTCTGCAGTTTTAAATCAGTTTTTAATTAAGCCTGACACAAGGTCACACGTGGGGTTATCAGCTTTGATCGAATTAATCGCGTGGTTCCCAACATGGGACGTCCATCTCACATGGGGGCAATTTAATTTTTGAGGGTGGCAATTCAGGAATGAGTTATTGGCAGAGAATTCTTTTAGTGACTCTATATGTGAATGTGAATGAGGTACGTGTGCGAATTAAAGTTAAATTAAATACATACGATGCATTATGCATACATAGAAATATCTGTCTGACAGTGTGTATGCTTGTACATGTAATTACGTTTTTAACAATTTCTTAGTAATTTATTCCTCGGTACTTCAACTACCCTTTCGTTCTTTTCTCTTTCATGGACAGCATGTTCTTTGGAAGTTTGTTTAAATCAAGTTTAGAGCCTTTTAAGCTTTGTCCATGTGAATAATTCCCTTTTTGAATAATGGGAATTATATGTCATGGGAGGGGACATCATGATTTTAGAGATGCTTGGGTGGGGCATGGCCATAAAAAGATTAGGAACCCACCTGAATTAATTCAATGTAGTCCTTTATTAAGCATAGCTTAATCTGAGCACAATGCCCCCAAAAAAGTATGAGACGTCTAGTAAGGAATTGATCTCAGTAATAATGAGATCGATCCTTCCTAGGCGTAACTACGATGAAGAAGCCATTTCAGTCTGACACAAAGCTACAGTAGAAGATAACCTCCACCTGAGAAATAGCTTAAAAAAAGAAAGACCTTATTCTTAGTTTAGTATGGAAGACAAAAGGAGGGTTCGAACCAGGGATTAGTCTGCACTCTGCATCATCGCACTACGTAAGGTGCGCTTTCTAAATGTTTTCTACAAGGTTGTAATTATTATTATGTTGTCATTTTTCATCATATTTCGATTTCTACTATGGTCGCACTAGCTACCAAGTTTGCGGGCAAACCTAAGGCAGGTTGTGGTGTGTTGTTATGGCTCCATTTCATGCTTTTTCTATCTTCCCTAACATCCCTAGCGTTACATAGACAAAGTTCTCCTTAGTGTGTGGGCTGTACTTAACAAGACATTTTTCTTTATATCTCTTAAGCTGGGGTCTCAATGTGTTGTTTTGTTTCATTTTCTATCATTCCAAGTGCACCTACTATCACTGGAACGATTCTTGTTTTCAACTTCCACATTTTTTCTATTTCAAATTCCAGGTCTTTATATTTTGACAGTTTTTCGAATTCCTTAGTTACTACGTTACAATATTTTTTCAGTATGGTAAACTGAAAGTTCAATAGAAAGATGGAATAGGGAAACCCTGTCTTTAAACGAAATGGCATTTTGAAGTTGATTAGCTATTAACCTGTTGCTAAATGTTGTAATTTTCTGTTTTTTTATTTTTTTGTTTTTTCCGATACAAACTCAAATGCTTTTATACACAAACCAACAGCAATTGGTAAAAAAAATTCTCTTTTTATAACTGATGATTTGTTTTTTTTAATACGTCCAGGTAATAGATTTTATTTTTTGTTTCTCTCTCTCTCTCTCTCTCTCTCTCTCTCTCTCTCTCCTCTGTGTGTGTGTGTGTGTGTGTGTGTGTGTGTGTGTGTGGTCTACATGAGCAACGTTGTTTCATTCATAAACAAGTTTGTTTAAAGAGCAACGACAATATGTTAGCTTATTTTTTTATTTATCTTTTGCATATTTACGACTATTTTCTCATGGTTTCTAGCACAAAAATTGCTTACTGAGTATTTTCAGATTTCATTAGCCATTATCAAAGATTTTTTGGTTTTCAATTCATACTTTGTCGATTTTATGATTTTAAATATCACGTGATCTGTCGCGGATTTACAAGATTGTTACTGTGTCGTTTTTTTGTTTGTTTTTTTAATGAAATGATTTAGAGAATGTTTGTTTCTCCATTTGATAATTGGGTTTGTTTGTTTTTTTATGTTTAACGCTTCTAATTTTTTTTTACACCTAATGTGATAAAGTATTTTGTTTGTTGGAAAGCACTTGTCAGATTGCTGTGTCTTTTTTTTTTTTTTTTTTTTTTTTTTTTTGTTATACAGGTTGGTGCTCGGAATGAGAAATCGGAGAGCTGTGTTCGAATTCAAATCGAATTCATTTCATTCAATTACACACAAAAATGCCCTTGGAAAAGGGATTAATCCACCTCTTCTCCCTCCAACTAAGGGATTAATAGCAGAACCAGTCTACCGTAGAAAGAAATGGTAACCTACCGTAGGAAAATATTCTACCTAGAATAAAAAAGAGACATGATCGCCCAAGTGTGTATCATGTATGGCAATAAATTGCCTGACTGGCCGGTGATATGCAATTTAATTGTATTATTATTTGATAAATGGCAAATTAATAAACATGATAATGCAGACATGTAATCAATGTATGTGTTGTTTGAATTAATATTATTATTATTATTATTATTATTATTATTATTAAAGAAACATTCTCTAAATGGAAAAATTAATTCATAGACAGCATTGGTTTTTATGCAATATTTTAACATACCTTTGAAATATTCACACACACAAGCTATTTTACTAATTAAATTTTGAATATTACGATAATACTTCCTGGACTAATTGAAATTTTGTGATCATTTATATCAGAATTACTGGAACTTGTAACACTTATCATTTAAGTTAGAACTGCATGTCAACATTAGTTGAAATATTAACTCTAAAACCTTTGTTATTTTCATTCTGAAAGATCCTTTTATTTATGAATGTTTCAACATAAAATTTCAGTCTTTCCAAATATGTTCAGTTATATATATTATCATTTATTTCAATGATGAAATGTTTTAGTGAAAACTGTCAAACTTTCTAAGGTTCTGCATAAAGTGAAATTAAAACATCTCTGACTATGATTCACACTAAGCTATATTTGATCATAATTTATAAGTTCATATGGAACATAAGATTCCCCCACTTTCCAAGATTGTCCAACTCAAAAAGAAAGTACATTCCAAATAATTTATAGATATTACTGAAAATCTTCATTCTTTTCCATATTAGTAAATAGATATTTACATTTTTATTGAAGAGGTTTTTTAAACGCATGTAAATAAAAAAAAAACAAGAAAAAGTAAAAGATTTCTCCCAGTGAAACCCCAAAATTCACTCTTAGGAGTGAACTCCACTTCTCAGCTGAGAACCTCTTCATGGCTTCAAAAGCTGTCAACAATAAGAAATTGAATGCCTTTAACATTGGAAGCTAGTAAAATATTGGGTTTCAAATCAAATGATAATATGTCAAAAGAAGATTAGTTTATTTGTTTTTTTTTTTATGGTTTATCAATTTTTTGAAGGTTATTTAAAGCCAGAAAATATTTATGTATTCTAAGAATTTTTAGAGATAATAATGGTTTACTGATGCAAGTCCACAGCTGGGGAAAAAGAGCTAGATTTAATGGGTTTTTGCTAGTTGGGACATATTTTTCGTAGGACCTGTAATTGCAACTTGATGGGAACAACAGTGTCTGTGTCTGAGTCTCTTGTTTCTTTATCAATAAAAATTGGTATTTCTATAAATATTTCTGTAAAGATTCTATAAATATTTGTTCATTGATCTTTTACAAAAACATCTGAATCTTTGAGATGAATAGTTAATGTTCAATTTTTTGGAATCTCTTCATCCGTTTGTGTTTATTTTTGTCTGAAACTCAAGAGAGTTGTTAATATTCAATTAAATTTGGATATCATTCACATTTTTCCCAAAATAGTTTTGCTGACAGATTACAAAACTTTAGTTTCTTAAAAAGAAATAGAAAAGGAATTTTTTTTCACAGTAAGGTTCACCCTGTACAAAGACCAATGTAACCCTCTTGAGGTTGAGGGTTACATTAAAGGGTTGTTTGTATGGATAGGAGGGTAAGATAACAGTTAACTTTAGACTTGAAAAGGTTAAGATTGTAGTGATCAAGGAAACAACTCGGGAGAAATACATTTGTATAATAAGTAATTTAGGAAAAAAGCATTTATTCTAAACAAGTAATATTTATTTTTTCAAAATAATTTTCCTTTCTGGTTAATGCTCTTAATTATACTTGTACTTAATTAAGCCAAT
The DNA here is from genome assembly GCA_037127315.1 of Ascarosepion bandense. NCBI lineage: Eukaryota > Metazoa > Mollusca > Cephalopoda > Sepiida > Sepiidae > Ascarosepion > Ascarosepion bandense. The sequence continues at coordinate 2,879,731 of JBBBDQ010001923.1, forward strand.
ATTAATCATATCACTGAAGCATTAAAGCATGAAAATTTCAGAGCAAGATTCAGTTCATGTGAAACTGCAAGTATTTTGATACACTTCATACCAGTCAGTTAAGTGCCATATGTGATACACACTTACAGAGGCAGAATATTTTCCTACAGTAGGTTGCTATTACATTCTGCAGTAAACTGGTTGCCAAACAAGACTATAGAACTCAATCTGTCCTGCTATTCTCATAGCTGGAGGGAGAAGAGGTGGGTCAATATCTTTCCCAAGGGTATTTGTGTGTAAGTGAATGAAAAAAATTTAACAAGTATTCGAACTCCGATTTCTCATTTCAAGCCAATATTCATTACACCACAATACGCTTCACATATATATTCTAAAAACTGCATGTAGTGATGCATCAGAGAATACCAAAGTGAAGCTGGCCATTTACTCAGGATAACATTTAAAGTGCATTAAAAATTCATATAACAAATCAAGCAAAGCAGACCATATATAAAAAGAAAAAGGAAAATGTTTGTACCCTCTGAATTGTAGACAGAGCAAGATCCTACAGAAACTGCAACACTTGGTTGGTATATGTGGTCTTTATTAAAAATCCTATTAAATAAAATTGAGAAATTGAAAGCATATGGAAACCAGCTATTACAAAAGATTATTACAGAAATTGTTATAAATACTGGCATTCCTAAAAAACAAAAAAGAAAAACAAACAAGCCTAATGCCTGTATACAAAATCCCATGATGCCACACAGTAAGTGGACAAATAACTGTCAAGAAAAATACTACATGAAAATGGTTGGAGAAAAAAATGGCTGAAATGATATGGGAAACAAGAGGAGAATAGTCATTGACGTAATATGGAAGGATAGAGAGTTGTTACCTGAAATAAAAAAAAATCAAATATTTTTATCTTCTGGAAAAATGAACAAGTTTTCTTCTTTTTATATTGGTTCAAGAGAACTATTATTTTAAAAAGAATTATATCTATAAAAGCTCAGTATCATCCATTGGTTTGCCAGCAATAAAGGATACAACAAGTCCATATCAAAAACATTGAAAGAAACCAAGATAACTTTCCAAAAAATTAAAGGACCCAACATGCCCCTATGAAAAATAAGGAACTGAACATGATTCCCCAAAGAATAAAGGAACCCAACATGCCCCTATCAAAAATAAGGAATCTAACATGATCCCCAAAGAATAAAGGACCTAACATAAAAATAAAATAATGAAAACACTATACCTGTCCACAAAAATAAATGACCCCACATGAACTGCTCTCCAACAATAAAGAAACCACCATGCCATCTGCAATAATAATGGGCCCAACATGACCTTTCCTAACAATAAAAGACTTAACATACCCATCTCACCTAAAAATAAAGGACATGACCCTCAAGAAATAAAGGACCCTACATAACCACCTAACAATGAAGGACATAACATGAAACGATAAAGGATATCTGTAACAATCTACTCGGTCATGAAATATGCCCTCTATAGTTAAAAAAAAATCTTATCAGGTGATACTGATAGTGTAACATTTTTTCTGAATATATTGTAAATTATATAAAACAAAGTCATATGTCTATTTTATGTCAAGAGGAAATAAGGAGATTCTTATAAAGACATTCTTGTCATTCTAGAACTTTTAAAGTAGAAAAAAATGAAAAAGAAAAGGGGTTGTCAGTTAAGTTAGAATGGGAAATACAATAAACCCTCAATTTAACAGACCCCCAACAGATTTTTAGATTTAATGACAGATGTAGTTCCCAGCCTTTGTCTGTGTAAACATTGCATATCAAGTCATATATAAAGTTTTTTAATGTTTGCTAAATTGTTACTTTATTTATTAAATAATTTTGCAGTCTTTAAATTCAAAATAACATCAAGTAAGTTAAGAGAAAGTCTAGTAAAAATAGAGTGGAAAGTCGAACAAAGCATCTCAGCCGTTAAGATTTTGAATCACAGTAAAAAAAAAAATGAACCAATGAACCAAAAGGTGTGTAAATTCTTTATTATAATTTAATAATTATACATTGGAAAATACTTCAGATTTTATTGAAATCTGAAGTATTATACAAAAAAATAAGATCTCTTAAGCTACATTCAAATTGAATTGATTTTTTTTCAATTAACAGACATCCCTGACCTGTATTAGTCCATTAGATGAATAATTTTATGACTTTTTGACCTTTTTAGTAGTGGTCATCATCATTTTTAATAGTGATCATCATCATTTAACGTCTGTTTCCATGCTAGCATGGGTTAGATGAAGTTTTCTTGATGGTTCATCATAAAGTATTGGAGCGAGATTTACAGATCTATGCCCTTACATCAACCAGTTTAGGGGACTGGAAACTCTAGGAAGATTACCTACCAAGGTTAAAGAGCTCAGCCTACCCTATTCTACACAGAGTAAGTGTAGAGGCTTTTATTTTAGAGATTTCCTTCTCTTAGATAAATTGCTATCCAAATCTAAAGACTCTTACCCACCCACCCTAACTTTTTCTTTTTCTTTAAAATGACTCCAGTTTGGGGGTTAAGTATTTGCCCATAGCTGGGATCCTAACAGGTGCTACCATCCCAAGCCAGGGTGAAGCTGGGAACAACAACAATTAAGAAAAAAAGGTTCCATGCTTCTCTAGACCTCTTCATCAGAAGCCTTGCTGCCAGATGTAGTTTATTGTCATGCCAGAATTCTTATTTTTTTTGTAACTAATATGCCTATGGAGATTTTCAGGTAACATAATTATACAAAAAGTAGAATTGGTGAACCTGTTGGGGAATATTCTTCAAATCATTTGTTGAATAAAAAATTAAAAACAGGGTTGCTGCATGTTCAAATAAAATATCAATATTTATATAAAGTAAAATACACAATTTCTTAACTGTAACTACAATCATAAAATAAAAATTTGTATTCAGAAAGTTCTTCTCTCTGACTGAAAAGGAAATGAACATTGTCTTTTTGTGAGGAAGAGAGAAAGTGGAGTTGGGAGATAAGAATAAAAAAGAGTCTGCTTTTGCTTTGGTGAGAAAGACAGGATGACAAGGTTGACTCTTCCTGACAAGTCCAGTAAATCAAAAAATATATTGTTCTACCCACCGGGTAGAACAATATATATATATCACAACTACAACTGAAAAGAATTTATCTAAATTCAACATAAAATTTGTCACAACTAAATTAAGAAAAGTCAGTAGGTTATTCTTTATTTTTATTAATTTGAAAATTTGTAATATGCTCGAAACCGTATGGCTGCACAGAACCTTTGCATAGTGTGCTTATTTTTGTCATTTGTTCTGTTGTGATTACCCTTTCCTCTTTACAAACAGAATTACAGTGAAACTCTCTCTCTCTCTCTCTCTTGCTCTCTCTCCCCCCTCTCTCTCTTTCCTCATATATCCTGTCTTTCTTTTCTATAACCTGGATGTAGCATACTTGGTCAACTGACATCATGTGAAAGCTAACTAATCACTAATGCTCTTGCCAAAATCAAAGCAAAAATGCATAGGCATTAAGAAAATATAAAAGAACAATAAACAACATGCATAGTTCTCTTCTTCTTCCTTCCTTTTTTGCCTTGTTTTTAAGTGGCACACAGCCTGCACACATGTGCGTGTGCGTGGAACCTCATGACATTGCCATCAAAGATTCAACCAATGCCAACCAGCTAAAGGAAGATGTTTTGAAATAATATTCACACAAGAAAAAATATACAAAAAAACATAAATTTATTTGAGAGACAATCCCCACCCTTAAACACTGGAACAATTTATAGCATAACATATGCCAACAACAACCTGCTACTACATTATACTGGACATGCATATAAAACTAAATATAATATATTCACGTGAAACTATTTATAACCTCAATACCGAAATACACATAAAATGAAGAACAACTAGAACAAAATATGTAAATAATGGAGTCAATAAGAAAAATAAAAATGATGGTAGAGTTCATACAAACCTGGTCTTGAATTGTTTACACCACATCTAAACCATACTGGTAACCAACCAATGTTTCTACTATAGATCTTTTGATTTGAAACAGTTAACTTCCACTTACTATACAGGCCAAGTTCAAGCCTCTTATGTTCACTTTGCACAAATTCTTTTCTTTTTCTTTCCTCCAGTTATGTATTAAATAGCAGGGTAGACTAAACTTTTTAGCCTTGGATGGGATTCAGTCTAAGAAAAGAAAAACTTTGAATTCCAAACTGTGAAGAAAGTAGTAAGAAATCACTCCGCTTTCTTTTTCAATAAATCATGGTAATTCACATATATTAAAGGAAGTTGTCCAGAACCATGCTCACATATGCGATGAAGACACACATGCACACACAAATGATGAAAACCAATTTTCAGTAACTGTTTTAGAGCTTTAAATTATTCTTGTACCTTTTTCCCAAGAAATGACTAAGATGGTTGACTTCTGGAATTATTTTTGAGGTCAACTACCAAGCATTTATTAATTTAGTTAAGCTGTTTTCTATAGAATAAATATTTATTTGGTGAACTCAACATTCTCTAGTGAATGTGGCATCTGGTAGTCTTCAAATTTAAAATGACATTATTTTTCATTATTTATTCTTATATTTTTCTTTTTTCTTTTATTCTTGAAAAGAAAAATTGCTGTTAAGCAACATCTTTATAACTTGATAAAGAGAAGACTGATTGACATGCACACTTGAGGAAGGTCAGAAAGCCCACTAGTCAAATAAGGATTAAAACAACAAGAGTGAAAATGCTTGTTTAAATCATGACAAAATTTCAATTCATAATCACAAACAATAAATATGTTTCTCAAATTTACAATAAAGATTAAAATATTTACTGCCACAAAATGCCCAAGAGCATCTTGTAACATGTTGCATACTGTTTGTGATGCATATCTGCAGACATTTCAAGGTTTTATTGGTCCTGTTATAGTATGTGGCCTACCTCTTTGATTCTGGTATAATATGTGGCTGACCCGGTTTAAATATGTTCTACCTCAGTAAGAGTATATTTATAGATATAAGTATTCGACTATTTATTGAAACTAATTATTTTCCTTAATCCTAACCCTTACCAGACAGTTATAATACTTCCTTATAATACACCTTTTTAATCTAGGCCACATAATATACCAGTGACAGAATTTTATAGGCCACATTCAAAAAGTAAGCCACATACTGTACCTGCATCATTTTATTCAAGGCAATACAAACAGCTAACAGCAACAGGTTAGACTTTTCTTCCAATGAGTCACTGAACAGTGGACATGCATATTTTTTCATGCTGTTTTACAGTCCAAGGTAGCAATGAATGTGTCAAACAACAAAGTATTTGGAATCTACTTTTAAAAAAAGACAAAGAAAGAAAGAAGGAAACACAGAGAAAGATGAAAGAGAGAGAAAAAGAAAAAAATGAGGAAGAAAAGGAGAGTAAAAAAGAAACAAAGAGAAAAAGAAAGAAGTAATTTATATGCAGACATAAAACATTTTGTCAGTTCATCTTTTTGCCCAGTTATAGTAAGTTCAATACTCACTACAGTATCAATACTTACTAAGTTCAATACTCATTATAGTTCAGTACATGTTGCACAAATGTGTCACATGGTTATCTGGAGGAGCCATGATAGCATCATTTTTTTATAGTTTAAAAAATTCAATTTTATTTATCAAAATAAGGCATAAGTTGTCTTATAAAGCATTTTCTAATAATGAATCATGTAATTGTCTAGAGGAGCCAAAATTCTGTCACAATTTTAACTGTTTCAATATTTCCCACTTGATTACTTAATGATGATTTATCGTTAATGAAACTTACACTGATAGTAATTAACTTCATAAGGTCAACAGTGAAGAACACTGCATAAAAGGATAACACAACAACAAATACAAACCCCGATATAGAAATTTCATAACTGAAAATACAAACCAATTTGATTGGTGATTTCATGACTGTAAATAAAGACCACTGTTTTAAAACACCATTGTAACTAATTCAAGAATATTTTATAAGACAAATTAAAATTTGAGAGACTGTAAATATAAAACAGATCTTAAAGATTTTATTTTTAAAGTATTGTATATATTTATTAGGTCCATGCATTGTGGTTCAGTGGATATTGGCTCAAAATGAGAAATTGAAGAGCCACATTTGAATTTCAATTAAATTCATTGCATTCACTTACATGCACTTACCCTTAGGAAAGGTATTAATCCATCACTTCTCCCTCCAGCTATGGGTTAAATAGCAGAACAGGTTGGGTTCTGTAGCATTGGTTTGCAACCAGTCCACTGCAGAAAAAAATGGCAACTTACTGCAGGAAAATCTTCTGCCTAGTCAGTCATGGATCAAAAGAGACAGGATCGCCCAAGTGTGTATCATGTATAGCACTTAACTGACTGATATATTTGATCTGCTATCCTGTGTTCTGGAATATTTAAGCAAGATTAACTGAAAATATAAAAGTTAAAACATATCTTTTGCAGATTTTCTTCTTGCCATTTTCTTCATTTCATGAGACTGAAAATTATCAGGTATTTAACAGGACACATGTTGGACAAGAAGTTACTTTATGATCAGTTAGAAGTGGTTGCTTAATATCATTAATATCAGGATCTGTTTCTTATTTATTTATATATTGCAGTATGTCATGGGACTACATCCTTCATAATCCACAAATGAATCATCAAGGAAGATGCACTGAAATGTCACTTTTCAGAATATGTTATAAATTTCAGTCAAATGTGAAATGAAATCACATGTTCAAATAGCACTTATTAACAAATGCTACAAACTTTTATTTCAACCCAATATAATGTCAAATTTAATTTCTTTAAAAAGAAGTAATTGCAATAAGAGTAATGAGATTCTGGGAAATTGATTTGTAACTTGGGAATTAATGGGTGAAACATGTTTTTAATTTAAGGATATATTGAAACATTTAAGAATTTAGTTGAAAAGCTCACTAAACAGGAATCAAGTGTTAGTCAGAAAGTGCCTGTCCTTGAAGGGTTGGCAGTTGGATTAAAATTAGATCACCAGTATTTTCACTTATCCATAGAGAAAGAAAAATATTGAGAGATAGTTTATCAGTACCACTGTGCAGACAAAAATATAAAACAGGAAAAAAAGAGAGAACTGCTTATCAAAAGAAGTGACTGCTTATCAAAAGAAGGAACTGTTTATCAAAACAAAAAAGAACTGCATATATCAAAAGAGGTTCCCTGATAAGCAGTTCTCTTAAGAGAAAGGACTTCTTATCACAAGAGAGAACATCTTATCAAAAGAACAAACTATTTATCAAAAGTGAGAATTATTTATCAAAAAGAAGGACTGCTTATTAAAAGAGAGAAATGTTTGTCAAAACAAACAGAGAACTGTTTATCAAAAGATGTTTCCTGATAAGCAGTTTTCTTATCAAAAGAAAAAACTTCTTATCATAAGAGGGAATTGCTGCTTATCAAAAAAGAGTACTTTTTATAAGAAAAAACTGCTTATCAAAAAAAAGAATTTCTTGTTACTTAAAAGAGGGAACTGATTATTATTATTATTGTTTCAAATTTGATCTTATAAGATTTAACAATTTGTAAGATTAAGCTCACAATAATTTTTATTGTTTTTGTCTAATCTGCTTTTAACTTGGATCTCCAATTTTTGGGAATCTGCCTTTCTATGACAGCTTTGACACTAATTTTTCCATGAAAACTTTCACCAATATCTTTTTAAATAAGTCACATAGTAACTGTATTCTTTAATTCTCTGAGCACTATTATGCCGACACATTTTTTTGTTTATTAATATTATTTGATGCAATAGCCTAATGATTTCTTATTTAAGACGTTATCATTGTTTGTGATTCCTCTTTCATGCCCTTGACCATCACAGTGATTTACCCATGAAGATTTTCACCAGTCATCCTCATACAAATAAACCATGAATGCATATTCTTTATTAGAGTGTTATTCATTATATATTCTAGAGAAATGTTTTTTAAACTTATGACACACTTGAACTTGTAGTTAAACTTTTTGGAACACTTAAACTATGATGAACAATAAGAGTTAAAAAAATGAGTATATATGTTTTTATGATTTATTTATTGACATAAACAAAACAATTTATAATAATTTGTTAATAAAAAAGATAATTAAAATTATTCAAAAAATTATATTCATTTATTTTTCTGTTTATTATAATTTAACATTTAATGGAATATGTCTTCTAATTTTTGTTTATCAATTAAAAACAAGCTACCTGCTTCCACTACTTTGGGCACAATTTAATACATGCTGTTATACTACCATGTATTCACTGTTAACGCCCCTCCACAGCATTCAAAGTACATATAATCTATAAACTATCACTTTTTCTTTTTCTCTCTAACTGTGACAGCTACCCTCTCTCTCTCTCTCTCCCTCTCTCTGATAATCTTATAAAATCAACAGTTAAGCTAATGCATTTAATGTTATATAATGACCAATAGAAACAGGGTCAGCTGATGGTTAAAAATAGCACATCACACATGTGGAGTCAAATAACCCAATGCAAATAATTACATGAGAAAAATACATGTAATCAATTGAACTGCGGATCTCAAGAGTTGAAGGCTCCTTCTCATGTTATTATCAAGTTAAGAGATTGCTTAACAAAAGAATGAATCATGTATTCACACATATTAAGAGTTAGATTGCCTTGACGGAAATGAAGACTCCTTTTCATGTCATCTACATTAATCCTATGCTGCATATGAACATTTATTTGATTAACTAAATAGTTACAAACTAAAATGCAAGGTGAATCACCAGTTGTGTTTATCAAACAAAAAGTTATGAATGATTTTTTCAGTTAAGAAAAACTGAATGCAAGTAAAATCAATGTTGAATTTTTACAACAGAAAGATAATTTTTATGCTGTTGAAAACTGTGAAGAGTAAATGAACATCACTTGGCAACAGAAGATTGCAACTTAAAGAAGAAATCAAATTTTGTAGCTGAATGACACTTCCATGTGCAAGACAAAGAAAGTAAAGAAGTGAAATGAAGGAAAAGAAGGGAAAAGAGAAATGTAAAATATAAAAAAGAGAGAAAAGAAAAAGAAAAAGAAAAAAGAGCATATTTGTGATTTTAGACAATGAACCAAAGTTAAATGTCTTTTTTTTCAATTCTTATATTTTATACATTGCATACACTTTTTCTATGTTTCCTTGTATTATTTTTGCTTCTCTGTTAAATCTGTTTCTTTTTTCCTTATCAGTCCTTATTTTGACTTTGTGAAAAAAACATCCACTACCAGAGTGGAAAACCTTGACCATACCTTTTGGGAACAAGCTAAACATTCTTTTCTTTTCTTTTCTTTTTAAATTTTATGCTGTTGCAATTTGGTCATAACAGTGCACAAATGAGGGTTTACTGAGCCATTTCTGAAATCAACTTTGGATGATTTCAACATATATCAACAGTCATCAGTAACTCCTCGTCAACTCACACCATGCATGGTCGTGTTGCACAACCTCATTTTACACATCCCACCAAATTTTATTATATATACATTTATATACAATATACTCATATAATCAATTTAAAGGGGTTTTAATTTTGATATGTTCACTCATTAAAAATAATTTAGTGACCTTTAAAAAATTTTCATGTCACACCTAAAATCATCTCATTGAAAATTATTGCTCTTGTGAAGAAGTACTAGAGGGTCTTAGTAATATTAATCAGAAACTTTGGAATAAATGAACTTGAATCAAAGACATAAATAAATCATATATATATTTATTTAATTGACTTTAATTGTGGTGAGTCCTTTTGTAAATCAGTTTGGCAAAAGTTTGTTTAGCTGGAGTGTTGCTAGTCTACAAGTCAGAGTAGTCAATAATTGGGGTTACTTGGGAAACATGCACTGCATCAATCTGTTATGTTTTCTCAGACCTCTAAAAGAGCACAAAAATTTCTTTAAACAACAGACCCTGACTGTCTCCTCTCTGCTGTCTGTTAGCTGTCTTTTTATATACACTTAAGAAAGGCTCCAGACTACTTGGCATGAAGCTGTTTTGGCTAACATCAAAACTGTCTTTGTTCTTTTGATTGACCCAAAATTCTTTTATTCATTTTTTAACGTTCTTTTCCATTTTTTATAATGGAAGTTATGCACTGAGCCTCTTATTTCAATAGATTTCTCATCACAATAGCTGGGCTCTGGACTATGAACTTCCATTTCATAACAGTTGTTCAGTCTTTTCTTCTTCACCTTTTTTATATGAGAGTTGCCTTCTCATTAGTTGAGAGAGAAATATAGAGAGAAGAGAAGAGTAGAGAGGGAGAGAGAAAAGTACAGAGAGATATGGGCTTTAAGGAAAGCAGATATCTTCTTTTAATTTTAATTTTTTTTAAATATTTTATTTTCATATTTTATTTTGTTACATTTGATCACATTGGAATTGCAAATTAATTTCTTAGATTAAGTTTTGATGAATATTTATTTTATCTACTATGAGAATATTTAATTAATGTATATTTGGACAGCAAACTTTCTTTCATCTTTCATTAGATATAAAAGAGATTTTATTCATTTTTTTTTTTTGTCTTTCCAATGAGAACAAGAATTTGGTAAGAATAAAGGAGCACAAACATTTGGTAAGAATAAGGAAGTACAAACATTTGGTAAGAATAAGATAGTACAAGCATTTGGTTAGAATAAAGGAGTACAAACGTTTGGCAAGAATAAGGAAGAACAAACATTTGGTTAGAATAAAAGAGTACAAAGATTTGGTAAGAATATGGGAGTACAAAGTTTTGTTAAGAATAAGGGAGTACAAACATTTGGTAAGAATAAGGGTGTACAAACATTTGATAAGAAGAAGGGAGTACAAACATTTGGTAAGAATAAGGGAGTACAAACATTTGGTAAGAAATAAGAGAGTACAAACATTTGGTAAGAATAAGAGAGTACAAACGTTTGTCAGAATAAAGGTGTACAAACATTTGGTAAGAATAATGAAATACACACATTTGGTAAGAATAAGGGAGTACAAATGATTATAAGAATAAAGAAGTACAAATATTTGGTAAGAATAAGGAGTACAAATATTTGGTAAGAATAAAGGAGTACAAGCATTTCCATAATTTTTACTGTCCCACTTCTTTATGCATTTTCAAGAAGTTTTGTTTTTCGTATTGTTTTTTTTTTTTATGTTTTGACTTTTTTGAGTAGGAGCATTTATTCAGACAGTTCCATTGGGATTCATGTGAATGTTTATTAAAAAAAAAACAGTTAACACTTCATTCTAAATGTTATATAAGGTGATGTTGATAGCAGGAGAGAGATTTTTTTAATACAGAGGAACTCTCAAATAGCAAGATGTTTCCAGTAATGTGATTTATATGAAATTTTAGTGTTTTTAATCAGAATTTTTCTTTAACGTTCTTGCTAGTTGTGGATAGATATTTTTTCATAGCAATTTGATCTGATAAGTGACATGTTAAACTTCTACTCAAGGAAGTGGTTGTGAGAAGAAATAGTAAAATATTATATGTACTTATTCTCTCTGTGTCTTTGATGAGTTGTTTTAATATATATATATATATAATTAATGTTTGGATTATTCTCATCTTCATTATTGTTTTTGGTTGAATTGTTGTCATCCTTCAATAATTATTTTAGTCTGTTCTTTTTTACTGTTTTGTTTATTTCATTATATATTTCTCTTTTTCTTCTACAACAATATCTAGATTTAAAAAGTTTTTGCTTGTCAAAGATCAATGAATAAAGCACTCCATCTCTCAAAAAACTCCATTGAATGATTTTAGTAATTTTGACAATTTTCTTTCTTGAATTTAAACAATTTAAAACTTATTCTTTTCTCCTTCTCATCTTAACCAGCTTCATTCACTTTCAGTCTTTCACTTTAAAAGTCTGAGCTACCTGTGCCAAATAACATTTTCCATTCAAGAATTCCAACTTAAGTTGCCTAGAACAAGTGAAATGCTATTAGTTATATGAATAGTGAGAAATAAATAATAGCATAAGTGGTGCAGCAGAAGAGTATAGCAGGTGAGGTGGAATGATTGAAAGCCAATCAAAAATTTAGAAACAGTTTCAAAAAATTAATATGCCAAAAAACAAATATGATTTCAAAATTTTAAATATTATTATTGATTACTTGTAATTGAATGCAAGAGTCCCAGTTATAAATAGTTATAAATAATTATCGGCCAATTTTATCATTGTGCTATTTTTGCATTATATCAAGTATTAAGAATATAGTAATTAGGGTCCACAAATTAGAGGAGAGAGTTATCAATGATAATGCTCCGACTTTGAAGCCATAGTTATCTCCCTTTAATACTCTCTCCGCTTTTTATTTTGAAATGTACTTTTTATCACATAAAATTTGGTGAGGCACGAGCAAACTTTCAATCAAAAAATGCAGCCCAAAGAAAAATATTTGGGAATCACTGTATTAGAAGATAATCATTTCTATGAATGCTGACAAAATTATCAAACAAATATTTTTTTAATGTTTCATCTTCTGTTTGCTTCTTATGTCAAATATCCAGTATAACCAGTTAGTTTGAAACTATTAGAACAAGCTGAATAACCATATAAATCTTTATCAGAATATTTTCTTTTTATAATGATGTTCATTCTGTACAAGGCCCAAAAGCCACTCGAGGTAGAATTTATAGAGTAAAAGGCACAGTTTATAGGAATATCTGGGCAAGATAATGGTTAAACCTATACTTGAGCATGTTAAGATTGTAGTGATCAGGGAAGCAGTGGTTTGTGGGAAGAAACTGATTGAGTGGAATTTACGTCTCACCAATGGAATACAAAGGGGATGAGGGTGGTTCGTTATAATGTGTGTGGCATGGTGGGTCTTAGGCATGAAGTTAAAACTGGTGAAACTGAGGAATGTAGTTAGTCTGAATACTTTCCATGGATTCTTTTAATAAAATTCATTTGTATATCTGTATGTATATATTTGTAGTTAAATCAGTCTTTCTTTTTCTCTCTTTGTACCTTTTGATGAAATTCATTTGTATATCTGTATGTATATATTTGTAGTTAAATCAGTCTTTCTTTTTCTCTCTTTGTACCTTTTGATGAAATTCATTTGTATATCTGTATGTATATATTTGTAGTTAAATCAGTCTTTCTTTTTCTCTCTTTGTACCTTTTGATGAAATTATGTTTCTGCACTTGCAAAACATTCTTCATTGTGTTGCCCCATTGTGAGGTGCATCTGTGCATATGTGTATGTATCTGTGGGTGCATGCTTGTCTGCATGTATCTGTCTATGTATTTGTAAGTTAAAAAGTAAGATGTATGAAATTCCATTTATCTAATGTTCACTGCTGATTGTAACCTGCAAAATATTTCCCGAGCAGCACTCACTCCACTGGTATGCAGCCGTCATTGCTGTCATTAAAGGGATTGATGGGATTCTTGGCAAAATTTGATTCTTTGCCCTCACCTTTAACTGAAGTCTCAGCACATGTTTTGTGTTTACTTGTATCCTTAAAACTTATTAATTCTCGGCAGGGCTTGGGTATCTTTATAGATTTTTATGTCATTAATTTTATGTCATTAATTTTTATGTCATTAATTTTATGTCATTAATACCTTTACTTTCAGATTTACTCCAATACCACAATTAAAAAAATTAATATCTTCCATATTTTTATTTTAATCAGTGGAAAGTAAAACTGTTTTTAGACAGAAAAAATCTTTTAATTATCAAATAGAATATTCAGTTTAAAATATGGCATGTCTAATTATACTGAAAAGATTCTTAAAAGAAAATTACATTCAATTCTATGAAAAAAATGTACAGACGTTTTTAGTTTTTGTAAGTAAAACAAAGAAGCAGTTTTAAATAAATATCACATACTTTTAAAAGCCAGAAAAAATCCTGTGTGACTGATTTTTTCAATAAAATGATAAATTGCTTCATTTTTATGAAGCATGAAATTTAAGTAAGAAATTCGAGGCAAGCAATAAAAATATATTACTTTTTATGTTGGCTATTAAGTTACTGTAATATATAAGTTTTGTTCACATAGGAAATGTAAAATGATATGGTCGTGTGTTTATATATATGTAAATATACATATGGATATGTGTTGTGGTGCAGGGGATATTGGCTCAGAAGGAGAAATCAGAGAGCCGAGTTCAAATTCCAGTTGAATTTGTTGCATCTACTTATGTCCAAATATCTTTGTGAAAGGTATTAATTTGCCACTTCTCCCTCCAGCTATGGGTTAAATAGCAGGACAGATTGGTTTACTGATTAGTGGCAAAGTTGATGCCAAAATGAAAGTATCCCCTGAAGTGTAATTCACAGGACAATCTTTCAGTATACCAAAGATGACTGGAAAAACTTAAGAGTTTGCATTCCATAAGCTCCCCATTTCAGTTTTCTTCAAAAACAGAACTGTCAGAACAGCCTCCCTCATATCTGAATGGGTCCTATTAGGCATGGGCAATTTCATCCCAAAGGAAAGATTCCAAAAGAAACCAAATATCCAACCTTTGTTCATCCCTGAATATATTGCAGCCATAGCCTGCCATAACCACTATTACCATTTCTACCACAGAGAATGGTATTGTAGGACCCTTGTAGCATTCTAAACTGCTTGCAATCATTGCAAGAGAACTCTAGAAAATAAAAAGAGCAGCTAGGCACAGTTATTTCAATCCAAGGTTTAAAACAAAAGACTTGATTCCTGTGAGTTCTGGAAAATCTCAAATAAAATTCTAAATGAAGATAAAGCATTAGTTCTAGCTATCATAAATGGTCCTGAAGTTATTACATCCTTGTATGACAAAGGTAAGGCTCTTTGCTATGTACTTTGCTTGTAACTCCATGTTTGACAATAAGACCACCTCTTACCAGACTTCCCTTTTCTCACACATCACAAACATTGTAATATCTATATTGCTACATTTCTGGTATAGTAAGATGGATGAGTCCATCTATTATATGAGAGTCATAGCTACTGATTATTAGTTTATGGTAGTGTATATTGCAGTGACATTCTCCTACAGAAAAATCTGCTTTGCTCTACATCTGTTTGTTTGTTTGTTTGTTTGTTTGTTTTTGAGGCTTAATGACCTATCAATCCTTATGGGATCATTTAAAGTCATGACCAATGATTTTGGGTAAGGTTATATTATTTTTACAACATTTTTCTTTTCACGATTCATTGGGATTTGTTTTTAAGAGCAAGGTTCCCCAAGTCCTACCCTTGTTATTTAACCCATAACTGGAGGGAATGGATGGATTAATACTTTTCCCAAGGGTACCAGTGCTTAAGTGAATGTAGGGTATTCAACTGGAATTCGAACTCGGCTCACCGATTTCTCTTTGCGAGCCGATATTCACTGCACCACAATGCACATTCGTCACTATACGCTTACAGCACCTGGTATTCCCAAGTGGTCACCCATCTAAGTACTGACCAGGCTCAACATTGCTTAACTTTGGTGATTGAGCGAGAACCGGTGTATTCAACGTGATATGGCCGTAAGCACGCACATCCGCCACTAAACACTTACAGCACCTGGTATTCCCAAGCGGTCACCCATCTAAGTACTGACCAGGCTCAACAATGCTTAACTTCAGTGATCGAGCGAGAACTGGTGTATTCAACATGATAGACTGTAAGCCTTCTACATCTGTATTTGGTAGTTTACCACTTGGGTGCACAATTTGTTATTTTACCTTTCTCAAGAATACAACAAATATCATAGTCCAAAATGCTTTCAGATTTATCGAAAGCCTTGACTCTAAGAAAGTTACCTGTCTGGATAAAATCCTAGTGCTTGTTCTTTTAGATATCAGCTCAGAGTTATTTGGCAAAAGTTTTTAAATGCTGCCTGAAGAAGAGATGCTTCCTAAGTCTATGAAATGTGTTAACTGTGTTCCTTTAAGAATGGGGATGAACACTCATGCCTGTTGCAATATTGATACATTAGTTTCCTTAGTGTCATCAGCAAACCCTTTAACTCTATAACCAACAAGAAGGTTATTGAAAACATTAACGGTGATGGAGGCTGCTGCATAAACCCTTGAGCTTTGGAATGTCTGGAAAGGCTTTCTCAATTCAATTAAATCTTTCTTAACATCTAGATCCCTGAAGTTTGTTGTCAATGACCAGTCACTGGATGTCCATAAGATCAATGCAAGCATTCCCTCGGATTTTCTCTTCAAACTTACCCTCTTTTTGCTCTATATTAATGATCTGTTTAAGAACATACTCTAATCTAATGGATGATACAACAGCTTTATAGGTGGATTTGGTAGGTTCTAGTCATCCAGATTTTCTTTTTTGTGACTGTTGCTCCACATTGGTGAACCCTAGATATTTACTAAATTTTACTTACAATGTTCCTGATCTGAAGCACTTAGTCATATTTGAATTTAATGCATTAATCATCTTGTTTGCTAACCATTGTTCTTTGGCAAGATTTTTCAATTGTGTTTATTTTCTATACAACTAAATGTCAAGGCAAAAATCAATGATATTTGACTTTATATAACTTACAACTTCATATCTCAAGATGATAAAGAAATAATCTTTTTTATTTTTGACTGCTGGACTCAATTTAATCATTACAAAATCAAGAAGTAATATTTAAAAATTCAGTTTTGTTTGTATTTTTGCTGGTCATTTAACTACTTTGAGCTTGTTGATGAAATATCGCAAAAGAAATCTCTTTAAAATAGAATAAATTTAGAACAGAACAAATATTCTGCTTCTTAGTTGTTCAGTAACAAGAAATGAAATAAACTGTGTAAAGAAATGAATTAAGCAAATAAATTTGGAGGGAAAATTCTCTTCAAGTGTTAAATTTAAAAAATATATATATATAAAAATGACCAGTCTATAGAAGAAATGTCAATCTACTGAGATAATCTTCTGCCTACTCAGTCAAGAATCGAAAGAGACATGATCAACCAAGTGTGTATCATGTATGGCACTTAACTGATAATGAAATATAAAGTATATATATGGTAAATAAATTTACACTAATTGAGAAAGATTACCTCTTTTAAGTGGCATCCATTTCCAGGCTCACAGGAATGTGCTTTTTTTAAAGCATTTTCAATCCCAGCAATCAGTCTTTCAGGTTCTAGTGCTTTGATGTCTGTCTGAATGTTGATGCAAACCTTTTCTCTTGGATAGATACATGGGAAGAACTCAGGACTTATTAGACCTGGAAATATGGCAGCCATTTTATGCCTCAACCATTAGAAATTATTATTTACCCCCAAATTTGACTGAGAAACTGGATTGTGGCCTATGTCTTATTCACTGTTTCCCCATTTTGTTGTATAAAAACAGGTTGATACTTTTAAAAATTTGTTTCAGTAATATCCGAGAGATCTAAACCTACTGAGGCTGTCTTTGAATTGGTACACTCAGATTTTCTTCACAGTTCTCCCTTACTCACTCAAATATTATTTTGTTCCTAACCAAATGCTGTATGTTACTTTAGAAACAGTCATTTACTGAACTGGCTCTCTCTCAAAAGGAAGAATCTGTCACACCCTAATGCCAGTAATATGCTTGTTGAGTTTGAATTATTAATCCTTGGTTTTGGTGCAAATATTTACTACTTGTATTTGTTTATCAGTCATGTATTTTTACATGATTAATTTCCAAAGACTCCTGTTTAAAATATCTGAAAGAAAATTAAAGATCACTTCATGACTTTTAGAACACTCTATATTTGATAAATAGTTGTACTAAAATAATTGTACTGAAATATCTATTGACTAAAGTTCACTTTCATACATATCTAAGCCTATCAGTGAACTTAAAAAAAACAGAAATATAATAATTCATATAATTGGAAAATGGCTTTATTAATATATTTATGGAAGAGTATACCATTCTTTTATCATTTTCCAAGAATGGAGGAAATTTCTTCAGTGTTTATTTATTTTTTTAAAATTGTTGCAATGTTGTGACTAATTTATAATTCAACTTTGTTGATTAAATAACGAGTCAGAGTTCATAATGGAAGACATTTTGTAAATTAATCAAATTAATTAAATTAATAGGAAAGACTTTCAGCAAATCAAAAATGGAGGCAAACATTTTTTTGTGTAGAAAAAAATCAGATTAAATCATATGGTTCCCATAACTATTTAAGATGTTTATTTTGTTTTATTGGAAAATTTGAATTTACTTGACAGCATTGTATGAAGACAACTTCCTGTTCAGATGTCAACCGATTACTTTCTCTGTGACCTTTTCATCATTAACCAATACAGGAATTAGAAATCACAACACTTCTTCTTAGTGATATCTACTAGGCTTAAGTAAGTCTGACACAAGGCTACAGTAGTGAGAGTATAAAATCAGAACTGAAATCTCCGCAATGATAATAATAATAACAATAATAATCTGCAAGATTAGGTTATTAACTATAACTCTACCCATAAGACACCTTTTAGTGCCGTGGTTCCCAATCCTTATTTTCTCTGAGTTGCATTTTCAGAATGAAAATTTACTTGTGCCTCACCAAATTTTATGTGATAATAAAAAGCAGAGAAAGATTTAAAGGGAGATAATCACGGGTTCAAAGTCAAAACATTATCATTGATAACTCTCTTCTCCAATTTGCAGACCCTACTTGGTATAATGCAAAAATATCATAGTGACAAAATCAGTCAATAATTATCCATAAATATTTATACTGGGACTCTTGCATACAATTACATGTAATTCATAATTAATATTCTAAATTTTGAAATCACATTTATTTTTGTCACATAAATTTTTTGAAACTGTTTCTAAATCTTTGATTGTCTTTCAGTCATTCCACTTCATCTGCTATTCTTATCTGCCGCATCATTTGGGAATGACTGTTTTAGGGTTAGGTATCTTTTCTGTCCAACATGTCTTTGTTCTTCATTAATTTGACAGATTTGCTTTGGTGGTAAAATTTTTTTCACAGGTTTTAAGGGCAAAGTCCCCAGGAGATTTGGGTTAAGTTCCCTTCAAAAGAAGTGCAATCTCTTTTAAAACTTTTCAAATGTGTATATAAGAATATTTGCAAAAAATGTCTCCGAATTCTGATGGGCTATTTTTCTGTACCTTTTGCTGTCTATGTTATCCTATTATTATGTTGCAATGAATATCAGCTCATGATGAGAATTTGTTGCATTCACTTACATGCATTCCTTGAGAATGGTATGAATCCATCTCTCCTCTCTCCAGCTATGGGTCAAATACCAGAACATTGAGTTCTATAGCTTTAGTTGGCAACCAGTTTACCACAGAAAGAAATGGTAACCTACTGTGAGAAAATATTTACCTGGTCAGTCATGGATCAAAAGAGACATAATCACCTAAACATGTATCACGTATGGCAATTAACTGACAATGTCTTCATTCACTCATCATATTCACCTGCTTTATTCTTTTTAGTCTCCTAAAAGCGCAATCAAATTTTCCCATCACAACCAATTAACAAACTTTTCTTGTTCAAATTTTAAAGTGAATATCATCAATCACAAACAACCAATTTTAATAGCGTTATACAGGTTAGTAAATATTCATACCTGTCATGTACAAGACCATGGATGTGATTCCTTGGGAGGAGTAATGAATTTCAATTTTACAAAAATTAACTAAGCATATCTGTGTCTGGTACAAGGCTCAAATTGAGAGGAATTAGAATGTGTTGTACTAATCTCACAAGGTATAACCTATTTAAAACTCTTAATCTCTGAGCAGCTAATGTTAGCCAAATAAACTACTAGTTTGCAACTTTAAGCATAAGTGATTTTCTTAATTATGCGTGTACAGTTTTTGGCTTAATTGTCTATTTTTTAGTTTTTTATTGTCTATTTTTTTTGTTTAATTATCTATTTTCTTTTCTATTCTTGAATTCTTAAAGGAACTCTCTGAATTCAAGACCGTATATTGCCCTGGTGAAGCACATATTATGCAGTCATAGAAAGGAAGGATTATGGTTTTCACAATGACTCTATGATCTCAAATGTAGTCAATGAGGCAAGGAAATAAGGATACATGAGGCCAGAGTTGATATTACATCTTTAAGAAAAGTGACAGTTGACAAGATCATAACTTTAGTTTTTATTATTAGATGAAACATTGTCAGTTTTTACAAACAAGTTTACCTGTACTATCTAAAAAAATGACTTAAATATTTTGCAGTTGTGTTCATTTTGATTGGCATTGCATAAGGCTTTGTGTTACTATAACAATGGAATACTTCATTAATAAATAGTGAAATCAGGTTGTTTGTTTGTTTGTTTAGTGGCATATCAACTTCCTTATGGGTCATTTAATGCTGAAATTTAATTTTCATGGAAGCAGTATTAATTATTTTTACAAAAAATGTATTGCTGGTAATATTTATTTATTTTTTTAAAGTCTTTTACAAGATTGCTGGAAAGTTTTACAATAAAAATTTTTAGAGTTTCATTGTGTTTTGATCCCATGACTTAAATTTTAATTATTTTAATTAATTATTTAACTATTTATACATTTTAATTTTAAATATTTTAGGATTTTAATTCCAATTAATTATTTTAATTAATTATTTTAATTATTTTAATTATTTTAATTATTTTATATTTTTAATTTTAATTATTTTAATTAATTAATTTATGATTTTAATTTCTATTATTTCAATCAATTATTTTCATTTTAAGAATGCTTTTCAAGATTAAATGCAAGATATTTTAGCTTCAGTAACTGTAAAAAAATATAACAATTAGTCAATTTTAGAGTTAAGCTATTATGCTTATCCGCACCATTGCAGTGTTGTATCAAATTGATTCCATTTGAAATAGGATTAAGAAATGCTGAAGAGAAATAAAGCAATATAGAAAACCAAGCAAAAGGCATGAAGAATTGTCTTTTTTAAACATTTGGTGCCACTGACAAGATAACTTATCTTAGTAAATTTTCAATTTAGTGACACAAATGAGAGAATAACACATTATCATATATGAGAGTATGTTATTCTATCCCAAAATAGCAGCTTTTTTTGCTTAAACAAAGGTAATATGCATATTTAATTGGATGATATAACCACAAATGAAGGTTTATACAACTTTTCACTTTATATGTAGAGCAAGATCTTAAAATATTTCTTACTCATTTAAATTATTAAAATATTTTATTTTAGTACACATTTGTGTGTGTGTGTGTGTGTGTGTGTGTGTGTGTGTGTGTGTGTGTATGTGTGTGTGTGTGTGTGTTAAATGAGATATTAAATATCCAAGAAAGGTATATAAGATGGAATGCATGAAAACAGATGTTTAAAAATTTTATTACTTTGCTGACATTTAAATTCTCTGTGCTTTTGCTCAAATATCAACATAGAAGTGAAACATCAACATGGAAATTGTTTTCACATTTTCCATATTATATATATATATTTCATTTGTAAATGAGTTATTATGCAACCACAGAGCCATGGTTTCTACCTTCCAGTGTCTTTAAGTGATTTACAATAACTGATTTTGCAGAACACTCATGTAAAAGGGATTTTTTTATGAACGCACAATTTTCAAAATTAGGAGCAGTTAGAACATTTTCATCCATGATTGTATGATCCTAATAGATATTTCTTGGTATTTTTACACTTTGTCATAATTTCTGTTCTTTCATTTCATTTTCATTATATATATATATATATATATATATATATATATATATATATATTGTTTAAAATTTAGTATATTTAAAATTTGTTGTACTTAGAAGATTGCTTAAAAGCATGAAACTGACAGTTTTCCTACCTCCCATCAGTATGGATAATGCTAAATTTCCCAGAAAGCAACATATTGCACCTCTTTGGCCTCACTCTCTCAACCAACTTCAAGTGGAATGACTACATCAAATCAATAGCTACATCTACTGCTAAAAAGATTGCGTCACTGTGTTGGGCCAAAAAGTTTTTCTCATCAGAATCCAACTTGCACATTTATAAATCTACCATTCATTCATGCATTAAATGCTGTTGCCATCTCAGGTCAGGGTTAGGACCACATGTATTTACTCATGTTACTAGAATGGCATCTAGGTCCCGCCCTTTTATTGTTGGGATAATCAAATGTAACTGTCACTTCTACTTCCTTCGGTTTTTTTTTTCTCGCACTTCCTGCATGTGGAACTTCCTACCGTAAACTTGCTACAATCTTTAAAAGTTTAAATGTACTCCTACCTTGCTTGGAGTGAAATGATTATAAAAAAAAAAAAGGTAATGATATGTGTATACCTATAATTGTGTATTTGGGCAGAAATTCCTCTTTGATACAAGTTTCATTAAAAACAAACAAGGAACTGTAGTTCATTTTTTATTTCATTTTTCTTGCATTTATGTAATTTTTTTCTTTTCTGTACATAAATTATGTAGAAATTGTTTGAATGTTTTGCATGTCCAAGTGCTTTTGGCTATATTTTAGCCATTATTAAGGATGATTTTATTTTTACTTTTAACTGAATGTATGGATTGATTTATTTATGTATCTAGGGTTATAAGAATGTTTTATTTTCCAAGCCTTGTCAGCATATTGTAGGCTTAGTTGATAGTTGATGTTTTTGAGTGCTGGATTTTTCTTCTTTATTAATAATGAGTGTACCCCTGCCATCAAAAATGATGGCAAAATATTTGAGAGTTTTATTAGCTATTTCCTCACAGGTTATCTCACTGAGCAGACAGGAGGGAATATATATATATATATATATATATATATATATATATATATATATATATATATATATATAATTATTACTTTAGAAATAGTACAAACAGGTTGACAGTCTACTGTTTGTTGTGATTTACTTTATTAAGAATGCTTGATACTTAGTAGAACATTATATATGGTAATATTTTTATTATAAGTTTATAATAAAAACATAGTTTACTGCAACACAAGAGCTGTTGTTTTTTAGTAATATCCTATTAGCACATCATCAGGAAGTCTGATGAGGTGCTAATAAAATAGTACTGAAACAATAGTATTTTTAAAGAAATATATATATGTATTATATTTTTATTTTGCTGTATATTTCAGTTGGTTTGTATGAAAATTAAACAATTTAAATCATATACTGAAAACTTTCATCAATATTTTTACAAAAAGCTCAACACATGAATTAAAAGTTTAGAAAATATATTTGGCAGTGAACAAGTTAAGAATGGGCTTAAGGAATCACAGCTACACATGAATGATGTGAAGTCAAACTTAAAAGCAATATGACTTCCATGAAACTTTTGTTTCTCTGATCCACTTTGTTGGTTTATTATGGCTAAAGCAATAATTGTGTGACATTGTGTATAAATCTCATTATTTATGCATGTTTTATATGAATTAAGAAATATCTACTGGTTTGTCTTTTAGCAATTTAATGGTTTATAAAAATGATTCTATTATTTGTATACTTTTGGTTTTTTATGCAGTTTTACTAGAAATCAAGTGACCACAAGTCTCTGAATCACCACAACACTCCCTTTGCGATTCTTGATGATTAAAAAAATCCTGCTTGCTGAATAGCTTCAATTCATTCAATTCTTCAAATCTTTTGTGATCCTTTCAAGAATATTAAAAGCACTCCAATATTAAGGGATACAATCATCATAGCCATATTCCATAGTTACAGATTTTTTTAAAGATCCAAATATTTATACAGCTTGTTGTATTTATGCAGAAAACATGTCTCCTAGAATTTTTTCCCATAACAATTATTGCAGACTCAAATATGAGTCCAATTAATAAATGTGTAACACAAAAATAATACAAAACAAATGAAAGTATTACAATAAATGAGGAATACGTTTAAAGACTAGTTTTGAGAATTAGAGAATTAGAGAATGTGTGCTTGTGTTTGTGAAGTATGTGTAGGTCTATGGCATAGACACGTGTCAAAGAGTACAAAAAATCACAAGGTAAGATATTAGATATGGACATGCCCCACATGCAACTACATTTTATAGCCAGAGTTGTAAAAGAGGAAAGAGAATGAGTAAGAATATCATTGCCTATTTATAGGCTCAAGCAGCGCCTCCTAGTGATGGTATTTTTAGGAATGTCAAGTGGGATAACCCATAAAATCCTGTTTATTGATTTTTATTCAGTTTCTCTTTTTATATAATTTATATAGTTTCTTTTTTTCATATAATTTCTCACAGTAGATATTACCATTCCAGTAGACAAAAATTGGGTTTTTTTGACAATGACTAAATCTGGTCTCTTAGCCTACATAGAGTGATCCATTTTAATTTCAAAGTTCTATGGAATTATTTTTTTGTAAATTATATTTCATGTTTATACCAGATGTCTAGTTGTTATTGCTAGAGATTTAGTAACTTCGAATATCTGAATCGCCTGTGAAGAGGGTGAAGTTCTATGAAAATACTAAGATAGATATCTTAGTATTTTCATAGAACTTCACCCTGTCACTCAGTGTTATCAGGTCTGGACAATTTCAGTTCTTTTCTCAAAATCAGTTAAGTCATGTCAGTTGGGTTTTCAGTGAAGATCAAGTGACAATAAGTTGTTTCATTCTTCATTTTATTTACTATTCATGTTAATTTTAATAATAATATAATCGGGATGGATTTAATATTTTGGAGTTTTATTGTAACCATTTTGTTTGGTTTTGCTTAGTGACATATCAACCACCTATGGGTTATTTAATGCTGAAATCTAAATATTTTGAACAACTTTATGGCTTCAACTAGATATTTTGAATGCAATTGTATGCCTTCATCTACAAATAAAGCATATTACTGATTATGTATTGTGACTCTTTTTATAAAAAATGTATTGCTGGTTACTATTAAAATGCATTTTATGCTTTTATAGTGTATTTTTTTAAAGAGGTTCTCATTATTTATGGTCAGGGTGGATCTGGGAACAGCAGCAATTAAGAGGCAGTTCCACACACTTTGATCAGAGACCTTGTTGCCAGATGTAGTTTATTGTTATATCTGGAACTTTGTAACCATTTTGAAAATCTTTTCTAGATTAGTAAAAGTGCTCATGTGAAACCAAAAACTTTTGCAGATGATTTTGGAAAGTTCATGACATTTATTTGGCTTCAAAATTTTTTCATGCATTCATACAAGTGGATAGCCGACTAATAGCCAGACACAATTGCATTGATTTTGTTACTACTTTTTTTTATGCTGATTAAATCTGGTTTCTTAGTCACAATTAGTTGATCAATTAGAATTCAGAATTACTTATATAGGGTGTTCCTTTAAGACAGATCAAAGTTAAAAGTAAATAAAACAGTGTTATTGGTGAAATTTTATTGCTTTCAGTGTTGAATCATATTATTTGAGTCATGGCAATTATGTGTAAAAAATAATATTGCCCAAATGTTTGCCAATGCTTCAGCAGCATGCCTCCAATCAATGGTCAAAATTTTTAATGACTTCTCTGCATAGTTGCTTCTCAATCTCACCAATATATTTTATTATCTCATCTTTCAGCTGTTGGATTGTTGTTGGCTTGTTGGTATAGACCTTACTTTTGAGATGACCCAAAAGGAAGAAATGATGAACAGGAGTCAAGTTGCACAATTGTGGTGGCCAATTAACATCACTGTTTTGAGAGATGATGTGACCTGGGAACTTCTCATTTAATAAAGCTATTGTTGCATTGGCTGTGTGGCATGTGGTTTCGTCCTGTTAGAACCACAAATCTTCAACATCCATAGCATTCAATTCAAGCCATAATTGTCATGACTTAAGAAGTCAATAATGAAATCAATAAAATTTCACCAATAACACAACTAACCATCTTAATGAATTAACCTATATTATTTTGTTCTTATTTACATTATTTATACTTAGATTATTGTCCTCACCTTTGTTGTTATTATCACAGCATTTTGGATGTTGTGCTCTCTGGTCTTCTTGATTTTTTATTTGTTCAGTTTTCATAGCAGAATATTATTTCATGCATTTTTACATATTCACACTAAATCATAGATGATGCCTCACCATTACTTTCAGAATTATTTCGACTAATATCCTCATCATTGTTGTTTTGATCCACATGCTCTTACCTTCTTAGAATTGTCTGATATTAAGAAAATTAAATACAGGGTGAACCAAAAGTAGCTGGACCATGAATGATAACTTTTATTTTGAGATTACATACTAATACTATTAAATTTTGTTAAACAGTTATTACATATACAATTAAATTTTATTGTATACAATATTACAATAGCATTGAAAATTTTATCAATGCAGATGCTCAAACTGTTGTTCCTCACAATTTACTGGCTTTGAAATCAACCCTTTATGCTTCAACAAACACTTTTGTACAAGCATATTTGTGTATTAATTTCTTGAAATGTATCTCTGATGTCATTTTTCAAATCATCAACACTTCTTGGTTTTTAACAATAAACTTTGTCCTTGAGTACTTACCAAAAGAAGAAATCCACTGGGGTTAAGTCAATTGAATGTGCTGGCCAATCAATTGGATCTCATCGGCCAATTTATTTCTCAGGAAATATTTCCTCAAGATACTTGTAGACTGCTTTTGAATAATGTGAAGAGACCCATTTTGTTGGAAATAAAGGATCTTGGGAATTAGGCTGTTGTTGTAACTGTAGAACAACTTGATTCATTAGAATTTCAAGATACTTATTGCCTGTGACTCTTCTATTTAAACAAGTTAGTTCTAAAACACTAGAACTTGAAATACTGCCCCAAACAGTGATCCTAGTTATAACCACACAAACCATATTCAACCTACTGTCCACCTACTTCTGGTTCACCCTGTATTTATTTTTTATTATTACATGAATTATTAATGTAAGTATCTTCACCTTTGTTGTTTTGATCACAAAACTTTGATCAGTGTGATCTTGTTTCAAGTTTGATTGACTCACTCTATTAAAGCACCTTAATTGTAATTTGATAAAATTCTGATTTCAAAAACTATTTTCGAATTTGTTTTTATTTTTTCATATTAAACAATAAAACAATCAGATTAGATTGTCAAACACATTAAAAATATATAATACTTTATTCCTTAGAATTTAGATTATTATCTTTATGGAAAAGAACCTATCAAAACAAAAAAGATATATTGTTGGCCAGAATAATTTACAGACTAATAATCTCAAACTTTATCATAAAAAATCTTTTCATTGATTGCATAATCACAAAGTTGGCATAGATAAAGGTAAAAAAATATAGTAGTTACTAATCTGAGTTTAATCTGCCATCAAGCCTAATAGGGGAAAAGATGAGAAGATAGAAAATAGATAAGGCATTATTCCAATAATTAGTCCTTTTTTTTTTTTTTTTTTTATAAAAGTTTGGAATATTGTCCTTTGGTCTTTTTAATAGTGTAGAATTTTAAGAAATAAATCCTCAGGTCCTTTTATCACTAAAAAAAATCAAATTATGTGTATTTTACAAGTGTGTAAGAAAAAATAGCACTTTTGTCATTGTACTCATTTTTTGTAGCTAAATATATTTTATAAACTGCCAACTAAATCCCATTTACCTTTCAGCTAGCAGCAGTTCCTTAAATATATATTGTACTAAGAGGGGTAGGGTCAGGTATTTATCCTAATGTCTGCAGTCTGAAAATGCATACATATATATATATATATATAAAATGGACTTTTTATTCAACCATTATATTTTTATTATTATAAATGCTATTTTATTTGAGTTGCTATATCTATTTTTTTATTTTCTTAAACAATGAAATCTAGGTCAATTATTATCAATTTCACTGTCATAGAAACTCAAATACATGTACCCATTAAGTTTATGCTTATAGCAATAAAGAAATATATATATTTATATATTGCTGATATACCTTAGATACCTAAGTGACTAATTTTATATTTGTATTAATCCCCTATATATATATATATATATATATATATATGAAATGATTTGTTTGAACATCATTTTTTAATTGATACTCATATTTAAGTAGATATTCTGTTTTTAATTAAACAGTATTATATATTTATATCTACTGGCCTGATTATTTACAATAAATTTTTATTATGAAAATGTGTGTCATTCAGCAGGATTTGAACCTGCAACCCCTATCCATATAGAGGAAGCTACCATGTGATCTGGCACATCTTAGACTTCTTGACCACGAATGACCATTAGTCTAAATGAGGTTTTAATCAGGCCTATATAAAAAACCTCAAATGACACACATTTTCGTAATGCCGAATGACACACATTTTTGTAATAAAAATTTATTGTAAATAATCAGGCCAGTAGATATAAATATATAATACTGTTTAATTAAAAACAGAATATCTACTTAAATATGTGTATCGATAAAAAAATAATGTTCCAACAAATCATTTCAAATTGTCGGTTGTTTATAACCAAGTTTCATTAATCTTCGTTAATTTCCATAATATATATATATATATATTTGTCTATATTTCTGAGATGAGTTAGTATTTACACTATTTACATTTGTCAGACTATTGTCCTCATCTTTGTTGCCATTTGTACAATGTTTCAGCTGTTATAAGCTCTGACCTTCTTCTGCTAGAAATTTTGAACCAAACCCTTTATTACAATCACTGGGATATATCATTCTCTTTCCTTGCATAGAGCCTCTTTTGGTAGTCATAAGTTACGTTCCTCTAACCCTCTAAGTTACTTGTTCACCACTGCTGTAGCCTTGAACTCATAACCCTTTGAGTCAAGTCACAGGAATTAACCAACGTTTATATCCACTGGACCATGTGTTCTTAAGAAAAAGAACTACTGAATTTCCAAGACTTATAAACCTAATGTTAAGTAAACATTTTTTTCCAGAGTACATATTGCAATTTTTGATGGTAATGGTTTTCTCTAGTAATTTTTTTATGTTAATTTTTGATGTGGAATGTAAAAATGTGCTATAGTCTTCAACTTTCCAACTGCTTTCAGCCTATTCACAGACCATTTTCAAGTATATTATTTTTCTAGTGTTGTTATGCCCTCATGTTTGAATGTAATGTAATTTTTTTGTGTTTTAGTGTTTCCTTGAAAAGGAGAGTTCTTTAAACCTATCACGTGATGTGTGTGGCTGGGCATCATGTGAGCATCTATTTCTTTTAAAACTTCCATATATTCCATGTATTAAATACAACCAATCCTAAAGGCAACATTCTAGCTTCACTGGATGCTGAAGATTTTTTTACTAACGTCCCAATTAAAGAAACACGAATAAAACTAATGATTGCGTTTACAAATGCCCATCTACCCCTCCCTCAAAAATCCAACCTGTAATTCTTCGGAAACAACTCACCGTGTGCACCACACAAACTCCATTTTCAGACCATAATGGTAACATCTACATACAATTAATGGTGTCAGTATAGGAAACACATTTTTCATGTCCCATATCAAAAATAAAGTGTTTAAAACAACTGACAAACCAGAGATTTACACAAAGTAAGTCGACAATATTTTTATTTTGATTAAAAATAAGGACAAAATCATAAACCTAAAATTGAATTTTGAAAATAACTCCTCACTGAAATTCACATATGAACTCATGGACAATAATGAAATCCTGTTTCTTGACATCAATATAGAACTAAGAACCAACAAATTTATCACTCATCTGTATAAAAAACTCATCTGTATAAAAAGTAAGAAATCTTGTCTTTTTAACTATGATAGCCAGCACCTAGAAAGACATAAAATAGCAGTTATAATGAATTTCTTAAATAGAGCACATCAAAATTCTTCCTTCCAAAGATTACTTTTGAGCGAACTAAAACACATAAAACAAACATTAGTCAACAAAAATTTTCCCAACTACATCATTGATAAACAAATAAAATTATCCTTAAATAAAATGCATGAAACTAGCATTAAAAAATAACACACAAGAAAACATCAACATATTTTATTGCAGCCAAATGCACATTAATTATAAACAGGATGAATTTTTTATACAAAAAATTATTAAACACAATATTTCTACTGTAATTCTTAAAAAACTTATAAAATTTATAATATATTATAGAAAATGGGAGACAGAAAACCTTATTGTTTCTAATAATAATAACCCCATAAAATCTAAACTAGCGATGACTAATATAGTGTATGAATTTCAATGCCCTGTACAAGATTGTGTTTCTTGTCATAAATCAATTATCTATGTTGGCTATACAACTATTTCTCTGAGTAGCCGCCTTACAAACCACCTATCTAGTAATAATAGTGCAATAAAAAACATCTATTAACCCAAAACCTATTAACCCTTAAGAAACATATTAGTTGAAAATACAAAAATAAATCAATATCAAAGGTACCTCCTTATAAGAGAGGCACAATATATCAAACAATTTTCTCCTATCATCAACCTTAAATTATTTAACAGTAGAAATGGAGTTTTAAAAGTTTTTAAAAAAAAAGCTTTAAAGAACACTCCTTTTCAAAAACACTAAAACAAAAAATTACATTACAGTCAAACATTCTTGAAAATGGTCTGTGAAGAGTCTGAAAGCACTTGGAAAGTTGAAAATTATGGAACATTTTTACATTCTTTATCTCCAGAAAAAAGAAAACATGTAAAAATACAGGAAAAATTATCCAAACAAGTGGTATTAAAAAGAATAGATATTTATCACTATTAAATTTATTTCGCCTTTTTCCTAAATTGCGAATAACATTTTACAAATATGTTTGTTATTGATGTAAAAAACATATCCACAAAAGATTTGAGTTTTTATTTCATATTGCTGAATTTAAATGACATGATCATTCAGTTATTAATGATATCATGATGATAAAATTTCAATCAAGTTTTGTTGAAAAACAAAATCTTTTTTCTAATAATGAGAACAGACATTTTTTTCTTAAAATTGGCAAAATCATAGAACAGCCATACTTACAAAAAGTGATTTGTATTTTAGAAAAAAATGATAAATAAATTTAATAGACATAAAGTATCTCGTCTTTTTAAAATATAATTTTTCAGTACACCTTTGTACTATTAAATATAAGATAGATATTGAGGTTTTGATTCTCACTGCATGGCTCACAATCATGCCCTTGTGTCAGACACATCTAAACTTAGCAAATTTCTGGTTTATCTATTGTGTTTAGCAAGTTGGCCAGGTAAACTTAGCTTCCTCTGGTGATTTTTATTTACTTCTTGGAGGCTCTGCAGTTCTTGGATCTCAATCAAATAGAACACATTTACGATATGGTAGAAAGAGACTTTTGAATCATGGAAATTCAGTTCCAATTCTTCTAGATTGGTTAATCTAGAAAAATTGGAAGATGTTATAATAGCAGTATGGACCCAAATTTTTGGAAGAGCTCTTTCCAAACATTGTTGAATCCATGCCAAGAAGAACTGAGTCAAAACAAGATCCAATCCTTTTTCCTTTTTTTTCATAATCATTTCACCTCAAGCAAGGCAGGACCACCACTGGTGTATGGGGTGTTAGAGTGAACAAAAAAAGATGGGGATGCTGAAGAAATGATAATACATGGATGTGAATCAAGGAGATAGAAAATGGTGATTGACATTGCATTTAAATCTTTGCAGTTTGTAGCTATCAGAGAAGCAAGCAAATGAAAGGGAGTTCTACAAACAAGAAGTGTGAGAAAAGAAACTGTTAGAGTAGAGGATAAGGTTACATTTTTACTATTTTGATGGTAAATGGGTGAGAACTTGATGCTAATCTAGTAGCAAGCACAAGTACATGTGATTGGGAAAAAGTTTGTCAGAGCAGTTACCATGAAAAAAATCTGGTATTTAAAGTGTAAAATTACTAAATTGATTGGACAGCATATATTAGTGAGGCTGTTTCTTTTAATGATTCATTTTTATTGTATTTTGAATACTAAGCCAGCTTAGTGCCAAATTCCTTGTAACATGTTGCTGATGACACTGTTATATATTTGTTTGTGATGATGACTGTTTATTGTTTTATCTTTGTTTGTGATGATAACTGCAGTAAGCACCTTTTTTTGTCAGTAAATTGGTTCAGAATGAAAGCAGCTGTTTGCTGTACTTTGTTTATACAAGAAAATGCTGAACTGAATTTTTTTCTTTTACAGTTACATGTGTTTTTTCATTTCTGTATTGTATAAGTGGGCAAATTTCTTCATCGATGAGTGCCTTAAGATGGAACAGTTGTTAGCAAACTGGCTTCACAGATTATTAATTACTGAATGAGTTTGTTCTTTAGTGAATGATCAATACTTGCAATCTGATATCCTAAGTATGACATTAAACTTCTTAGTCTGGGTAAGAGTCTTTAGCTTTGGATAGCAACTTGTCTAAGAGAAGGAAATTGCTGAAATAAAACCTCTACACTTACTCTGTGTAGAAAAGGGTAAACTGAGCTCCCTAACCTTGGTAGATAATCTTCCTAAAGATGATGATTCAATAAAAACATCAAGTTTCCAGTCTCCTAAACTGGTTGGTGTCAGTAAGGGCATACAGCTGTAAAACTCACTCCAATATTTCATGATGGTTCAATTACATATGATAGGTAGATGATGTAAAACTTAGACCCATCTTATCAAAAATGATTTAAGGAAGTTGAGATTACAGCCAAGCCTTATACAAAATTGTGGGCCCTGGAAAATTGCCATCAAGAAAACTCCATCCAGCCCATGGAAAAAGATTTTGAATGATGATGATGATGATGATGATGTAAGACAAAGATAAACTTCACAAATATCAATATCATTGCTATCACATGACAATTGTAACTGGGTTTCAGACATGATTGGATTTTCCATTTATTTTTCTAATAGCCAGGTTTCTGGAATTTGACACAGAAATTGAATTTGTACTCTGATAAACATGGAGAATGAAAATGTTGCAAAGTTATCTGCCATGTTCTTAAATACTATTCCTTAGATGAGATGAATCAACATTTTATCTATGCTCTTTACCTTGTGTGTCCTGAAAATCAGTATTTGAAATCCTGGTTTTTTTTATAGTAATTTATTTGATCGTCAGTCAGTGTTCAAGACTTGTAGCCTTGTATCAGGTGATGTGGAAATACCTACACATCAGTTATTAGAAATATAAAGTGTATGGGGTGTGATGGATGAATTGTTATCTAGATTATGCAAAAATGAAAATAACACTGACATTTCATTTTACCGAAATTACACAAAAACATCTTGAAATACTAAAAAGTAAATTTATTCAATAAAATCGCCATTGGCTTCAGCCATGACATTCAAACAACTTCAGAATGGTCTCCTTGTTTAAGTTGGTCAATGCTGCTATAATCCTTGCATTCAGTTCATCTTTGGTATTACAAGGAGTTTTTTTGGTCTCTCGTTCAACTGCACCCCAAACATTATAATCAAGGGAGTTGCAGTCTTTGGAGTTAGATGGACAGAAGTAAAGGGTGATGTGGTCACAGAAATTTTCTGACAGCCATGACTAGAGTCCTATTGCCAGACATAAGGTCTTCCAGCAGCCACCCTCTTGATCCAGGACAGCAGTACCTCCTCAAGTCACCTGATGTAGGCCTTTATGTTGAGTCTGAGACCCTGTGGGAAGATGAATAGAGGCATAATGTCACCATCACTAACACCATGATGTTGATTAGATATATTTCCAACACTTTCTGAATCCTCTGCACTGTCCACAAGTTGACACACAAACACTCTGAAATCTTTGTATTAGAGCTTTTGGCTCAAATGCCAAGCAGTACAACATGCTGTTTCCAAAATTTTGGTGCAGTGAATTGCATCATGGTGCTCTTTTTTTCGTAGACAGTGTCCAACTGACCCTACTATACTGTGCAGTTGACAAATTCAAAAACAAACAACATGTATGCACCAAAATAAAAATATAAATGGTGACAATTTACTCATCGCACTCTGTATGTGTTGATGATTAGTTTCTTTTAAGTGCAACAGATTTCACTTTTAATACTACTTGGGTGTAAAGTATTCATAGGAGTGTGGTTTGCCTAAGTGTTCTTTCATCCATTCTCTTCTCTCTTCACCATTTGTAGTTATAAAATATCATTTGTCAAAATATATGAAAAAGGGAAGTGGATTCATGCCTTTCTAAATTACATTACTGTTAAGTGAACACAACAAACTTTAACTGAAATTTGAACTTGGTTTGCTGATTATAATTTCTGTACCAATATGCTACTTAGGGCCATAAAAATTCAATTTAAAGTGACCCCTCAACACTTATCCACAGATTTACTTTAATTTTAGTTTCAGTTAACAACAGTCAATGCCAGAAATAAACAGTTCCTCAGTTCTACTTAATAATAATCCAGAAATGCATGTAATGAAACTGGTAATTTCAGATGTACAGTAAAAACAAGTCTTAGATCATCGTATATCTCTTATAAATCATCTTATAACTTTTATAAATCATCTTATAATGATTATATTTTATTGTAAGTTATTGTTATTAATTTCTTATTGGGCCTAATTTATAAACTTTATCATATGTATGTATATATAAGAAAAAACATAATGCCTATAATGAAATGCCAAAAGTCATGGATTAGGTTCCTGATATCATGTAGGACAATATCTAGCCTGACAAAAATGCAACAACTTGACATGGCATTAATTCAACAAATGGTGAGAAGAGCTCCAGAGAGTTGTTTAGTCATGTCATATTGATAGCTGTCTACAGTTCCCTGATATTTGTAGGTGCAGGGTTTTGCATGCAAATAAATCTCCCCACCACATTCTATAAATGCATGGTTGGGAAATGTGGTGGTGACATTATTCATCAGAAATTTCCAGAATGCACTTAAATTAATTCTGGGAAATCTTTACCACATGAACACAATACACACCATTATGAAATTATCACCATCCTTCATGACACCTTGTTGATAACTGGGGCTTATAGAGTGATAGGGCCTGTTATATCTAAATGCTACCATCAGCTCAAAAACAACTAGAACTATGGCACATGTTGCCAGTCTTTTAGGGTCAAATTAACAACATTATAAACCCAGGTAAGATACTGTTTTAATGTAGAACGTCTCTAACCTGGCAAAATGCAGCAATTTGGAAAGATGAAGAAAGAAAAAGAAAGAGTTCTCTCCTTCTGGTGAGGTGAACTTTCACTTGGTTTGTCTTCAGTTGCTGTCATATAAGATTAATGTCATTTCATGAGTACCTTGTGTCTCGTCTCTTTCTCTGCCAGCCATTCCAAGTGC
Source organism: Ascarosepion bandense (assembly GCA_037127315.1). Classification (NCBI taxonomy): domain Eukaryota; kingdom Metazoa; phylum Mollusca; class Cephalopoda; order Sepiida; family Sepiidae; genus Ascarosepion; species Ascarosepion bandense. The sequence goes on from JBBBDQ010001923.1 coordinate 2,914,923, forward strand.
CTATTCCTCTCTCTTTTTATCTTTCTTGGCTCTTCCCAAGAAAAAGAAAAATGTACACACACCGAGATATTCTTCAATTATCTATTCCTGGGTTCGAATCCATCATCTGTCGATACTATTTTAACGTGGGTGTATAAAGAACACTTACAGTGTTACAAATTGTATATATTATTTGTTTATATTTTATGTCCAGTTTGTTTTTATTTCAAAGTTTCCAGTAAATAAATACTAAGTCTCTCTGGCAATTATCCACAACATCACATACCATTCCATTTACATGTTATTCTAAGTGTATAGGTTTCAGTACTATCCACAGTTTCAGGTATACATGAGAGGTTTCTGAAAAATATCCTCTGTAGATAAGGGGGTACTAATATGTATAGGACTTGCAGCTATCCTTGTTTGTGAGTACCTATTTGGGTTTTTGGAACATATCTTCACTAGATAAAAGGGAACTACTATTATATATTTAATAGAATTTTACAAACATATTTATTTATTTATAGTTGACTGATTCATCTCTATCCTTGAGCAAGGCTTGAACCTTTCTTTAGTGATCTGTTTTATATCTATAATAGCATTACACTGAATAACATATTGTAATTCGAGATTTATTCATGAATTTGTTACTATCACTGTTACCAAAAGTTTATAGTATATGATGAAAGAATTTACCAAACAAATGTAATTAAATTAGTGAATTGAGAAATTTTTGTTCATTCATGCTAAAAATGAAGCCTGAAAAGCTTTTATTCAATTTAGAGCAACACCCTTCTTCTTGGACTTTATGAATATAAACAAAAGTTAGATTAGAAATATAGAGTTAAAAAAATTGTTTTATCATGTCAGCAACATAAGAAAAAGTGTTTCTACTGCTTTTGGTATGTTAATCTGAATTCTAGATTTTATATTTTGCTTAGCTTGTTTCTTTCATTTTCTTCTATTCTATAATGCAAGTTAATGTTTAACAGGTATCCGGGAGTCAAACAGCTGTTTAATGTACTTGTGTAATTTTATATGTCTATATGGGTTGGTGGGGTTGTAGCTTTGGCCCTGATAAGAAGGATGTTGTTATTCCTCCAACTAATCATTTCCTGAGAAATATATATATATATATATATATATATATATATATATATGTGTGTGTGTGTGTGTGTGTGTGTGTGTGTGTGTACACACATATATATATATACTTATTTTATTTATATATATATATTGTAATATCTTTTATTACAATGGTTTATAAAAGCATTATACCACTACACAAAAATTTTCATGTTTCAGAATAATACTGTTCTTCTTCAGGTGATAGTTTAAAATAAATTGTGAAAATGATTTATTTGGAAAATATAAGATGAATTCATATTATTTAGAAACTGAATTGGTAGTAGTAGAAGATGCAGGTAGAGAATATGCTTCACTATTGTTCAATCAAAAATGAGAATCATGTAAGATGGAGTTGAAGATTTGAATATTTCTTGAATCAATGGCAATGATACATCAAAGAATTTTCAATAGTGATGAAGGCCAAATCAATTGCTTTTTATGTCTCAGATGGTCATAATAAATTAACAATAAACCATAATTTAAAATCAGATAACACATCATAGAACCATTCCCTATTTGTTATAGGTGTCATGGTGTGGGTCAATGGTTTGCAAAGTTAGTCTGACTGACAATTATTATAGAATATTGAGTATGATTCTCACTGGGTACCCATACAAAATTGAGCATTAATAGATACAAACAGAGGTTGACATGTTGTAAAATCAACCAACCAATCAGCCATTGTAGGTTCTTCAATGTAGATTAATGTTTAGTGAGGCTAATCTGTTTGACTATTAAAACTGAATAAAGAATTTGATCTTCACTGGGTGCCCCATACAAAATTAAACATTAAATAATCCAACAAGAGTTGATTTCATAAAATCAACCATTTATTTCTGATTTTGTGCCATCCGTTCTAGAGATTCAAGATCTAATGTGTTAATATAAAAATCAACAATAATCAGTCAGTCAGTTAAATGCCATACCTGATACACGCTTTGGCGATCATCTCTCAAAAGAGACATGACTGACTAGGCAGAAGATTATCCTGCAGTAGGTTGCCATTGCTTTCTGCTGTAGACTGGTTGCCGGCCAAGGCTATAGAACCCAGTCTGTCCTATTATTTAACCCATAACTGGAGAGAAGAGATGGATTAATACTTTTCCCAAGGGTATTTGTACATAAGTGAATGCAAGGAATTCAACTGAAATTCGAACTTGGCTCCCCAATTTGTCATTCCAAGTCGATATCCATTGCACCACAATGCACATCCATAATAATAAGATAGAGAACAATAATAAGATAGAGAAAAGCACTTAATGACATAATGGTAATAATGAAATGTGTATCACTCCAGAGTGTTGTGATAGTAACAAAAATATGGTAGAATAAAACTAATAGTAAAATTATATAGGGGAGACTGAGGCTAGTTGTAACATTTTTAACATTTTTGGCCTGTCAACAAATAAAAACTGATTATGCCATAATTGAAAGACATAAACAGGCAATACATTGTGGTATAGTTTTCTGTAGTATCTATATTTGTTTTGTTACAAATAAGTTTTAAAAATGCAAAATATAATATTGCAAAATGCCTCATTGTGGGGCAAGTTGTAACATAGCTGAGCTAAGTTGTAATATACACTACTTTTCCATTAGGGCAAATTGTAACAAGCACAAAGACTTACAAATGTAAGCCTAGACTCACATTGAAACACTTTTCTTTAGGAAGGAGTTAATAATACACATAAATGCTGGATTACATTATGGATATATAGTCTCTAAATATAAAATAGATCTGGCCACAAAACAAGTAGGGCCTAAATGATTTGATCTGGCCACCAATGGCTTACATATGATTAATACTAATCAGGAATCAAATCATATGTAGCAACTCACTCCTCAAAGAACACATTAGGTATACAAGCCAAAGATACTAAGTAAGCTCAAGTTACTTCTGAAATTCCTGACTAGCCTTAGCTAGGCTACAATACTATAAAGTAGGCATTCACACATTAAACAACTTGTCATCATTAGCCTATCCAAGTGCATAGCTTGCAAGATCTATGGAAAATATGAAACTCCTAGCACATTTTTTTGTGCCACCCATTGCTTTGGTTTGGGCAATTTTAAAAAATATCATCAAGATCTTGGATGCAGATCTCAATTTTATCTTCTTCAGGAAAAATGAACTTTGGTTCCTGTCTTCTTTGCTTGACCATAAACTTTGAGGTGACATCTCCACCTACAGTTATTACTTGTCCAACAAAGTGCTTTACAGACTTTTTCCCAGTGAATTTAACCAACACAAAGTCATTAGGGGCAATATCATAGTTATCCAACATGGATTGTATGTTCTCAAGATGTTCATCATCTGACCAGTTTAACAAATTTTCATTCTGCTTATGATATTCAGATTCAGCCTCTTCATCACTTTCAGAAGAGGTCTCATCCTCTACTGGTTCTTTTGGACAATCCTTTTTCTTAATAGTGTTAGCCTACTTGGATGTTGGAAGTAACTTTCTTTTCGTAGTGGGCCTACCTCTCTTTTTCTTGTTTCTCTCCTCTTCCCAGTTGGCAAGTTTATTTCAAACTGGTGTATCAGTCAAAATTTTGTACCACCACTCTGCTGCTGTTGCCTACTTCGTTTTCTTGGGCTTGCCTTTGGAAATGGTAATATGTCCTCAGGTGAGAGTGCCTTAATTGAGAAACCCTGCTCAGTGTGCTTATCATTGGGGTCTTTGGATGAAAGGCCTGGCATAACATGGCTGTCATTAGGCCCTCTGGTATCTTCAGATGGTGAGCCTTCCTCTGTGTTGTTATCATTTACCTGAATTTCTTCAATGGTTAATGCTGGTCTATCAGTTACATCTGCAGGTAAGAATTCATCATCAGCAAATATATTTTGATTGAATGGTACAGTTCCAGTAACCCTGAAACCAGATGCAATTTTAGCTGATGTCATTGCAAGTGGAAATGCATTTGCAACCAGACTTGGTATATCATAAATACTCATATTCTTCCCTGAATTGTTTACAATCCTTCTGTCACTTGCCACATTTATGAACTTTTTGAATGGCCCAAAGACAGATCGGTCAAGGGGTTGTAATTTGTTGGAACGGTGAGGTGGGAAGGATAACATTACAATTTCATTTTCCCTGACAAAATCAAGTATTTCTATAGACAGGTGAGACTAATGGTTGTCGAGAATTAACAAAACTTGATGCTCTTGTGAACAATGGGTGTTTCATGAAGATCATACAGTTAGTGTCTGTCATCCACCCTGACTTGTGTGCAGTCCCTATACAGCAAGGTGGGGGGCATTTCAGATAAAATAATCTCTGTAGTTCACCCTGAGAAAAATGAACATGAGTGGAATGGCATTGCTTGTTGCATTGACAGCACATGCCACAGTGACCAATGTGCCATGTTCAGCAGAGGTGACTTTTCTAACTTGTTTGATTCCTTTTTGAGCTATCATTTTTGTTGGTACCTAGACGGTTGTGACCCCTGTTTCATCCATGTTGTATATATTTGGTGCAGTGAAATTATAACGCTGCATTACTGCTGTGAGATTGTCATAAAACTTTGCAACATTGTGCTTGCTGAAACTGGTTGTCCTTGTCACCTCAGGTTTATGAATAGAAAGATTCTGATGTCTAGCCATAAATCTATATAGCCAGTCATTGCCAGCTTGCTCCTTGTCTGTCCAAGTATCAAGAACCTTTATCTGGTTAGTTGTGGCATATTTAAATGCTAGTTTGTTTTACATCCAGAGGGCTTAATCCATAATACAGTTTGGATGCTTTGAGCAAATATTCTGCTATCTCCAGCTCTTGTTTCATCTGTGAATACCTGGCGTGGTTTTTATAACCCAGTGTGTTGAGTTGGGTCATCTCTTTTGGCCTTTAATTTATCACATTATCATTTCAGGGTATATAACACAAGTCAAAGTCTCTAGCTACACTGTGGCATTTTTGTCCACCTAAAACCATCTGTGCCGCTCATTCCATTATTTTAGCTTGCAAAGTTTTTCCCTGGTTGATTTTACGCTTATAATTTCTCATATTGGTATTCTGAAATGAGAAAGAATAAATGTTATTAGATCCCCATGATGCTAAATGCGTACACTTGAATAAGAATCATTTTACACATTATTTTGGACTAATAAGACTAAAATGAGTAGAATAGTAGACCTATGCTATGTACAAATCTGGTTATAAAATAATGGAAACCATTTATTTAATTTAAAATCCATTTTTTCATACTTTGTTATTGTTTGAATTTTTGGGGTTTATTAATTTGTTTATCTTAATAGGTCTTGGGAGCCCCTGAGGCTTTCAATAATGAAAATATTTCCCTAGAGAATGGCAGCTTAGTCTAATTATAAACAAATGGGGTAAGTTGTAACACTATGGGGTAAGATGTAACAGTGTTACAACTTACCCCATTAACATTGTTACAACTTGCTCCAGACATCCTTGCCAACAAATTGAGGTCACCAACACACTACTGCCAAACATTCAAACACCACACTATGGCAAGCATTACTAGTTGTCATTAGGGTCTTCAATGAATGGGTGTTCACCAGGCTATCAAGATATTTAATGTGGAGCATGAAATTTACTACTGACCTGTTATATCTGTCAACCTTGTCTGCCTCCTTGTACATATGACAAACTCCAAGGGTTCCACAGTAGGACAACAGGGGGACAACTCCTGTATATACTACCACCTGGTGAAATCAACTAAAACCACCTGTAGGATTATTATTGGCCTTCTTACAACTTGCCCCTGTTACAACTAGCCCTGCCCTCCCATAATAAATGTTTCTTTCTTAGATTTTAAAGACAAGTTGTTTATAGTCAGTTAATTTTTTGAACAAGATTAGAGGCTTCTCTTTTGTTTCCTGTTTCCAATTCCTTCTAAAGTTTTTTTTATTCTTTTTCTCTTCCAGTAGAGCCTTGAAACTTAATGGCACAATCACCTTGTTTGGGGTGAATTGATTATAAAAGAATTGTTTTCAACATATTCTTTTCTGTTGCTGTTTTTAATTTTTATTTATTTACTTGTATTTTATTTATGCCAGCAGTAACCTTGAGGATAGCCTCAATGCCATGTTAGAAACAACTGTCCACCAGGGGGGGGGTCCTCTTTATATTGGCCCTCATGTCCACGATGACTGCCATCACTTGATATTATGAACCTGCTTGTTGGTCTCATTCTTGATAAGACTGCAGACAGTAGTCCAAGAGACTCAAATCCAGAGAGATAGAAAGCCACATGTTGGGGATTGGAGGTGGGGGTAATATGATCATTAAAATTCTCAGCCTGTGTCACATAGGCCATGTGGGAGAAAGTGGAATCCTGCTGGAATATGTGCAACCATCCCTTTACTCCAGGGATTGACCATCTTATCAGTACCTTAATATAAGTAAACACATTTTCCGATGAAGGCTCCTGAAGAAATGAGATAGCATGATATGATCTTCATTGCACATGACCCACAGGGTCATCGCAGAACATTAACATGGTAATCAATCGTCATTGTGGATACCTTTGTAGACCCTCCAGTTTTTCCTACTTTTCAAACAGCTGGCCATTTGAGTTTTAATGCCATGAAGCACAGCATGCCTTTTCACTTCCTGTGTCAAGTTGGAAACTGCCATCTTATTGCTCTTGATAAGTTTAAAAAATAAATGAGAATGTTAAAATTTGCTTCATGTTGTGTAAAAAGGTTGCCTTCTATTTATAACCTACTAAAGGCTTCCGTTGCTGTGGATGCGTTTGTGTTTTTATGAAACTTTTGTTGCCTGATGAACACACACACACACACACACACACACATACACACACACACACAAAAACAAATGGACACAAGTATATGCATATATATATATATATATATATGAGTTGAATATATGAATCGGAATCCAACAAGATGATAAAATAAAGAAAAAAGAACAAATAGGAAATGTATTTCAATTGAACTTTTTCACTTTTATTAAACCTACTTCAGAGTGTGAGAGAAAAATGAAAAAACAAAGAGAAAGTAGACCAGTATGTTCTGATTTGGGTTTTGTTCTTATTGGTCAGATATGTGTTATGTGTATTAAAGCAACAGATAATTTTTAAATATATAAACATGGAATATTCTGGTGGGTAAAGTGTATAATAATGTAGAAACGCTTGTCTGTCTAGGTGTAAGTTGTACGGTAAAGTTAGTTAATATATGTGCATATATGTGTGTGTTTTAATACACATATCGTGTATTAAAGTGATTGATAATTTTTAAATATATGTACAAGGAATATTTTGGACGGTAAAGGGTAAAGTATGTAATAGTGTACATGTGCATTTATGTAGAAAAATTTGTCTGTCTAGGTGTTTGTTAACATTAGTTAATCTAAGTGTATATGTGTATTTGTGTGATGAAAAGTTTGAAGATGCCATTTTCACAGATTGCTGAAATGTAGCGATGAATGTAGTGAGATGTTGTGATGATTTTGTATTTGATTGGATATTTTATATTTCTGTATATGTGTATGTGTATGTAAAAGGAAAGATGTTGCATATATACATGTTTTCAAGACATATATATTTATGAAAATTGCATTGTCTAATGCTTATTTTTATTTTATTGAATCTCCCGTGGATTTCGACGTATGAGTGTCTAACTCAGTTAGACTACCACACAAAGAATTGTTTATAGTGATGAAGGCTTGTGTAGCACCATCCACACTTTTTGGAACTGGTGATTACAAACAATCGGTGCAGAAGTTTGCCACAGATCGCATGAACAGCAGACCTCAGTTACTTAACCCATAACTGGAGGGAAGGGACAGATTAATACCTTTCCCAAGGGTGCCAGTGCATAAGTGAATGCAGAGTGTTCGACTGGAATTGGAACTCAGCTCACTGATTTCTTTCCAAGCCGACATCCACCACACCACAATGCACATCTGTCAATAAACGCTTACAGCACCTGGTATTCCCAAGCAGTCACCCATCTAAGTACTGTCCAGGCTCAACATTGCTTAATTTTGGTGATCAAGTGGGAACCTGTGTATTCAATGTGATATGGCCGTAATAATGTTTATATATATATATATATATATATATATATATATATGTGTGTGTGTGTGTGTGTGTGTGTGTGTGTGTGTGTGTTTTCAAGGCATACTTGTATGATTTTTTACAAAACTAACATCACCTGTTGTCCATATATATGTTTTATAGAAGTACTTATAGGCATTTCTGAAAGTTACATTGGCTGATATCAATATATATATATATATATATATAATATAAATGTTTTCAAACTGCATTTATGGAGTTTCCAAAACTTACTTTACATGCCCTCAAGACATATATATATATATATATATATATATATATATATATATAGTTTTAGTTTTAGTGCAAAGAATTTGTCACTTTCACTGAGCGTGTTCATGCTGACTTCAAAGTTTTGTGAGGACACCATTTTGAATGTGCTCAGTTAAAATAACAGTCTTCCAACTAAAACTACCAAAGCTTTATTTCTACCCCAATATTGAGCACTTTAAGTTAAAAAAAAAAAACTACTTGCTAAAATACCTTTCATCAGTAGAACTACTAAAAGAACAACAATCTTGCCATAAAAAACTATTCCAACTCAACACTATATATATATATATATATATATATATATATATATATATATATATATATTCCCTCCTGTCTGCTCAGTGGGATAACCTGTGAGAAAATAGCTAATAAAACTCTCAAATATTTTGCCATCATTTTTGATGGCAGAGGTACACTCATTATTAATAAAGAAGAAAAATGTATGTATGTATATATACAATACTGTGCAAAAGTATTAGGACAATAACTATTTTATCTTTTATGAAATATATTGATAGAAAATAAACAATTTAATTAAAGTAATTTTTTTTATTAACTGAACAAATGCTTTAACAAGAAAAATACGTGTTACAAAATAAATGTATTATTTAGTATAATAGCCTTTTGCTTTAATCACAGCCTTCCTTCTGTCAGGCACTGACACCACAAGCTTCTTCAATGTATCTAATGGTATCTCCTGCCAAGCAGCTTGTATTTAGTCCCAAAATGTGTCTTGCAAAGTAACATTAGATTTATCAATTTTTTATCCAAAATATCCCATAGATGTTCAATAGGATTGAGATCAGGGCTTTGTGGGGGCCAATTCAAATTCTGGCGCCTTTGTTCCTCTTTCTTTGTAGTTAAATAATTCTTACAAAGGTTTGGTTTTTCACCCTGTATTTGAATTTCAGTGAGGTTTTTAGGAAAATCACCGCTGTCCTAATGCTCTTGCACATTACTGGTAATGTGCAAAAGTGTTAAGACAGGGGTGATTTTAAACTTTATTTTGATGCCTCATAAAAGATAAAATAGTTCTTGTCCTAATACTTTTGTAAAGTACTATATATATATATATATATATATATATATATATATATATATCAATTCACTTAAAGCAAAGCAATAACACTATTAAGACACAAGGGACTACTAGATGTTAACAAGAAGGAAAACACTTTAGAAGGAACTGAAAACCCAGAAACTTATACTATTATAAGTTTCTGATTTTAGGTGGAGATGTTAGAAGTATAGAGTTAAAGTAGAATTAAATATTATATATATATATATATATTCAAAATTATATATATATATATATATATATATATATATATATACCAAATGGAAAATTATCATAAGTATATATGGATAGGAAAAAATATAGGGTTCAATATTTTGTGATTTTTTTAATCATTTCACCCCAAGCAAGGTAATAAATCCAGTAAGATGCAAGGGAGCTTACTAAGTGTTAGAAAATATGAGAAAAAAACATTATTAAAGAGAGGGAACATAGAAACAACAAAGATTGAGAAGACAGAAGATGACAATTGAGACTGCATTTAACTTTTTAAAGATCAAAGCTGACTAGGAAGCAAGAAGCCAGAAGAAAGCTCCATAAGCGAGAAGTGCAATAGAAGAAACTCTTAGCATAGAACTTATGGTTACATCTAGCCATTTCAACTAAAAAAGGATGAGACCTTTGCACCAATCTAGTCAGTCAGTTAATTGCCATGCGTGATACATACTTGGGTGATCATGTCTCTTTTAATACATGACTGACTAGGCAGATTTTCCCACAATAGGTTGCCATTACTTTCTGCAGTAGACCAGTTATCAACCAAGGCTATAAACCCAATCTGTCCTGCTATTCAACCCATAGCTGGAAAGAGAACAGATGAATTAATATCTTTTGTAGGGGTATTTTTGTGTAAGTGAATGAAATGAATTTGACTGAAATTTGAACTCAGCTCTCTGATTTCTCATTCTGAGCTAATATCCATTACACCACAATGCACATCCCTAATCTAGTACTTGTACACCAATCTAGTACTAGTACTAGTGCTAGTACACCAATCTAGTACTGCACTTGAAATCTAGATACTATAAAGGAAAGTTGATCAGAACAATTCCCATAAAAGTATTTATAGAAAAGACAAAATAAAGCTACATTGTGAAGGTTAAAAAGTGAATGAGGATGAGATGTCAGGTCAGAACTAATAACCTTGCAGATTCTTCTTTAGATTTTATCAAGAATCAATAAATAGATAGCTTTGAATATTACTGTTACATCTGATTTGGTTCTTCTACTATGTTTAAAGATTCTTGATATGATAGATTCTGACAAGAAAAAAGTCTAGCATGACACAGGGAACCAATGAGAGCCTTTGAACATGCTTTCATCGATAAAAGTATCTGGTGTATTTTCTATTTGTTTCAGAAGATATTTCTCAGATTTTAAAATCCATCATGCTCCATTATTGTAAGTTATAATATTTTGAATGTGCAAATATGCTTAAACTAATTTAAATACTTGCAAATCCCTCAATATCTCACAGAATTAAGACATTTTATAGAAAATTATTTTATATATGAAAATCTAAAAAAATCTTGAAGTCTTTGATAGTATAAATAATTGTTGTTAGAGTTCAACTAAGTTTTAAATCCTGTAAATTAAAGGACTACAAATAATTATCTACGAAGATTATTTTTTTTATTTATACTTACCTATTTCTGCAATTCAGTCTGTTATTTAATTATCTGTAGACATGGAATCATTATTACTTATCTGTAGACATGGAATAGTTATCTGTAGACATTGTAAAGAAAGCAGGTTGTACTTATATTTATATACTAGTTACTTCTGTTTATGCTTTGAATATTTTGGTGTTCTACATAGATTTTATTTTTTTTATTTAATGTGTCTAAGGGGATATTTTGTATAACAGAGGAAATGCTTAATTTAGAATTTATTCTTTTTCTCTCTTTCTGATTCTCAACCAGCTTATCTCTTTGGTCTGCTTTTTAGTGGTACAAAAAAAAACAAAACAAAAAAAAAACAGAATTTTACTTCTGTTCCTCTTATCTAAAAGAAGCACAGTTTTAACAATAGAGCATTAGTCTGAAAACCAAAAGGTCACCAATTTTCCCCACAAAATACTTCCCAGTTTTTATATACAAAGTTGAGATTTTTTTTTTGTTGATTCAAACATTATTTTTAGTGGATACTCATATTTGAGTAGACACACCATTTAGTTATTAAACAGTATTTATTTTGTCTAAAGCCTGCATGCCTCAGAAAACTTATTAAAGAAAATGTATTCCTCAGCAGAATTGAAACCTGTGTTCCGCTTTGCAGAAGGGACCATCATCTGATCCAGCATGCTTTTACTGAACAGCTATGAAGAGCTTCACAATAAAGTAAAGTTCTATTTTACATTTAAAGCCAACTGATTCATTCAGAGTTTCCTGGTAGTCATAGCTGCTCAGTTTCATATCCGAAACATAAACAAATTAATTCTAAAGAATTAATGGATTTTATTTTACAATCCAATACATTTTTTTACTTCACGTGTTATTTTTAGGGGAGACCTGTATTTAAGGAAATGCTTTATTCATTTTTTTAAACATTATTTATTTTGTCTACTGGCCTATGTACTTGAGAAAACTTAATAAAGAAAATGTGTCCTCTGGCAAATTAATATGAATTTTGACTAAAATTCTTTGTCATTTAAACTTTTTTACTTGCTTTTTATCACAAATTTACCCAGGCTCTTAATCTAAAGCAATGAGTAGGCAGCACAGGGTCGGAAATTAAAGATTGACAGCTCAAACAAAGTTGCAATAAAAAGCAACTAAAATATTAAAAGGAAATAAATGTCCAAATTAATGATAATGGCAGACAGTTTTTCTTTTAATAAAGAATAAGATAAAAATAATCCTGCTGTTAAGTTATTTTTTCATCCAGATACCAAAGACTATAAGTACTTGTACTTGTACCTATAATAAACTACATCTGGTAACAAGGCCTCTGATTAAGTTTTGATGAGTGTGGAAACATCTTTTACCTGTTGTTCCCAGATCTACCATGATCTGGGGTGGTAGCACCTGTTAGGGTCTCATCCATGGGTAAATAATGAACCCCAAACAAAAACAAAACACTATGAAAGTATAAAAATACATTTTTATAGTAAAAATAGCAGCAATACATTGTTATATAAAAAATTACCAACAGTACCTATTTAGAGCAGAATTACCAACAATACATTTTAACTGCAGTTAAAAGCTTACAATTGCATTCAAAATATTTAGATTACAGCATGAAATAACCGATAGAAGTTGATATGATGCATGTTATGTTTCTTTGTGTGTAGTCATAGCACAGCTCTCCGTGTCCTTTGTGATGACAGAGTTTTCTGTTTCTTACCTCTCCAGTTATTCTCTATTTATACTTACCTATTAATTTGCATATGATACTACACGTCTCCGAGCCAAAGTGGTCATTTGTACACCCTTGTTTTTTTCTTTTACTACTCTTGGTTATTTTTGTATTGCAAAAATAATCAAGAGTCATGTCATTCTTGTTTTCTCTTTAATGGTGATCTTGGTCTCTCTTCATTTTCTTCTTCATATTTGTCTGTCTTTTTAGTCTCACTTCCTTCCATTTCCTGCTCTGTTTCACTTTTGTAACTTTCTGCTTCTTCTTGTTCCTGCCCTTCCATTTCCACATCATCCAGCTCATTTCTGCTTCTGAACTGATCTGCACGTGCCAGTATATGTTGTTCCTTTTTCTCAAGTATAGCCGTGTTGTGTCCTTTTTGTATCAGGAAATTTGCTTCTTCTGGATTCATTATTCTTTCTATACCGTAACTTTTTTTTTTTTTGTTGCAATGATTTTTCTTCCCATTAATGCCAAAGGGCTCAATTTCCTTCCCTCATATGGAATGGATCTGTAACTGAGGAATATTTTTGGTAAATAGGCTTCTATGTTTTCATTAAGTGGTGAGATTGCTTTCAATCCCATTTTCATCGTTTGTACCATTCTTTTGGCAATGCCATTAGATTGTGGCCGATATGGCGGTGTTTTGTATAAGATGCATCCGATTTGTTTTAACCACACACTTAAGTTATCATTGCAAAATTTGGGTGCCTTTTGAGTGACTATAGTCTGGAGTACTTCATTTCTTGAGAATATAGTTCTTTGTACTTGCTTTATTGTGGAGTCTTTTCTGTCTTTTACTCTGGCCATTCTGAATATGAGTCCACTAATACTAAGAATAATTCCCTATCTCTGGTATGTGCATGATCCATGTGGACCCTAACCCATGGCTCTGATTTCTTGGGTGATGAGTGAATTTTTGTTTTTTATTTCCGCACATTTTGGGCACCTCTTAAAATATTCCTCTACATCTTTTGAATGTCCTGGCTACCAAACTTGTAACTTAAGTCTGCTTTGCGTTGCTGTTATATCACAATGTACATCATCATCTACTCCTTTTAATATGTCCCTTCTCAGTATTTGTGGAGCTACTATTACATCTCCATTGCATATTATGCTATTTTCTATGGTTAGTTTATGCTTTGTTTCCTTAAAAAGTTGCTCTACCATCAAACAATTGCTCCATATATTTGTTTTATTCTCTCTACTATTCTGCTTAAAAGTAGGTCTTACTTTGTTTCTACTTTGAGTATTTAGAGGAAGAACATTTGTTTCCTTAAAGAGTTGCTCTACCATCAAACAATTGCTCCATATATTTGTTTTATTCTCTCTACTATTCTGCTTAAAAGTAGGTCTTACTTTGTTTCTATTTTGAGTATTTAGAGGAAGAACATTTGTTTCCTTAAAGAGTTGCTCTACCATCAAACAATTGCTCCATATATTTGTTTTATTCTCTCTACTATTTCTGCTTAAAAGTAGGTCTTACTTTGTTTCTATTTTGAGTATTTAGAGGAAGAACATTTGTTTCCAACCAATGTATTATTTTATCTTTAGTATTTTCTTGTTTTTCTTCTGTTTCATTCTTGAACTGCAATTTTGATAAAGTGACTATGTATACTATGCCAAAATTGAATGCCATGATTTTTATTGCCCATCTTAAAATCCTTGATGATGTGACATTTGGCAATTCTTTTCTCAGATTAAATATGAATTCTAAGGGTTTGTGGCCTGATTTTAATAAGAATTTTTTCTTATCAAAAAGTTTTGTAGCCTTTCAATGCTCCATACAACTGTTAGTGCTTCTTTTTCAACATTTGAGTAGTTAGGTTCTGCTGATGTTAACCTTCTTGATATGTACATGATTAGATATTTTTGTGATAAAACAGCACTTTTCACTTGTGTCAGTAGTTAACACTATTTCTTTTGTGGATGAAAAACTTTTATTATTTGTTTGCTCCTAAGAATATTCTTTAATGTTTCAAAAGCAATAGTTTGTGTCTAGTCAAATTCATTGTCTTTTTTGTGCAATTTTGCAAGTGGCTCTATTATGTCGCTGTATTTTGGTATATATTTACTATAAATATTTATCATCCCCGAAAAGGTTTCTAATTCTTTTTTATTTATTAAAGCAGCTATTTCTGTTATTTTCTTTGTTAGTCTATCATCAGGTGATATGCCTTCTTTTGATATTTGATATCCTAAATCTGATATCATCTTACAGTCAAAATTACATTTCTCTTTGTTTATGGGCAAGCTGGCCTTTTTTAATCTCACTAAAATTTGCTCTCTATTATATTTAATTCTTCTTTAGTTCTTGCCCCTACACTTATATCATCCTGGTATATTATCATATTGTTTATTTTTCCTAATAAGACTCTTTCAATTGCTTTTTGAAAAATATGGCTGGAAGTCTTTACCCAAAATGGTAGATGAGTCCATCTTAATAAGCCTATAGGAGTGTTTATCATAGTGATTTCCTCAAATTTCTCATCAATTTCTATTTGATTGTATGCTGACTTGAGATCAATTTTTCAAAGTATTTTATTTTTGCTAACTCTTGGCTCACAGTTTTAATATAAATATTGAAACTGCGAGCCAAGAGAAATGAATCTGAACATATCTGGTGATTTACCCCTATCTTGTAATCACTACATATCCTTAAATCTCTGTCAGGTTTCTTTATTACTACTATTGGTGACACTCAATTACAACCACCTTGAGTTACCCTTTCTAGTATGCTTTGTTGTATCGTTTTTTTTAATTCGCCTACTACCAAAGGTAGGATATGAATTGGAACTTTTTTTGAATCTATATAAACTTTGAGTGATAGTTTTTCTTTAGTTAAATGCTTACTTTATAGCCTTTCAATATTCCTATTTTATTTCTTTCTGCTTCTGTTGAATTGATTGGTATTGTTGTATCTATTTATAATACATCAATCCCTAGTAATCCTTGATCTTTTTGCATGCTACAACTGTAATGGGAATTATTTCAAAATGCTTATTGGTTTCAAAATTGTCTTGAAATGTATCCATTATTTTTATGGTTGTTTTATCAAATTGCTTTAATTATATGCTACTTTTTTTAAAATTTAAGTTGCTGTAATTCTATCTAGAAATTTTTTGGTATCAATATAACCTTCCTGACTGTATGAACTTGCATATTAAATTCTTGGCCATTTATCCATATTTTTTTCTCTCTTGTATTCATTGTAAATATTTCAGCTTCTTTTTCAGAGGGGTTTTGAACAGATTTTACGTTTTCTATTTACTTTTCATATTTGTATACATTCTGAAAATGATCTCTTTTTGCAATTTGAGCATATTTTTCCTATAGCTGGACATTTGTGCTTGTATCTCTTGTAATTTTTTCTACAATGTCTACATTTAGTTGGATTTGGTCATGCTCATCCTGTATGTCTCAAATTCTTCTTTTGGTGGATTAAATTCTCTAATTCTCTGATTGTTGCAAAAACTTGATGCTAACTTCCAAACTCATTCTGCTACTTTGTAGACATTCTAGTATTTTTCACTTGTAGTTTTTGGTCTTGCAAACCTTGAATTAACCTAAAAAAATCAATTCATCTTCTATAGTAATTTTTTGTGCTCACAACTTTTGAAATTCACAATACTTGACTTGTTCTTTCAATCTATGTAAGTATTGTATAATGGACTCATTTGGTGCTTGCCTTGTTTTTAACAATTTGGTTCTTTCGGCAATTACCAAACTTTTTTGGTCTTATGTTCTTTTTTATAATTTTCACAATTTCTTCTAATGTCATTTCTTCTAATTTGCCCCAGTAACACGTTGTCAAAATTTTCTTCACAACTTTAACTTTAGCACCCAAATGTAACAAGAAATAAATCGGTTATCGCATTTCCTCCTCCATCAGTCTTTGTGTCTCTTAATTTTCTTATTTTTACAAATGCAGCAAAAGTTCTTGTCCATGTTTCTGTTCTATGTGTTCTGGGTCTTTCAAAAAATTTAGGGATCCTATTGGCAATGCCATTGTTATGTTTCACATGTCTTTGTGTGTAGTGGTAGTCATAGCACAGCTCTTTATGTTCTTTGTGACAACAGGGTTTTTCTCTTTCTTACTTCTTTAGTTATTATCTATTAATTTGCATACAATACCAAACAACTAAAGAAAATAAACCAACCTACTAATCTATAATACTGTACTATTTACATTATTTACATTCAGACTAATGACCTTCAGCCTTCTTTAGATGTCTGTCTGTCATACTGTAATATTAAATGTAAATTAAGTTACAAAATATAGTAAATCATTAATTTTACCTGATCCATTTTTAACTGTTATATTTATTTCAAATTCACTTTGTTCCAAGACTAAAGAATGTACCAGATAAAATATAAAGCAATAGAAAAAGGACTGAAATAAAAGTACTTTATCTCAGAATCTCAAAAAATATGACTACTATGACTACGACTATTGAATCATGAACAACCAAGTAATCAAGAAAATTCATGATAGTTTTTCTAGCCTAATACTTAATCATGTTGCTGCTGCTGCTACAACTCCCCTCCTCCTCCTACTACTACTACTACTAGTAGGTAGTCGATAGTAAAACATAGAATCAGAAAAAAATGCCTAAAAGATTTGGAATGAGAACTGTACTTTATGACAACTTCAGCAACAAACTAGGATTAAGTGCCATAACTTGATGATATTCTGAGTCACACAACGAGAGACTGATACTTAATTCTGAATTCCCATAGTTTAACCCATTAATACCACCATAAGATCAAGTATCAATTATAAAAACTAATATAAGAATGCAGTATTAATTATAGGGCTCTAAAAATTCTGCTATTGATTACAGTTTTATAAACAATCTGGAAGGAATTATAAGTTTCTATCTATAATAAATGCGCATTTTGGTCTAATGAATATTGTCTAGGAATGAGAAATCAGAACTAAGCCTGAATTCCAGTTGAATTCATTTCATTTACAAATACCATTGGGAAAGGTATGAACTCATATATTCTTCCTCCAACTATGGGTTAACTATCAGGACAGATTTGGTTCTACAGCCTTGGTTGGCAATCGATGCAAAAAGTAATGGCAACCTACTGCAGAAAAATCTTCTGCCTAGTCATTAATGTCTTGAAAGAGATATGATCACTTAAACATGTATAAGGGATGACAAGTAACTGGCATCTATAATTCATTAATGTCTGTTGTCCCCAAAATGTCTGTTGTCCCCAAAATGTCTGTTGTCCCAAAAATGTCTGTTGTCCCCAAAATGTCTGTTGTCCCAAAAATGTCTGTTGTCCCCAAAATGTCTGTTGTCCCAAAAATGTCTGTTGTCCCCAAAATGTCTGTTGTCCCCAAAAATCTAACAGTCAAGATTAATGGGTTAATGTAACAGTTAAAAAATGGATTGGCTAAAAACAAACTGTGTTAAAAAAAAAATAAAGAAATGAATAAAAACATCTAGTCAGAAAATATTAATAATAATAATGGAAGTTTTACAGGTGCTGACAACTAAGATTATCCCATTATCTCATATTTTTGTTCTTATTTCATCTTTGTCTCGTATTTTCTCATTCTCTTCTTGATCATTTGAAATGTTCAATTACCATTCTTCTAAATCCTATACAAACAGGGATTAGTTTTATATATAAAAAGGAATAAAAAAGAATAACAAATAAACAGATATTTCCAACTGCATCCTCTCTTTTATCTTTCTTTTGCTCTATCTGTTCAAAATGTATTTTACTGTATCCCAATTTTTGCACATTTTTATTCTACAGTCAGATATATGAAATTTAGCCTAGGAGGACAGTCCCTCTAAGAGAAGAAAATTTCTGATTTTAAACCTGCACTGTCTTGCAGCAAAAATATGGTGTAGATAAAATTCCATATCTGTAGTGAAAGCAGTCTGTCTAGAGAAGAAATCTTGAATATAAGAACCACATTGTGATATTATAAATTCCAGGTTGCTATCTGGTATGAGTAAATTCATCTTACAGAAGAGGCGAGCCTGTCATAAACCTGTTTGTAAAGTTGATTCATTGGGTCATGTTAGATAATTTTTTTGCCAAAACCTATCTGACATATTTATAATTCTACCATTAATCCTTGCTTTGAATAGTGCTGCCAAATATGATCTGGTGCACTTGCTGTGTATATAGAGATCCTCGATAAAATCCAACAAAGAATTTGCAATGTCATTGGTCCTGACCTTGTATCTCAGCTTCAGACAATTTTTCACCACCATAATGTGGCTTTGTTGTGCTTTTTAAAAAATATTTTCATAGTAATTATTCTGAACTTTCTTCTATTGTATATAGGTTTTAGGAACTAGATTGGTACTCCTTGGATATTAATCGATCTCTTTTCCTCCAGCTATGGGTTGAATAGCAAGACAGATTGGTTTCTATAGCCTTGGTTGGTTACCAGTCTACCACAAAAAAATGGCAACCTACTGTGGAAAAATCTTCTGTCTAGTCAGTCATGGACAAAAAAAGACATGATCACCCAAATGTGTATCACTTATGTCACTTAAATGACTGGCTAGATTGGTGGCAAGATTTTGTTTTAGAGTTGAAATAGCTAAATGTTACTATAAGTTCTATGCTAATAGTTTCTTTTCTTGCACTTCACACTTGTGGATTCCTTTTCTGGCCTCTTGCTTTCCAGTTAACTATGATCTCCAAAAATTTAAATACAATGTAAATTGTTATCTTCTGTCTTCTTGATTTTTATTCTTTTATTGCTCTCTTTCCTTAATAATATTTGATCTTTTTCTTGTATTCTTTCACACTTATTATTCCTCTGAGTCTTAAAAGCTTTATTGACTTGCTTGGGGTGAAATGATTAAAAAGAAAATCCCTGGTGTTGCAATATGATAGCCTCTTCCAAGTTACCCTAAACTAGCATGTTAGAATAGGCTGATGAAGCTAATATCTACATAAAGTTAACATGAACCAAAGATTTCCAGATGTCTTGTGGATGTTGAAGAATTTCCTTACTACAAAATTATTTTTTAAAAAGCAGCAGACATTTTTATGAATTATTTTACTAAATTATTCTTCATGCTTTTATTAAAAAACTAACCCTGAACAAATCATATTGTTTCAACTAAAATAAACGTAATACAATATAGAATTCTATAAAATTCTCAAAATCTCCATTGAAATTCTTTTAACTATTGTCATTATTTATTAATCTTTCAGCTTTTGATCAAAATATTCAGATTATTTTTCATTCTATGGTTATTTATTAAATAAGCAACAAGAGTAAAAAAAATAGATCCCAGAGAATTTTAAACTCTTATTTTATAACCTTAGGAAACTATCTGGCATGACTGATGCCTTTTTCAATTTGGCAAAGGAAACCAACCAAAAAATAAAAATGAGTCATAAAGACACATCCTTCCTCATCTGATTTCTTCACAATATATTATTTCTTTATCCTTCTCCAGATCCTTACCATGTGACAGGAAAGCAAATAAGCAGCTTCAAATTGATACGACAATGCCAATCAGGGAATCACGCTCAGACTAATGTGTTACATGTGATCAGAGAAAAATAAATAAGGCCACTCAAACTGGAGACTTTAAGGAGTACTATCTGATGTTAGTGTGCAATATAGTCTGATATAGGCAGAGATAGAGAAACAATGATCTCAACTTGATTTTCAATATTTTTCTCATTTTCTGTTGATATTCAGTCAGCAAGCCTTTCATGTATATCTTTTTCAACTTCCTCTTTTCTTCCTCTCTATATATTTATTTCTTCTTTTCACCTAGTTTTGTTTTTCTCTGGCTATCTTACCTCTTTCATATTTTTTCCTTTTCTCCTATCCTTTGCTTTTTCAATTCCTTCAAAATATTATTATATAAAAATGGAAGATTTATTCCAACTCTGAAGGCCTGGAATCAAGCAGATACTACACTTTGATCTGGGACAGAAATTCATAATAGTCATATGTATAAACAAACAGAATAATTTACTTAATTAGAAAAGAAATAAACCTAATTTACCGGTCCAAGTAATACTGTAATTAATCATCAAATTGGTGCTCTCAGGCTGGCACAAAAGAACATAAAACTTATCTTATATTACTTATATTGTTGGAGCTGTTGTCCTCATCTTTATTGCCATATTCACAACTTTTTTGCCATTGTATGCTTCGACCTTCTTCAGGTGATTAGAATTTTTAAGTAGACTCTTTATTTCAATCAATGAGATATATTGTTCTTGTTCCATAAGCCATGCCACTTCCAGATGTCTTAGTTATCTCCCTTTAACTTAACACTCTAAGCTATTTGTTCACTGCTGCTGTGGCCTGTGGTCACTAACAACTCTTTGGGTAAAGTTACCAGAGCTAACCAATGCTTTTATCCACTGGACAATGTTTCCTTGAAATTCAAGTCACCTGAAGAAAGTTGGGTTGTGTACAATGGCTGAAACATCGTGAGTATGGCATCAAAGATGAAGACAACAGTCCAAACAATGTAAATAGTGTAAATAATTACAATATCTCATTTCAGAAATGTAGACAGGTATTGAAGGTGAATATGGCAATGAAGATAAGAAAAACAGTCCAAACAGTGTAAATAATGGAAATACTACCTCATCTCAGAAGTATAGACAAAGCTTGTCTTATTAGAAACCATTTAAAATTTTTGACAAATAGTGAATGGAATTTCACGTACAGACTATGAACAAAACAAGTCATACTACTTTCAAGTTTTATTTCTTTTGGGCTTTTCCCAACATCAATAACAACTTATTGAGGAATTAACTTTTTTTTTCTAATCCCTTCAAATCTTATATTTCTTTTGTTTTTTATTTGTTGGCTGAAACAGAAACATTTTAAGAACTATTATTAATTCTGGCACGAAAGTTTTATGAGACAAAAGTGCTTTTAACCCAAAATTGTTGGCTTATTATGTGACTTCTTTTCTAAGTGAGGGTGAATTGATTGTTTAATTAACTCTAACCAGACAATGATCAAACAGATATGAATTACAATTATGAAAAAATTGTAGCTTGACAAGACGATTGGATAATGACAAACAATATAGTAGCATGAGGAGAATAATGAGATGAAGCAAAAACTTTATTCAGACATTTTGTACAGCAGAATAACCACCAAAATCTGTGCATTTGTCAGAGGAAAGATTTTGGTTGACATGAAAAAAGAATTAGAAAAGTCAAAGTTTCAGACAAGGTTTGTAAAAATATTGGTTATAGAATGTTTTGTGGATGTTGAAGAATCTCCTTACTGCAAAATTATTTTTTTAAAAGAAGCAGACATTTTTATGAATTGTTTACTAGTAGATAGACTAAACTATCGCCCGGTTCACACTCCACCCACGTCTATTGAACAGGTGAAGAGGCTCATCCCTTGTTCCTTGTTTAGGATGTGGCTTCCGGTTTTCTCTTTTCCAATCTTTTCACTCTTTTCTTTTTTCTTTTTTTTCAATTGGAGTAGATAGACTAAACTATCGCCCGGTTCACACTCCACCCACGTCTATTGAACAGGTGAAGAGGCTCATCCCTTGTTCCTTGTTTAGGATGTGGTTTCCGGCTTTCTCTTTTCCAATCTTTTCACTCCTATGTAGCCCCTTGCGCTTCAGTGGTGTTACCGCCTTGCTCGGGGTGATATGATTAAAAAAAAACAAAAAAAAAAAAACTTTGTTCTTCATACTTTTATTAAAAGACCAACAAAGAACAAATCATATTGTTTCAACCAAAATAAAACTAACACAACATAAAATTCTATAAAATTTTCAAAATCTCCTTTGAAATTTCTTTAACTGCTGTCATTATTTATTAATTTTTCAACTTTTGATTAAAATATTCAGATTAATTTTCAGTCTATGGTTATTTATTAAATAAGCAACAAAGGTAAAAAAAATAGATCCCAGAGAATTTTAAACTCTTATTTTATAACCTTAGAAAACTATCTGGCATGACTGATGCTTTTATCAATTTAGCAAAGGAAACATACATCCTTTCTCATCTGATTTTCTTCACAATATATTATTTCTTTACCCGTTAGTCATAGCAGTAAGCATAATAACTTTAAATTACCTTAGACATTTTTCCTTTAAGCATTTTCATGATTATTTTTTTATTAGTTTATTTGTTTTTTCACAATTTTCAATTCATTAAAAGTAAGTAACTTCCAATGAGATTTGAGGTCACTTTATTATATATTCTTCAGAGCCAAATATGGACCACATCTTATTACTGAACAGGTGGCCCTTAGTTTAATAGTACAAAGATCAAATATGCCATTCTTAAAAATTCATGTTTATATATGCAAGGTTACTTATTTAGTTTACTTGAATATAGTAGGGTTAATTTGTGAGTAAAAAATCATCATGGCACATTCACTCTGCTAGAAATTTAGAAAAGGCATGTTGCTTGGTATTTGTACTGGAAGCTCCAGTACGGACATTTCAGAGTGTTTAGGTATCAATCTGAGGACAGAGCAGAGGATTTGGAAAAAGGTTCTAGGAAATCATGGTATTTGAAGTGATTCTTAGTGATGGTAATGTTATGCTTCTATTCATCTTCTTGAAGGTACGGGGGCTTGAGAAACTCACCTTGATTATTCTGATAAAAAAGAATTTCTTGGTTAGGGACTCAGACTCAACATGCAAGCCTACATCAAGTGCCTTGAGAAGGTAGTGCTGCCATAGGTCAAGAAACTGGCAGATGGAAGACTCTAGGTCTGGCAACAGGACTCTGCACCATGCAACAAACAGAGGAGAACCCAGTCATGGCTGTCATACAATTTCTTCAACAACATCACCTCTTATATCTAGCCACCAAACTCCCCAGACTGCAACCACCTTGATTATTTTGTTGGTCTCTTATTGAGCAAGAAACCAACAAAACTCCTTTAATACCAAAAATGAACTGAAAGCAAAGATTATAACAACATTCAGCAACTTAAATAAGGATACTCTCCAGAAGAGTTTCAGGAGATTGCAGGATTGTCTGGAAGTTGATTTTATTGAATTATTTACATTTCTAAATATTTTTGTGTAATTTGGTAAATATCAGTTAAAAAGAGATATCAGTGTTATTTCCATTTTTTTGTAATTTGGACAATTTTATCTATCTCAGCCTGTATATATATATACATATTATTATGCCCGGGGTTTCATTGAGACTACAATAGTTGGGACACAACAAGAAAGTAAAAAAAATATCCCAGGGTTCAATCATTTGTTAAAAGAACAATGGGAGGAGAATTCTCTAATTCTAGATGACAGTAAACACAATGAGAAATGGACAATAAGCAGAAACAGAATAACATAAAACGATACAAGAATATCTTATAAAAATACTTTATTTACAAACTATACAAATATTAAATTAACAAAAAGAAAACAAAACTAATTAAAAATGCATAAGGGGAAAAACATATCTAGACAACGAAATATATAAAACAGTAAAGACAGCAGATTATAGAAACATAAAAAAAAAACTTACAAATTTGTAGGGATTGACGTCAATCAGTTGTTATATAAAGTACTAGATATAGAACTTAAAAAGAAAAATGTTCTTTAGCAATTATTTGAATAACACAGTTCAATTCCTGGTGAATATTTCAGGTGGATGAATCGCAGGAAATATAGTTGACTTGGACTTAAGAATACTACTCAGGATTCTTCAGGAAATTTAGATGACTTGATGACATTCAATTTTTTATAAGACAACAAAACAGTTGAATCCAATGTGTTGACATCTGACTTCTTCAAAAACTAATATCCAAGTATCACCGCTATGTGCTGACGCGCACAAAGAAACTAAAAACTGTTATAAGTTACGCCACATGTAGATACATGAAAAAGGAGCAGGTGTTTGTGTTTTGTATATTATCAAGGTTACTTGCACTTTAGACAAGCAGCGTTCATATGGCCTGCAATCAAGGACCAGACAGAAGATTGGCGAAAGGAAGGTTCTTTT
This sequence comes from Ascarosepion bandense, assembly GCA_037127315.1. Classification (NCBI taxonomy): domain Eukaryota; kingdom Metazoa; phylum Mollusca; class Cephalopoda; order Sepiida; family Sepiidae; genus Ascarosepion; species Ascarosepion bandense. Next base: position 2,939,752 of record JBBBDQ010001923.1, read on the forward strand.
CCAAAAACTGGATTTAGCCGGTTACAAAGAAATTATTCTATAATCTGCATATTTAAAAATAATAAAAAAAGACAAATATTGTTCTTATATTTCATTGCAAATCTTTAGGGTACTAAAAATGTATATTATTATTATTGTTATTATTTGTAAAGACAATATGTTAATTAATTTTTCTATGTGCCATGGCACTTCAGGACGTAGGCAAACCTGGCCTTTCATGTCTCCCTATCCCTGGTGGCTCTTAGCAAGCTTTTTTCTGCTACCCCACCCAACCTTGGCTCTGTCATTCACCTAATCAGGCCCTTCAAATATGTTATCCACCTTTTTTTCCTGTCTCTCTTTCACTCTATCTGACCTGTGAGCAAGCCCTCCTTCCTCATCATATGTCCCAGGAACATTGGCTGTCTCTTCCTGATGCTCCGTATTAGTTACCTTTTTTATTTTCAACCTTTCCAAGACCTCATCATTGCTCACATGCTCAATCCATGATATCCACAGCATCCTTCTGTTGAACCACATTTCAGTTGCTTCAAGTTTTTCCTTCATCTTTGATGATATTGTTCACCATTCACTGCCACACTGAAGAACAGACATCACATAGTAATCCAGTACTCTTTTCTTTGTTGCTAGTGAAATTTCTGTCTTTTAATACTCTGCTCAACTTCTGGAATGCATCCTTTGCCATGCTAATTCACATTCAGATCTCAGTATTGCATTTTCTGTCTTCTGTTAGAACACTTCCCAAGTACTTAAATTTTTGTACCTGCTTGATTTTAGTATCCCCAACATGTAATTGGCATTTTGGGCTCCTCTGTTTGCTGATGACCTTACATTCGATTTTCTTGTAGTTTATTTGTAGTCCTTTCTTTTGAATTTCTTCATCTACATTTTTTAGGTCTTGTAGTTCTTTTTCTGTTTCGGCTATCAGAACTGTATCATCTGTGCATCTTACATTGTTCAGATTATGACCACCAATGACAAACTCTGGCATATCTTCTAGTGTCCTCAGAATGGTCTTGCTGTACAAGTTGAATAAATCTGGTGAAAAAATACATCATTGTCTTATGCCCTTTTTTATCTTTGTGTATTTGTTGAATTTGTTTCCTGTCCGTATGCAGGTGGTTTGCTGCCAGTAGTGGTTCTTGATTAATTTAATCTCTTTGTCAAATATGTTGAGGTTGCTGAGCATTTCTATCATTTCTTTGTGGTGTACTTTGTTGAATGCCTTGGCATTGTCTACAAAACATAGACATCTTTTTTCATTTGTATCTCCTTTTCTGATAGTATCCTAAGCATAAATATCACATTCCTTGTTCCATCTCTATCTGTTGTGAACCCGGTTAAGAAGTCCAGCAAGAAATAATACAACAACAACCAAAATAGGAAATAATGAATATATATTAACACAGCAAAATACAAATACTTGGAACTCTGTTAGTAGAATGAATAAATATGGAGAAGAAGTAATACTAGAACTGGGACTCACAATAGTCGTATGGTAGAAGTCTTGGCTATCTCTGCCTATCGCTCTCCGCTGATTTGTTTATGCTGATCTCCTGCAGATCTCTCACTCTCTCTAAACTCTGTCATCCTCTTGTGAGGGGAAGTATATATAGTTGTAGGAAGAGTTCAATCCATTGTCATGGGTGATGCCACCATAACACTATCACAATGTCATCTGGTTCAACTGCTTTGTTCCTATTCAGTTTGGCCATTTCCCCTTTGTTCTGTATATTTTTTTCTCACACTGTAAGTGTATTTTTTCTGCAGGTTGAGGTAATTTACACGTGTGTGTTTATTGCAGTCTGAGTGCTGCACTAGGCTTCTTCATTCTTCAAAGCTTCACACTTAGTTTGCAGATGTTTGGCAGGTGGTCACTTCTACACTCAGCACTTGGATATATTTTGCATTGAACCACTGCATTTCAGAATCTTTTGTTTATGGTTATATAATTGATTTGGTTTTTTCTTGTCATCTCCTGGGCTTGTCCATGTCCGTAGATGTCTTGGGTGTTCTTGAGACCAGGTGTTGGTTGTTACCTGGTCATTTGCTGTACACCAATGGACCCATCTTTCACCTCGGTAGTTGCGGATTCCTAATCCAAAGTTACCAGTTGTATTCCCTTCCATCTCCTTGCCTACTTTGATGATTCTACTTTCTTGGGTTTTACACTGAACCTTGGAATAACCCTTCACAGATAAGGACGAAATACTGCAGAAATTGTTCAAAGTCCCTTTTAGAAAATAATATGTGACAAGTACACAATTAATCAGAACAAAATGTCTGTTATCTTTAATAACATTTACTTTAAAGAAAATTTTCAGCCTAAATGCACTGAATATATATATATATATATATAAATTCAAAATTTACTGGATCATGCAATCAGTTTTGGTGAATTGAATTTGCTTCATTGGTGATTTAATATTATTGAAAATTCCAAAATTGTTTGAGTGTGTGGATAAATAAACCAGAAGTAAGAATGCAAAAAAAAAAGAAAAAGAAAAAGTGTAGCAAAAAGAAAAAGAAAGGAAAGAAAGAAAGGAAGAGAGGAAAAAAGAAAGAAAGAAGAAAGAAGAAAAGTGGAAAGAGAAAAGGAAGAGAGAGGAGGAAAAAGTATGTTAACTTTGAAGACAGGATGATACATTGGCCAGGAGGGTGGAGGAAATAAATAGACATATTAAACAAGATGACAATGAAAATAACAGGAAAGATGATGGGCTTTGCTTGGCTGTGCCAAATTTTTTCAAATTTTTTTCTGTTTCAAACTAAAATAGGGCCTGAATATTGTTGAGAAATCAAAATAAATTACATTAAAATTTATCTAAGGAATAACAAGGGGGAGACTGAAAAAGAATTTAAAAGTAAATAGTATATAATATAAGCAAATAATATCGTTAAAGAAAAGAAAAACAACTATTATAGAGAAATTAGAATTTAGAAAAGTATAAAATAGATTAGAAATAAAAAAGAAATAAATTCAAGCTGGCATCAGCATTAAAGTAATACTTATGATATGAATGAATTACTATTTACACAATTAATAGAAATTATTTTGTATATATATATATATATATATATATATATATATATATATATATATATATATATAAAATATATAACCAGAATGGAATAACCTAGACCTAGAATGAAAAAGGAGCTATGAGAAGCAGGAGGTATCATTTTAATTATTCAATAGTAAAGGGCTCATAAGAGGAAATAAATCAATCATATTAGGGGAAGTAACTTATAGATTAAAAAGATAAATTTAGAAATTAAGGTACTGACTAATATCAAACGATTAAACTAAAAAAGTAAGGGTTAAAAAAGGTAAAAGTATATGAATGTTGTAATTAATTCTACAGAATTAAAGAGAAAGAAAGAAAACACCTATCAAATGAAAATTTAAATTTGAATTATATTTGAATTATATTTAATACTTAAATTTAAAATTTAAAAATTTGGGTTTATGCCGACGTGAATTCCTATCGTAAGTTTAAAAGCAGATTTTGCCTAGGATATTTCATTATTTCAATTTTTTCAACTAAACATAGATTGCCTCTATCATAAAGATTATTGGGCGTAGGGGCTAAACCTATTAGTCTCCAACTTACTATAGGTTTGAGTGCCTCTTCTTTCAATTCCCAAAATCTTCAGGAAAGGTATATCTGGAATTTCATGCCACTATACACTCAATTGACCAAACATCCACTACCACCATTCCTTCTCGGCCTACAGCCATGTGCGACACAAAAAATGGACCTGTCTAATTTTCTCTGTATAACTCCACTCTGTTAATAATAATTTAAATGTTCTATGTTCACTGAACATTAAATGTTCCTCCTTTGATAATGGCTTATGCAAGCCGAAAGCTCAGACCTGATGAAAAAAAATCAACAATTATTGTGATTTCTTGTCGTCCTTCCATGACAACACTATCAAGCTAATCAGATCATACGAACGGATCTTACACAAAATAAATAGACAGAACTTGTCTATATTATTCAATGAAACCTGTATTAATAAAAAAATGCTGCCAAAATACACACAATATATATATATATCCAAATGAATAAGGAATGAAGAAAATAATTGTAATGTTCAAAACATTAATTTAAAACCATGCTCAATATAAAAATATAGCAATGAATATTTATCATTAATTGTTACTTTAGAACATGTATAAACTATAAACTACAAACTACTACAAAAGTGTACATTTTGTTTTGACATTGAAAAAACAATGTCTCATCAGGTACTTTATAATGATGGTACTAATATATATATATATATATATATATATATATATATATAAATAAATAAAAGTTAGTCACTTAAGTGCCATGCGTGATACATGCTTGGGCAATCTGGGCAGAAGATTATCTCACAGTAGGTCGCCATTACCTTCTGTGGTGGATTGGCAGCCAGCCAAGGCTATAGAACCCAATCTATCCTGTTATTTAACCCATAACTGGAAGGAGAGAAGGATTAATACCTTTCTCAAGGGCATCTGTGTATAAGTGAATGTAAGGAATTCAATTGGATTTTGAACTCGGTTCCCTGCTTTCTCATTCCAAGCTGATATCCATTGCACAACAATGCACATCCATTAATTAATATACATATTATTAAACAAAACGTCTTTAGTAATTTACTAAATAAAAAAGTGAACTGATGGCCACATGCTGCCATAAAAAAATACTTACTCAAATACTTAGACCTGGATTAACAGATTCTCCTATGCATTTCTTTCTTTCTTTCTTTCTTTCTTTCTTTCTTTCTCCTCTTTTTCCTTTCTTTTCCCTGTAATTATTTATTATTAATAATAATTATGAATTATCTACCTTTGAATTTATCTCCCTGAATTTTAATTTTGAAAATGATTTTTTCATTTTAATTTTTTCTTCTTATAATTTTTGTCTTTTTATATTATACTTGATAAATCAAATAATAGTACACTAACATTGTAAGATATAACTTCCATGAACATCAAGTGTATTTAAATTCAAATCTCTTAAACAATCAGTTTGTAATATGCCCTTGATGATTGCATTGTGCATGAAACTACAAGTCGTGCTACCAACATCGGATAACATGTTTACTTATTAATATGTAATTAATAGTTCTGTTTATGCTACATGAGAACCAGAGTAACATTTTTATATATGTGTGTATACTTGAGTGTATACATATGTATCTATTAATTCACACACACACACACACACACACACACACACACATATATATATATATATATATATATATATATATATATATATATATATATATATATATGAGTTAATACAGAACGAAGAATTCTTACAACATCCAAAACATTAATTTAAAACAGTGCTCAATATATAATATATAGAGCTGTGAATATTTATTATAAATTATATTTCAGAACATGTACATAATTATTCTATATATATTCGCTACGAAGGTACGTTCGTTTCGACATTGAAACTTCAATGTCTCATCAGGCAGTGTATAAAGTACTGGAAATCCTTTTTCTTTATTGCGATAAAATCCTTAAAGATAGCGGATATCAATCATCAAAAATTAGCTTTGTGGAAAAATTCAGGAGTTCAAAAAGCAAAAATAGGAAGCGAAAAATCATATGGTATAACCCTCCTTTTAATCAATCAATTAACTTCAAGCTGGGACATAAATTACTTCAACTAATAGATAAGCATTTCCCAAAAAATAACCCTCTAAATAAAATATTCAAAAAAATACAATTAAACTAAGCTATAGCCGCTCCAATAATTTAGAAAAAATAATTAAAGTACATAACAACAAAATATTAAAGGCACACAACAAAAATAACTCCAACACTAATACCAGTTCGACCCATAATTACAACCCCTGTAACTGTAGAAACCCAAACCAATGCCCCATGAACAATAAATATCTAACGAAATCCCTGATATATATGTGTTCGATTTCATCCATGGAGAATCCTAAGGATGAAAAAATGTATATCGGAAATATCATGAACGTATTTAAAAAGCTATTTTATAATCACCTCTCATCCCTCAATAACAAAGAAAAACAAAACATGACATCTCTCTCCAAATATTTTTGGAAGTTAAAAGACGAAAATAAAACGCCTAAAGTTAAATGGAAAATCCTTAAACAAGCAAGAACAGCTAAATCTATAAAGGAACCATGTTGCCTCTGTCTTCAAGAAAAAATTGAGATCCTTAAATATATGAACAGTAACAAGCTTTTAAACCAGAAGCATGAAACCACAGTAAACTGCAAGTGTAATATAACAATCTGGCCCCACCCGAGGAAGGTTGATGCAAGCGATGGTGTTTCCCGTCGGTGAAGGGGTCGGCGAACGACAAGACAGGTGTTTGAGAAATACATCCTGTCGGGGCCTGGAGCGGATGTCGTTTGACCTTATTTCCGACAGCGGCGGAAATGACTACGGAGGCAAACAGATCAGGTGTCTCTTAGAATTACGTGGGCGTTGCGTGGGCGAGGCAAAACCGGAAGGAAAGTCCCGGTTCTAGAAGACTATATAAAGACCTCGACACACGGATTCGCCAGCAGAGAACGGCCAGTGGAAGCAGAGAGACACCACAGGCAAGACTACACTCCCGTCGACCCATTCTATGTGCGCTCTCACTCTTCCACTCTCTATTCCACACGGGTTCGTCGTCAGAATAAAAATATAACCTTATATTTTTATATATGCGTGTTTGTTGTTTGTCGTCGTACGGCGATATATAACACAAGCACATTAGAGAGCTAACATTACAATCATGCTAAAGAAAAAAATACTACAAGAACCATAGCTAGGACCCCATATATATAATAAAACTCTATAATATCGAATTACTAACGTCTAAAGTAAGGTTTAATATTCATAATTAAATTAGAAATTTTTCTGCAAAATAAATTTAGAATTTTATATAAGTAATCGATTAAAAATTATAGAGTAAGACTAATAAACATAATTGGTAAGGTTAATAACCATAATTAGAGTAAGGCTTATAACCATAACCATAAATAGAATAACCATAGCCATAATTAGAGTAAGGTTAATAACCAAAACTAGAGTAAGGCTTATAACCATAACCATAAATAGAATAACCATAGCCATAATTAGAGTAAGGTTAATAACCAAAACTAGAGTAAGGCTTATAACCATAACCATAAATAGAATAACCATAGCCATAATTAGAGTAAGGTTAATAACCAAAACTAGAGTAAGGCTTATAACCATAACCATAAATAGAATAACCATAGCCATAATTAGAGTAAGGTTAATAACCAAAACTAGAGTAAGGCTTATAACCATAACCATAAATAGAATAACCATAGCCATAATTAGAGTAAGGTTAATAACCATAACCATAATATAATATATATATATATATATATATATATATATATATATATATATATATATATACAATGAAACAGGACTGTCTGTGGATGAGTATATAGATAGATAGATAGATAGAGAGAGAGAGAGAGAGAGAGAGAGAGAGGGAGAGAGAGAGGCAAAGAACTAATACAAGTAAAAGTTTAGTAACTTATCTGATTGATGTTACCTTCAGCATCTTTCTCTCTCTCTCTCTCTCTCTCTATATATATATATATATAGTCATCCGCAGGCAGACCTGTTTCGCTTTACCACAGCTCATCAATATGGTTAAACATCCGATTGCTTCTAGCCAAGATGGAAACACGACCTAATTGACATCAGTCGGCGATTCTACCTCTGAATATATATTTGTAACATACAAGGTATGTTAGCACGTGCGGTACCCTGTCTTCATCAGCCGCCGACCAAGGGTGATGTCACGGTTTCGGTGGCTATGGCGGGACCACCACCCTTGGCGTCACCAGCAGCGTTTGCCACCAGGTAGGGTTATGACGATAAACTTGTTGATTGTCCTTCTTGTATATTCCCATAAAGAAGTAAATAAAACGATCGTTCCTCTTTGCAATTTGTATCGGCAATGAAATTTCCTGAACACGTTTGCAGTTATTAATGCGCTCGTGAAGGAAGAAAAAAACGTTATAGATGACCACACAAATATCTCACTTGCGCATATTAGATCGTGATGTTGCGCGAATTTTGTTTGCTTGCTGTTTTGATCTCGACCAAATCCAACTTGACGCATTCTGTACCGTTGCTCGAATGCGGTGTAAAGTGCTTTTTAAACCACGGCCAGTGATGCCTATTTTTGAAAGGAAAGAAATGACTGAGTGTCCCAGAAACCCACGACACCCAACCTTGATAGGCATCACGTTACACCTCCAACCATTGTCCACACATTATGCACGCAATGGCTCGCATCGGTTTCTTTAGCTCGTGCGCCTCTACCCTGTTCTCTTTCCAAGGGACTGTTAACTCTATTAGGAAGAAAGTATTTTTTGAGTTGGACCACAACACGATGTCGGAACACTTGTTTGTCTGTGCGATGTGTATTGGAAATTTTAGGGACGTCATTAGGTCTACTGAAACTTCCCAATCACTGGCTCTGCTCAGCAGCTTCATATTTGGGGCTGTTTTCCTAATGAAATCTGATCTTAGTCTCCTTGGCTGCCACAAGCTGTTGGTTTGCTGTCTCACATTGTGTTCTTATTAGCTCTTTGATCACCTCTAATACCTTGTTGTGTTGCCACGTATACATCTGGAGTGATTGTGGACAAGCAGAAAGCACATGACACGTGGTACCTCGGTCGTTTTTACACAAAAAACAGAGATCTGTATCTATGTATCCCCACATTTTGAGGTTTGTTTCAATTGGAAGAAAAGATATCACCAATGGCTCCATCGCGATTAACGAATTCCAAGAAAGTTTAATCGGTTCGATATCATTCCAGTCTTGTCCACTTGCACTGTTTAGCTTGGGTAACAGTAGTGGCTATTCTATGCTCCTCTTCGAACATTTTAACTTCTTCCATTACCATGCGCTTCTTTCCTTTTGGTTTCTCCTTGGAGAAGAACTTGTGCGTTGTGTTTCCCAGTCCAGCCCGATCATTTTGAGTCAGACCCATGATATCTCTGACTCGTAGGCTGGTTTCCCCTTCTTGGGTTGCCTCTGCCACTTTGTACCAGATTTAATCTCTGGATGCACCCTCTTAATGTAATCATCAGCAGATTCTCTCATCATCATGTGTAGGCGTACCTTCTCAACCTTGAATTCCTCCACTAATGAGTGTATAGGGAGTTGCAGATGTCCGGAGTTGGTATATAGCCCCACTTTCGAAAAACAAGGAGGAACTCCAAGCCACTTTCGCAAGCATTTATTGATCACTTGCTCAATGCGCTCAATACGAGAGAAAGTGCAATTTCATACATCTGCAAAGGCCACAAAAGGCGAGGGTAATAGGCCATGTTGGTAACACCACGCTTTTATTTTGCCGGGCAGATAGGTTCTATCAATCGAAATTAGACCCCTTAAAGCTGCTTTCTGTAACTCTGTACCCCGATGTCGATCAGTCAGAGGGATTTCATACATCCGTCTGACGCTTTTCACTGGCATTTCCTTCACTGTTGGTATTGTTTTATCACCAATTCTGAAGTGAATTCCCTTGACAGATCCTCGAACTAATGACAGGCTTTGACTTTTCTCGGGTTTTGCCTTCATTCTTGCCCATGTGAAGAGATCATGATATTTTTGTAATAGGTCATCGGCAGCAATTTTAGAAGGGACGAGAATGGTGATATCATCCATAAAAGCCCAAGAAGGGGAAAAGGACCAGTTGTTCTTTAGTCATCACTCCCTTGGCTGTAGTTGATGCGCCTCATAAAATTAACTCCATGACCAAAACGAAAAGAAACGTGGAAATTACACAGCCCATCATGATGCCGATCTCAAGTGGTTGCCATTTGGTAGTGTAACCACTGACGGTGAATTTAATGAAAACTGAGTTAAAATACTTTATTATGATTTCCCTAATCTTGCCAGGGAAGTTGAAAAACTCAAGGGCCACTCCTATCAACTTATGTGGGACTGACCCATATGCATTGGCAAGATCAAGCCATACTACATGGAGTTCTGTTTTATTTCTTTTGGCTGATAGTATGGAATTCTGTATCATCTGTGCATGCTCCAGACAACCAGGGAAGCCAGGTATTCCAGCCTTTTGAACAGATGTGTTTATGTACTTTTTATGTAATCTGTCATTCGACGAACGATAACTCTAAAAAATATTTTTCTCTCTACATTCAGGAGGCATATGGGGCAAAACTTGGAAATACCATTTGAGTTCATTTCTTTAGATACCCAAATGCCATCAGCCAAACACCATTCCTGTGGTACAATATTCTGCTTCCAGATCCGCTGGAGTAGCCTAGTGAGTTTCTTGAGAACGTCTGGGCAGTTTTTATATAGTTTATATGATATCCTATTCATTCCGGGGGCACTACCATCGTGTGCCTTTCGGACAAAATCCCGGACTTAACTTACTTTTATTCTACTATCATCAAACATAACTGTTGGATCACGAGGCCTTGGTAAACTATTTATAGGATGGATTGGTATGTTTCGCATATTATCTGAATACGTCATCTGCAAGTGATTCTCCAACTCCTCTTGTGGAGCATCAAGTTTGCCGCTTTTTGCTTCCACGAAAAGTTTTTTTTAGCAAAAGCATGCGGATTTTTAAAGAAAGATCTCCGAGACTGTCGCTTTTTCCTCCGATGATTCTTTTGATTCTCAGCTCTGGATATCACTAGAATCTTCCTTCTGATATCATTCATGAGTTCCTGAAGTCCTGCCCTTTCATGAATTGAAGCTTCTTTAAAACGGCGCTTCAGTAACCTTCGTTCTGCTCGTAACTTTCCTTTCTGGACTTGTCGGTTTGGTTGTATTTCCTCCTTTTTCTCTTTCTTCACCATTACCGGTCCAAACCACTCAAAGCAAACGTCGTGTATTATTCTACAAAAGGAACTGATCTGTTGCACTATGGGATCCTTAAGATTGATATTAAGGATAAAAGAAAGCTCTTGTCACATAGCCTTCTGATTACATTTGGGCCACTGGATTCTTGGTTTATGTAGGATTTCTCCAGGGTACTGTCGCTCAATGATGGAATCCTGAACGCTGTGGGTGTAGTCCCGGTTCATAATCCTATTACTCGATTTATATTCTCCAGTAGGAGAATTACGCTGTTTGCACCAGCGTCCCTTATGGATATGTAACCCGCATAAACCGTTAAATCTTTTGTCGCAAACACACGTTGTAGCCGTGTCCATATCGAGGTCGTTTCCATTTAAATCAGTCTGATGGGTGATATATTCTCCCTCCCCGCTACAGTTACCCAGAGGGAATTTTACGTCTCTTGTATTTTTCATGATCTTTTAAAATTCTTGTCTTTCCAAGATGTCACTCCAACTTTCTAGAGGGTCACTTCGGAAAGACGAAGTGTCATATTGCTTTCCAGAGAGTCTTGGTAATCAATTTGTAACATACAATGTGTGTTAGCATGTGCGATAACCTGTCTTCATCAGCCGCCGACCAGGGTGATGTCAAGGTTTCGGTGGCTATGGCGGGACCGCCACCCTTGGCGTCACCAGCAGCGTTTGCCACCAGGTAGGGTATGACGATAAACTTGTTGATTGTCCTTCTTGTATATTCCCATAAAGAAGTAAATAAAACGATCGTTCCTCTTTGCAGTTTGTATCGGCAATGCAATTTTCTGAACGCGTTTGCCGTTATTAACGCGCTCGTATATATATATATATATATATATATATATATATATATATATATATATATAAGAGACTATCCATCAATATTCATGGAAATTTGACTATAAAAAAAACATTGCTTACACTTTCCACTGTATCATGCCTGCTTGTCTGTGTGTAAAAATCACATTTTCCTTTCTCTTTGAAATGCCATGAAATTTGGAAATGGTATTATGGCAATCTCCAACCATTGGACCAATGAATGAATTATGTTAACTTTAAGAAGAAAAGCATTTTTATTTTGGTAGTGATGGGTGTATTTTCTCGAAGGAGAAAATTAATCAAAATAGTGTTATTTTAATAAAATATTCATTTTTGAATGCAGCTAAGAATAGTACAAATCATTTGCATGTCATTTTTTTGTCTGCCTATCCTTATACAGGCATCTTAATATCTTTTCGGTTGATATCTTTCTTGGCTTATAATGTAAAAAAGACACAAAAATTTAAAACAAAACAAAAAATATCTGCAAGTAGACTGCTGAATCAATAATTTTTTTTTATTTCTATTTTAGATCTTATAAGCAAAAGACATTTTTACTAAAAGAAATTGATTTTTCTGAAACTCCTTTTTTTTTAGAGATAAAAAAATTTGGTCCGGGATAAATAGTACTTTGTTTAATTCATTCAAGATGACTAAACTAAGTATTGACAATATCTCATTGATTTCCGTGAAGCTATAAAAATATTAAAAAGAATGAATTAAAGAATAAAAGTTAATAGTGTAAAAATATGATGCAAAAATTGTCAAAGTTCTTTTTTTGTGATTTTGATTTTTGGAGAAAGATGAAAATATATTTGCAGAAAAACAATTTCTTGTTTGAAATTCCAACATGAAAAATTTATTAATCATTTTTGTTGTTTCTAATATAACATTTTGGCTAGTGTGTTTCTTGGCTTTTGTTACAGAATTTGATTTACTGACATTACGATTATTCCATTAATCATTCAGACAGGCATCTTCATCTTTGTTGTTACAATAACTACATTAGTCTGATCAAGTCTCCATGTTTTGTGATGGTCCTGGGTATGACGGTAAACTGCATCTGGCAGCAAGGCCTCTGATTGGGAGGTTGTGAGGAACATGGAACCACCTCTTAATTGCTGTTGTTACCAGGTTCACCCTGACCCGGAGTGGTAGCACCTATTAGGGTATCAGCTATGGGCAAATAGTTAACCCCCGAACTTGGGTCAAACCACTATGAAAGTATAAAAATACACTTTTACAGAAATATATACATAAAAATAGACTTTTATGGAAAAATATACATTTTTGAAGGAAAAATATTATGAACAATACATTTTTTGAAAGAAAAAAATATTTCCCTAACACATTTTTGAAGAAAAATAAATCATTGCCATAATACATTTTTGAAGGAAAAAAAATATTACCAGAAATACACTTTTTGAATACAAAACTAGAAAACATCTTCAGTTTACTAAAATAAAAATAAAAATTTTAATCACAATTTGATTAAATCAACCTTCTCACTATAACCGAACATTAAAAAAATGCTTTATAATGCCAGCTTTTTGGCAGTAAATAATTCACAGAGGTTGATATGACATTAAACAAAACTCAAACTCCATATTTTCTGAGATTCTGTCTTATTATTCCTTTATTTGAAGTAACATCCTTATTTTTTTTGTTTTTCACAACATTTTGTTTGAGTCATTTTACCAAATCAAAAGGTTTTTCCTATGTGACAAGATGTGTTTGTTTTCATTTTGAACATTATAGGATTTGTTCATAGAAATTTCTTTTTGTTTCTGTAGTAATTATAACTGTTTTTTATATTGGGTCAAAGTATTGGTTCAGTGCCCAATCCTACTCAGTTGCTTGGGATCAAGTATGTTTTTTATTTTTTTATTTTTTACTATTATTCACCCAATTCTTCTTCTTCTTCTTCTTCTTCTTCTTCTTCTTCTTCTTCTTCTTCTTCTTCTTCTTCTTCATGTACTGTGTCTCTTCAGGTTGAAGGTGGTTATGGACTTCCACTTGGCTCTATCTCTTGTTGCTCTCAATATTTTTTCTCTTGGTATCTCTTCTAAACCCTGCTCTGCCATCCATTTGCTCAGACCTAACAAGTATGTCTCATGCTGCTTTTCCCTGTCTCTCTTTCCCTCTAATCAATCTTTGAGTATTAAATTCTCCAGGCTCTCCTTCCTCATTACATGTCCCAAGAACTTCATTTGTTGCTTCCTAATGTTAAGTATGAGTTTTCTTCTCGTTTACATCCTTTCCAACACTTAATCATTGTACATGTACTTCGTCTATGGTATCCTCAGCATCCTTCTGTAAAACCACATTTCTCCTTCATCTTTGATGAGATCTTCCAACATACACTTCCATACAGAAGGATAAATATCACATAGCAATCTAGCACTCTTTTCTTTGTTTCTAATGAGATTTTCCTGTCTTTCAGTACTCTGGTTAGCTTCTGAAATGTGTCTTTGGCCATGCCAATGTGTCTTTGGATCTCCATGTGGCACTTTCCCCAGGTATTTGAATTTTTTGTACTTGTTTTATGTTAGAGCTTTACTAAATGAGGTTGTTGCCCAAGAATAAGCAAGGACTTTTTGCATAGGGATGTGGTGTGGGGCAAACACCTGGGACAATTTACTTGTTTGGGAAGACTAAAAGACCTATTATGAAATGAGTGAAGCAAAGGCTGGTCGGAGATGAGCTGACATCCCCTACCCAATAAGTGGTGATTTCTCTGTCAAATTAACCTTCTCTTAGCTGAACTGTCTCGCAGGGCTAAACGACTCCAACTGCTCTGCAATATACCCTGAGTGAAGTGAGTTCATACTTTTTCCAAGGTCATTAGTGTGAAAACCCAAAATAGGTTCACTAATTCCATTTTCAATGCTGCTATCTTTTACAGTACTATTGCACCTTTAATGCATTCTGGAACCTTCCTGAATTGATAAAGTTTCTTAATGAAGACTTTTTTTTATTCCTTCAGACTAATCTTCTTAATTTTGTTGTTTCAGTTGCTATATTTTAGCCAATGTTCCTTCTTACAACATCTGTAATGGATATCAGCACTGAAAGCCAAGTTAGAGGCAAATCTGTTACATTCACTTTCACACTAATGCCTTTAAGAAAAAAAAAGCATAAATTCATTTCTTCCTCTCTCCTAGCTATGGCTTAAGTAGGTAAACTGGGCTTTCAGTATCTGAGAAGAAAAAATGAATTCAAATTCACTTAGAAGGCAGCAGAAAATCACTCCACTGTCTTTCCTAAAAAGTGATGGCAATTAATAGATAATAAAGAAGAGTCATCTGTAGAGAGTCACGGTCACCTGAATAGACTTCATCTTTATGTGTCATGTCTCTTCAGGGTGTAGGTGATCATAGACTTCTACTAACCCCTGTCGCTTGTGTAGGGTTACTAAAATTGGGAGTACAATGAACCAATTTAAAAAATGGTTTCATAATCATCTCTCATCCTTCACTAATACAGACAAATGCAGTTTGACTTCACATCTCAAATATTTTTGGAAGTTAAAAGAGGAGAATAAAACACCCAAAGTTAAATGGAAAATTCTCAAACAAGCTAAAATTCTAGATCAGTGAACGAACCATACTTCCTCTGATTGCAAGAGAAATGATTAAGTTTCTTAATAGTGACTTATTACTAAATCAAAGATATGAAACTACAGTAAGTTGTAAACATATTAAAATATAAACTTCTGCTCCGATGAACTTAGATCACTGGTGCCCCCTAAATACGAATTTGAACGAGATACTAGATTAGCAACTAGATCCCACCCTTTTACAGTGAAACCGATAAAATGCAGCCGTAACTTCTACTCCAACAGTTTCTTTTCTCGCACTTCCCGACTGTGGAATTCTCTTCCAAACGATTGCTTCCCCGACGGCTACAATCTCCAGGAGTTTAAATGTAAGGTCAATAGACACCTCCTAACACACTAACCTGCTCCCATTCTATCAAACACTCTTCCCATCTGCCCAACCCTCATCCTCGCTATCCTTACTCATCTGTCACCTTCCTCCTGACATTCCCTATGTCTAACCACTCCTTCTCTTTACCTTTCCCTATGTAGCCCCATGCGCAATAGTGGCAGTGGAATGCCTTGCTTGGGGTGAGATGATTAAAAAAAAATAAAATAAATAAAAAATAACCCTGCTAAAATCTTCCAACTTTACAATCATCCAAAATCCTCCAACTCCTCCAATTTCTCTCCTTATATTATCTTTTTATTTATATTATCTTACCATTTATGATCTATATATTTTAGTTTTAGGTTTTATATTGTTTTTTATATTTACCGATAATATGTTTAGCCATGTATTAGCTTTTCATATTTATTATTTTTTCTCTTAATGTACTGATAATAGTTCTAATTTAATATTCATATATATATAATTTAATTTTTAATTTTTCTATTTTTTATTTTTATTTTATTTTTATTTTATTTCTTATTTTTATTTTTTATTTTCATATTTATTTTTATTATAATTTATAATATTAAATCAGTTAATTTAGTTTTTATATTATCTATCCTCCATTTTACGTTTTATGAAAAACCTTTTTTATGTGAGTTTGTGATTTCCTTCAAAAATGACATAAGATTTGAATTGCAACATTGTAACTTACTGTTACACTTCATTTCCATTCAGATTTGAATTCTAGTCTTTAGCATCATTTTTCATTGGCTTAACTTTTCCTTACATCTTCTCATTTGTTTTTTCTTTACTTACAACTTCCTTTGTTTCATAATTTTTTCTTACACTTTTCTTCTTTTGCCTTTTTCTCTCTATTTTCTCTATAGCATTTTATGCTTTCTTTTTTCTTTTTGACTTTCTTTTCTTTTCTTCTTGTTTTTCTTTTCTTAATTTTTTCTTTTCTTTTCTTTTCTTCTGTTTTTCTTTTTTCTTTTTTTTATTAAACCTTTTACCTTATATGGAAGTGAAGTTGATGCCTTATAAAAAAAATTAAATAAAGCATTTTTTACCATCATTGATAACTGCCTGATGAGACATTGTTTTTACAATGTCGAAACAAAATGTACAATTTTGTTGTAGTTATTTACATGTTCTAATGTAAATGTTAAATAATATATATATATATATATATATATATATATATATATATATAACTCATAAATTATCCCACACAGTGAAATTCAAGTACATATAAGAAGACAAGCATTATGTGAAGGGTAACAATTAAAGAGGTCTTACTTGTAACATTGCACAGGGGAATATTGTAAAGCCCTATAGTATCTCTTCAGTTCCTCTTTACGACACATAAGACACACATTCTCCTTTTTGAGAATCCAAATAGTAACTAATTATCCTCACCAACAGGCTGTCACATGACTCCCAAAGGGCTCCTCGAGATATCAGTAAATTATTCCTGCCATAAGGGAATCTTCCTTTGCATCTTTGCACAAGGATTTTCAGATGAAGTAAACACATGAAAAAGCTTGAATAATTCATTAGTCAAAAATTTATGATCAAAACAACGATAAGGATATCAATTTAAACAAAACTACTTTTAAAAATTCATAAAAATAGAGTACATTACTTGAAATACAATAATCAAAATAATTAAAATACTTAGTCTTGATAATTCATGAAATGTATAATTTCTTAACGTCTATCTATAATCACTTATATAAAATAAATGTTTGTTTTTTAATATCACCAAATTTAAATTAGATTTTTTATTTGTGAATATTTTTTTTTAAAAACCTTTAAAGAAAACATAAAACTTGATATTTTGCTGTGATGTTTGTTTTTCTTTCCATCTTGTTGAATAATTTTCAATTGCTGCAAATATTGATGGATACTTGTGAAAATTATGTGTCTTAAATTTTATGCTCTGACCCACACAGATTCAGTTTTATGAAACTGGGTCAATAGAAATATAATGTTGCCTGTTTAATCCTCTTAGGGGAGTTTTGGCATTTGAAAATCTCCTCACTCTATTCTTTATTTTGGATAAAGTTAGAGAATTTGAAGAACTACTCCTACCATTTGGGGAATTTTAATATTTAGGAAAATTGCCCAACTCATTTTTTCCCTTTTCACTTAAATATTTTTTTCATTTATTCTTTTTTAACCTTGAATTACTTTTTTTGAGCAGAAAAAATAGTTCTTGCCCTAAAAGCAACATTTTTCTAATAAAGAAATGGGCATAAAAAAGAATAAAAATTTAAAAATCAACACAAGAACAAGTGAATTATTTCTTCAATAATTTTTTAAAATTATTGCTCAACCCCCAGTCAATAAAACTCCACACTTCTTCTCATGCCTAAAACCAAAAATAAATATAAACATGTCTGAAAATTGGTTTTGATTCAACACCTTTCTGATTGATCTGTGGAGAAATTGAGTCTAATTAATTGTTAAATAAAGTTCTCTTTCTAAAAGGCTCAACGTAACATATCAAGGGGAAGAGTGGAAAAAGGAATGCTACATTCTAGTCTTCCCCACCACCTTACACTTTTTACGGGGTGGGGCGCAGAATGAATGAATCATATTTGCATTAGGAAAAGAAATATGATGGTAGGGGTGATTAAAAGACGGTATAGATTGGAGTTTCCCTACATTCCTTTGGCTGCAAAACTGGATTAGAGCAGAAACATCAGAAGACCCCCACATACTACCACCCAAAGAAGCATAAAAAATGAATGAATGAATGAATACTTTGAATTTCATTGAAGATTAGCGAACAACTGAATCTGAATTACGCATGTTAATGAGAAATATTCAATTTTTTCTTTTTCTTAAAAAGTAAAAAATTCTACAGTAACTGGTATTTATTGCTGCATTTTAAACTATAGTCTTCTTCCATGTGCTCTATCCCTTCAAGATGTGGGTGATCACAGCTCTCCACAACTTTCTATCTTTTGTAACCTTTAATAATGTTTGTCATTTACTATCTACCCAAGCCCCTATACTGCTTTTCATTTATGTAAGCACTCTTGTCTTTAATATGCTGTGTGAGTGTCAAATTTTCCAAGCCCTCTTTTCTCTTTTCTCCCAGAAATTTCAACTGTCCTTTATGTACATATTTTTTTAATTTCTGAAATTATTTTCAACTTTGACCAAAACTTATCTTGTGTAATGCAAAAATAAATAAAGAAAAGAGAAAAAGAAGTTTCTTTAGAGAAGAACTGTTATTTTTTTATTGTATATTCTTTGTAGATTACATGAATGGTTCCAAGTCACAGATGGACAGAAATAAAACAAAATAAATTAATTCATTTAGTTGTAAATATCATTTTAAAAATAACTTCATTTTAAATAAATTTTAATTTATTTCAACATCATTTTTAATTCCATTGTTTTTCATCTGCAATGAAAATACTTGAGATATTAAAACTTGAGATTTTAAACTTGATAGAAATGCAAAATCATATTTATTTATGGTGTCAGCAAATTTCACTTAGCGCCATTCTTTTAGAGAAATATTAAGACACTTGAATGTTTGATAATTTGAACCCTGCTAATCTTCTCAGGACAATGCAGGATTTTTGCTAACGATGGAACTCTTGTAATTTGTCAGTTTCATAATAATATTTTCAGAAGTAAATGTTCTGATGAAATTTCCTCTATGGTATCAAAACATTATAAATTTTAGTGCAGTACTAGATTGGCAACAAGGTTACATCATTTTATATTTGAAATTGCTTCATGTAACCTTATGTTCTATGCTAAGAGTTTCTTTACTCCCACTTATGGCTTATGGAACTGTCTTCTGATTTCTTGTATCCCAGTTAACTTCGGGCTTCAATTATTTAAATGCAATGTCAATCATTATCTTCTGTCTTTTAATTCCTCTTCTTTTATTCTTTTATTGTTTTGTCTCATTAATAACGTTTTTTTTTTTTTGTCATATTCTCTTGTACTCAGTAACCCTTTTAGTCTCAGTTGCTTTACTAACTTATTTGGGGTGAAATGATTAAAATAATATTTTATTGAAATCTTTAATCCATTCTGTTCTCATGGTTTATTTTCTTGCACTTCCCACCTGTGAAACTCTGTGCTGTTTTCTTGCTTCCCTGATAACTTCACATCCTGTACCCTGTTTTTTTCTCTCACACTAGTGGATGTATTGCCATGCTGAAATGAAATGATTAAAAAATAATAAAAATAATTTTATTATAATACCATTTCTAATATGCTACTATTGGAATGGTGAGAATTCTTTTTGTCCTTTATTCAGGTGGTAAAATAAATCAATATTACCATGTTGGAAATATGGCATAGGAAAAAATCAACTATAAAAATTCAATGTGGTGTAATGGTTAGCAAACTTGTCTCACAAGATCAATTAGAACAAACTTGTCTCACAAGATCAATTAGTAAGTTTGATCCTCACTGGGTGGCCTATACTTTGGTCCTAGTGCCACATCTAAGCTGCACTAAGAAGATAACTATAAAAAATATCTACATTTTATATATAATTTGTGGTAAATTAAGCTCCTTTCCTTACCATTATAGCTCTTCTGATTTATGATAATTTGTATAAAACTAAACATTTGTTGATTGATTGTATGTTTTTCCGTTCAGAATGAGAGGACCAGATGTAAGTGGGGTGGTAATTAATCATCTTAAAGTCCCAGAGGACCATCGCCACAGGTAATACATCTCTTTTGGATGAAGTTAGGGTCATTACAAATTTCGAGGAAGCTTGAGCTGGTTTTTATTCACGGATGCGATGGGTAAATTGTCACCATTTTATATTTTTAGTTTTACACATCATACACGTAGTTGGATTTTGCTTTTGTCAACTACACAGTATAGTAGGGTCAGTTGGGCAGCTTTTGTAAAAAAAAGAATACCATAACACAATTCACTCCACCATAAATTTGGAAATGGCATGTTGCACAGAAGCTCAAATACTAACATTTCAAAGTATTTGTGTGTCAACCTGAGGACAGGGCAGAGAATTTGGAAAGAGTTGAATCAGAATAATGGTGATTAGGAAGTTGTTTGAAGTGATCACTAGTGATGGCAGTGTTATACCATCATTCATCTCCCCACAGGACTTCAGACTAAACACAAATGCCTATATCAATTACCTTGAGGAAGTAGTGCTCATCTGGGTCAAGAGGGTTGCTGCTGGAAGACACTATATCTGGCAACAGAACTCTGTATCATGTTACACAAACAGGAGAACCCGGGCACCTCGACTTGGTGTAATAGTTAACATGATTTTCTTGCTATACCTTATTATAACTGAGTAGTGAGTTCGATCCTCAATGGGTGTCTCATATTTCTGGCATTGCGCCACACCTAAGTGGTGCTTAGAAAATCACCACAAGCAGGAGAACCCAGTTATGAATGTCAGACAATTTCTGCAGCCACCTCCCCACTTACATCTGGCCACCTAACTCCCCAGACTTGCAACCCCCTTGATTATTATGTGTGGAGTGCAGTTGAATGAGAGACTAAAAAAAACTCCTTGTAATACCAAAGATGAAGGCAAGGATTGTTGCAGCATTCACCAACAAAGAGACCATCCAGAAGAGTTGCAGGAGATTCTGAAGTCATCTAGACTCCATGGCTTAAGCCAATAGTGATTTTATTGAATAAATTTACTCTTTAGTATTTCAAGTTGTTTTTGTGTAATTTTGGTAAAAATATCTGTTAAAATGAGATATCAGTGTTATTTTCATTTTTGCATAATTTAGATGACAATTCATTTATTGGAACCTGTAGATGTGGGCTACCAACCAATTTTAAATTTACCCTTTCTGGTTGTCAAGTAGGTGTGCAGTGGGCTGCTTGTCTGAAAAGCAAAGCATATTAATGGTAATAATTTCTCATCTCTAAATTTCTGCCATAAATTGTCAATATCTGTTATTTACTAACATTTGCTTAGTTTGGCACAAAGCAACAAGTACGGAGCACTAAATGAATACTGAACTCACTAATCCTTAATAGTCAACCAGATGTTCTTGTTAATCATTCTTCTTCTTCTTCTTCTTCTTCTTCTTCTTCTTCTTCTTCTATGTGCTATGTCCTTTCAGGACATAGAAAATCATGGCCTTATACATCTGCCTATCCCTGGTGGCTCTTAGCACACTTTCTCCTGTTACCCCACCCAGATCCTGCTCTGCCATCCACTTACTCAGACCTGTCATGCTGCTTTCCCCTGTCTCTTCTTTCCTCTATCTAGCCTGTTAGTATCAGGTTCTCCAAGCTCTTCTTCCTTATTACATGTCCCAGGAACTTTTAGTTGTCTTTTCCTAATGCTCAGTATTAATTTCATTTTTGTTTCCATCCTTTCCAAAACCTCATCTTGCTCACATGCTTGGTCCATGATATCCACAGCATTCTTTTGTAGAACTACATTTCAGTTACTTTAAGTTTTTCCTTCATCTTTGATGAGATTGTCCAGCATGCACTGCCATATTGAAGAACTGATATTACATAGCAATCCAGTACTCTCTTCTTTGTTTTTAGCAAAATCGTCCTGTCTCTTAATACTCTACTTAGCTTTTGGAATGCGTCCTTCACCATGCCAATTCACCTTCAGACGGTGGCTGCTGATGAGAAATCCTTGCATAACTTCTCAGGTCCTCAGAATAGTCTTGCTGTATAAGTTGCATAGATCTGGTGAAAAGTCACCTCCTTGTCTAACGCCCCTTTCTATCTTTGTATATCTGCTGAATTCATTTCCTGTCCGTATGCAGGCAGTTTGCTGCCAGTAGAGGTTCATGATGACTCTGATCAGTCAGTTAAGTGCCATATGTGATACACACTTGGGCGATCATGTCTCGCAAGAGACATGACTGACTGGGCAGAAGATTATCCCGCAGTAGGTTGCCATTGCTTTCTGCGGTAGACTGGTTGCCGACCAAAGCTATAGAACCCAATCTGTCCTGCTATTTAACCCATAACTGGAACGAAGAGACGGATTAATACCTTTCCCAAGGGTATTTGTGCGTAAGTGAATACAATGGATTCAACTGGAATTCGAACTCGGCTCCCCGGTTTCTCGTTCCGAGCCGATATCCACTGTACCACAATGCACATCCTGATTACTCTGATATCTTTCCCAAATATGTCGAGGTTGCTGAGCATTTCTATCAATTCTTGTGCTGTATTTTGTCAAATGCTTTTGCATAGTCTATCAAACATGGGTACACATCTTTTTTCATTTGTATTGCTCTTTCTAAGAGCATCGTAAGCATAAATATCGTGTCCTTGAAAAAACCATGCTGTTCTTGTCCTATCTCTGGCCTGATTGTGCTTTGCACTCTATTCATCAGGATTCGGATGATGAGTTTTATTATGTGGCTCATTAAACTGATTGTTTAGTGGAGTTTGCACTTGGCTTCTTAGACAGTGCTATAAATATTGATCTGCTTAGGTCATCTGATATTACACCACTGTTGCAGATTTCATTTATTGTGTCTGTAATTTTTTCTATGCTGAAGTTGTAATAGAGATGCTGACAGCCTTAGACCTTTTGGTTGTTAGCATCTCTATTACAATGGCATTTGGTCCAGCTGCTTTGTTTTTATTCAGTTTGGTTATTGCAGCTTCCACTTCAGATTTTAATTTTTCTGGTCCGTCAGCATCTTTGTTTATTGTTGGTTGCTCTCTCTTGTTGTGGAAGAAATATTTTATATCTTCTTTCCATCACTGGAGTATTTCCTCTTTCTCTAATATGATCGTTCCATCCTTGGATTTTATACATCCTGTTGAGGAGCATGTTCTTTGTCTTGTTAGTTCCCTTATTTCTTTATGCATTTCTCCTTTATTAGTCTTGCTCAATCTCTCTACTTCTGCACATTTGTTGTTGAGCCATTCCTCTTCAGCCTGTCTGCATTCGCTCCTTATTTCCTTGTGTAATTTCCTGTATTCTGTTCCATGTCTTTGCATTATTTTCTGTCTCCTTTGTATTATGTCAAGAATCTCTTCAATCAACCATTCATTTTTTCTTCTGCATCTGATTTCCTTTGAGACAATGTTGTTTACTAATATCATCAGTGCTTACTTTAGTGTGTTCCATTTCAAGATTCCATTTCCAATTTGTTTTTCATATTTGTTTTTCACACTGCCATGTATGTTTTTTCTGCAGGATGTGGTCATTCACAAGTGTGTTGTATTGCAGTCTGGGTGCTGCACTAGGCTTCTTCAGTCTCTGAAGTTTCACCCTTGGTTTTCAGATAACTGGGAGGTGGTTGCTTCCACAGTCTGCACTTGGATAGGTTTTGTATTGAACCACTGAGTTCCTGAACCTCCTGTTTATGGTTATGCAATTGATTTGTTTTTTTGTATCACATCCTGGGCTTCTCCATGGCCATAGGTGTCTTGGGTGTTCTTGAAATCAGGTGTTGATTATTACCTGGTCATTTGCTGTACACCAATGGACCCATTTTTCTCCTTGTGCTTGGAATGAGAAATCAGAGAGCTAAGTTCAAATTCCAGTTGAATTCCTTTAATTCACTAATGTGCAAATACTCTTGGAAAAGGTATTACTCCATCTCTTCTCCTGCCAGGTATGGGTTAAATAGCAGAACAGATTGGGTTCTACAACCCTGGTTGGCAACTAATCTACTGCAGAAAGTAATGGCAACATAGTGTTGGAAAATTTTCTGCTCAGTCATGATTTTTTTGGAGACATGATCACACAAGTGCATATCATGTATGGCACTTATCTGACTGAATATCTTACCATTATGTATGAGATATTTCTGGGATGCATATGTAGAAGATATTTTGCCATACCCTGTAAAATCATATCTAATAATCTTTTTTAACTATTATCCTCATCTTTATTGTTTTTAGCATTTCAACTGATATGTTCTTCAGAATACATGTTAGCCAAAACATCACAAACAATTAAGATAAAGATACTAGTTAAAAAAATCTCAAATGACTTAATGTCTAAAAATTAATTTGATTTTCAAAAAAGCAATTTAAAATATATACAAAATTTCATTATTTAAAGAATTAAACCTAATTAATTACAGAAACAATTTTAAAAAGTCTAATTGAAATAATGGTAAAGAAATATCAATTTAATTAATAAAAATGATGTAATTACTTTAGGCGGATATAATATGTTTGCCACAAACTTGAATATGTTGAGATATGGACTTCTGTTATTTGCTGCTATTTTCTTTACCGCAGAAAGAAAGGGCAACCTACTGCAGGAAAATTTTCTGCTTAGTCATATCTCAAAAGAGACATGATCACTCAAGCATGTATCATGTATGGCAATTAACTGACTGAAATCATGATATAAAATTTAGACGAATAAAAACAGGATGATTAAGGAAGAAGAGAACTGAATCCAAAAGAAACTTTGTATCTTTGTAAAAAAAATTCCTTTCAGAGACCTCCTGCTGTAAAGCAATAGTTAGTAGTCTAGTTTGCAAGATCATTTGCTTGTGTTGTGAGTTCAATCCTCATAAGATGTTCTTCTAAGCTTAGTCAAACACTTGAAGCTTGACTTGTAGCTGATTTAGTTGTATATCTTTTACTGTTGCTCAAAAACAGGAACTTAAATGCCGATTTTCAAATCAGACTCTCTGCACTTGTAAAATTGGTGCAGCACAAGATCCTTTGCCCATTTCCCCAGTTTTAGCTTAAGCTAAACTTTGGAAATTATCTGGAGTTTATTTGATGGCTTAGATAGTCATATATTTTTCATTGGTGATAGTGGTTGTTGTATAGTACTGTGGGGCGTAGGGGTTAAAATGAACAGTTGATTTACCCACACCAAGAATATGAATGAAGGATGATAATGGTAAGGAAACATACTGTAATTTTAACTGTCATGTCTGGTATATCTCACAGTTTCATTACTCGATGTTCTACACTGTTAGGCATGACGTAATAAAGTGCCGACAGTTATTGGCTTAGCACTTAAATACAACTCAGCTAATTTGCATAGAATACCACATTAACAAAACAAGATAAGGAATTTATTCATGAGTTTAAATGCTTGAAGTAGCGTCAGTAGCTTGGTTGAGGAAAATAAATCGAAATTCTTAAAGTCAGGAGTTTTAACATTTTGTTATCAGAAGGAAATGTTCATACAACAGATTAAACATTCTGACACAAAATAATATTAAAAAATGTTTAAAACAAAGGTAAGTGAATTTGCTGCTCACCAAAGGGATATATGATTTGCATACATTTAAAAGTAGATGAAGATAGTTTGAAATGCTTTCTTAGATCATTGAGAGAAAATTCTTTGAAGTGTTATGTGCTGGTTACAGACTGATAATATAAGTAGTGAATAATTTTATATCGACAAATACTTTAATGCTGGTTGTGAGGAAGTGAAACAAAACCTTTAGCATGACTTCAGAGACTCTTCTCTTTAATTTAATTTTTTCTTTTCATTTTATATGAAAAAATTTTTGCATATACTCCCTATTTTTTTCTATCATATTCTTAGCTAATCTTTGTGAAGGCAATGTTTTCATTGGTCCTAAAATAATTTACATAGGCTCATAAATTTCTTCCCTATTTCTTCCTCATGTCATCTAATATATATGTAATTATAAATGTTTATTATTATGTATATTATGTAATTTTTCTTCTTTTCTCGCACTTCCGTCTGTGGAATTCCCTTCTGTTTACTTGCTTCTCTGACAGCTTCAATCTCCAAGAATTTAAATGTAAAGTCAATGGTCATCTTCTATCTCACTAACTTGCATCCCCTCACTCTCTCTCATGCTCCTTTCTTCAACCACTCCACTCTCATCAGTATTCTCATCCTTCTCTTACCCACTTACTGACACCCCCTATAACCTGTCTCTCTTTATCATAACTTTCCTCCTATGTAACCCCCTGCAAAACAGTGGCAGTAAAATACCTTGCTTGGGGCAATATGATTATAAAATATATATATATATATATATATATATATATATATATATATATATTGGTGAGTATTTATTTCACTGTTGGAGTGTCGGTGACTAAACCGGTTACCATGTTCTTGCAAGTGAGGTGGGTTGTTAGCAACCCAGTAGGATGAAAAGCAAGATTTAACAAAGGACAGAAGAACTCTCAATGAGTCAACAGCCAGCTAAATAGAGGCAGCGTCTCAATAAACTATCATAGAGAAGGTAATGGGCAACCACTTTCCTATTAATCCTAAGAAATACCATGCCAGAAAATTCCTAATATAATTACATTTCCTTAATTCTTTTCTGTCAATTTTAGCTATTTTATTATTTACTGTTTTTTTTTTATCATTATTTATAATTCATATTATTTATTTCAGGTTACCTCTATTTAATCAACTAAATAGAGGTAACCTGAAATTTTTTTCCTTTTTAATTAATTTATGATCTTATGTATTATAATTTAGTTCAACAAAAGTAAAGTTCCAATTTGTTTGCCATCATAAATTTTTAAAAACTATAGCAAAACCAAATCAATTGTCATATGTATAAAAGCATTTACAATAAGTTTTAGATTGACTTGAATACTTTATAGTAGATAATGCAGTTTTGTAGGCATAGAGAGATTTTCTTTTTTAATTTCTTTGTCATCATCTTCAAAAATTCATATTTTTTGCAAAATTCAGAATGTTTTATCCCTGAAACCCTTTAATATGGAAATGTAAGAAAAGTGACATTCAATTTGCTTCATAAAAGGTCTATAACTATGCCAATTTTGAACAAAACTGGTGATGTCTATTGTTTGACATGAAATTATCCAAAAGAAAAAATATAGATAGAAAACTAACTGATTTAATAATGAATAAAATTCAAGATGGCCTGCCTAATTGAAGATCTTTTTTTTAAATTTTATTTTCGAAAAGAAACTAAATAATATATTGATATATATTTAGTGATTAGCATCATTTTATAATATATATATGTATAGATATGTGTGCTTGCATATGTATGTCTCTTTGTGTGTGTCTCTTTGTATATATATATATATATATATATATATATATGCATATTTAAGTGCGCCCGTGCTGTAAAAGAATGACAGCAAAATATTTATACTGATATGCTGTCTAAAATAATGGCAAAATATATTTTGATGTAACTACTATTGAGTATCTTACATTAAGACATAAGAAAAAAATACAAACCCCTGAGGATAATAGGAGGGAAATATATATATATATTATAAATTATATTTTAGAAGATGTACAAATTTTTTTATATATATCCACTACAAAATGGACATTTCTTTCGACATTGAAACTACAATGTCTCTTCAAGTGGTGTGGACAGGAATGGAAAGCCTCTTTTCTTATATTTGGTGAGTTGTGTGTGGGATGTTGATGGGGGTTAGTGATAAGGGAATAAGTCTTGTGGATTGTCCGTTTGAATTTTGAAGAAAGTGGTATGGGTAGTGGAATTAGTTGATTAATGAGTGTCTGGGAGTTTCGTAGACAGATTTAACATTAGCAGTTAGAACATATATATATATATGTGTGTGTGTGTGTGTGTGTGTGTGTGTGTGCAGAGGATTTGAAAGAGTTGGATGAGTCTAACGCTGATTACAAAGTTGTTTGGAGTGATCACTAGTGATGTCAACATTATGTCTTCATACATTTTCCCACAGCATTTCAGACTCAATGCATCAAGTGTCTTGAGGAGATATTGCTCCTTTGGGTCAAGGCAGTGACTGCTAGAAGACCCAATATCAATCAACAGGACCCTGCATCATGCCATACAAACAGGAGAAACCCAGTCATGGCTGTCAGACAATTCCTGTAACAGTATCACCTCTTACATCTGGCCACTTCACTCCCCAAACTGCAAACCCCCCCCCCCCCCGATTATTATGTATGCAGAGTAGTTGAGTGAGAAACCCTACAAAACTCTTAAGATGAACTGAAGGTAAGGATTATGACAGCATTCACCAACTTTAAGAAAGCGTCTGTTCAGAAGTGTTGCAGGAGATTCCAAGGTCATCTGGAGGCCATGGTTGAAGCCAATTATGATTTTATTGAATAAAGTTACTCTTTTGTATTTCAAGATATTTTTGTGTAATTTTGGTAAATATATCTGTTAAAATGAGATTTCAGTGTTATTTTCATTTTTGAATAATTTAGATGCATTTATTATCCATTGCACCCTGTATGTGTGTAAATTATTTTCAGATAAAGTATATCTTTAATGTGTCATCCCTATATATATGTATGTATGGTTCTATCACAGGTCTACATTTAAAATAGAAAACTTTCAAAATTGTACAAAATTGGCTAGCCACATGTAGAAAATGAAATTAAAATATAGAAAAGACCCAGACATAACGTGGAATATAGCAAAAACAGCCAAGATTTACAACAGTGACAAAATATGTAGACTGTACCAGGAAGAAAAGTTAGTGATTATGTTATTTCCAAACAAAAATGAATTATTGAATGAAAGAACAGAAATTATGACTAAATGTAACCATACCATAAAATACCCATTAGGTTTATACAACTATGGATGAAAACATTATAATTTCTTCTAATTATAAAAATTGCACGTTCCAAAAATCCCTGTTATGTGAGTGTTCAAAAAAATTCTCATTATGTGAGTGTTCTTAAAAGAAACAAAAAAAATGGTAAAATCAGTTATTGCAAATTGCCTGAGGACACCACATGATAGAAACCTTGGTTGTGTAATAACTCATTTACACATGAAGAATATGTATATATGTATCTATATTTGCATATATATATATATATATATATATATATATATATATATATATATTTGTCATTCACATACAAGCCTGTTTTGGTGTATCACAGCTTATCAGTGTGGCTAGACATCCACTTGCTTCCAGCTGGGATTGAAACTCGACTGATTTGGTGTCAGTCGGAGTCCCTACTCCCTAAGCCATAGGTGTATGGAATGACAGAGGAGGAAATTTTAGCATGTTATATATATGCAATGTTTACATGTGCGAACCACCATTATTACTGAAGAGTTAGGCATAAATCGCAGAAGTGGTAACTGCTTTTAAAATTTTCATCTCCAGAGAGCTCAATCGTAATGATATATATATATAAATGAAATTTTAAATTAGAACAAATTTAAATCCCTAATGGTAAGGCTATGTTACTAATAAATACACAATTTCTGGCAAGTATTTTTACAGATAAAGAAAAAAAGTAAAATTTACAATGTTCATTAATAAATGTGATTATTATCTCACATGTCTGCCTATTTTAGACAAAGAAATATACGTATTTCTCCATATAAAGGTATACATTCATTTCTTTTTAATGAATTTTGAAAAGGCATATATATATATTTCCTTGTGATTTTTCCTATCCTCATATATCTTGACAAAATCTTCTTTTGTTGGTTTTTCATGATGATTGATGAAGAAGAGTGCAATTGCTTGGGAAAATCATTTTCTCATAATAATTTACCTATTCAATAGATTCCTGTTACACTTATTGTTAACCTTGCTAGAGACCAATCCAATGTATCTATGTGTGTGAATATCAACATTGAAAATGAAGTGTTTTTAGATGATAATGACCTTGATCTTTTTTCTTTCTGTGCTAGTTTCCAAAACAAAAGTTATCTCATCACTATTGCATGATGTCACATATTTGTTAGAAAGTCAGCCGTAATTCATTCTCCCACACACTTCTGCTGTACCCTTCCCCAGAAACCTTCATACCATCTTTCCTCAACACAGGGCCATTTGTGAATGATGTGTTGTCATTCAGCTTCAAAAGCACCACCACTCTCTTCATTCATCCTTTTCCCTTAGTATTTCTCTTCCTCATACACACACAGAGGGGTACATATATACAGAGACATGCTCACAGAAGTATGCATACACACACAGAGGTACACACACACAATGGCACATACACAGATAGAGGTACACACACAGAGGCACATATAGGTAGGTATGCAGACAGAGACACACACTCTGTTTTACATTGTCATGTTGAAGACAGTGAACAGATTGATTACAAAGAAACTAAATGCTTTGAAGATGATCTCTGTTACATGCAATTTGGTGACAAAGAAAGAATTTGATGCTGTCTAAAATGATAATTATTATACAAGCTAATATTCTGAAGGAAGAATTTAAATAATTCCTAGACATTATTTAATTTCATTACTCCAGAAAATCTTTGGTAAGCTTGGTCAATTTACTGGTTGAAACTTTGTTATGAAAATTACTATGGAAATTGTTATGGAATTACTAATTGAAATAATTCTTGGATTAATAATTGTGCTTCATCTTGGAATTTTAAATGGCACATGAACTCAGGTTCTGGTGATGAAAAAAACAGCAACAATGGTCAGAATAAAGTATATATATATATATATATATATATATATATATATATTGTAAATTAATCTCATTTGCCCAGACTTCCTGATGAAGAATAATGAAGAATAAAGTGAAACATGTTAGATTTATAAACATTTCCTTTTTGTTCCTTACCCTATTATTCTGTCAGATTCTAATCTATATTTGATCCTAATATATATATATATATATATATATATATATATATATATATATATAAGATGGTACCAAAATATTCAAGGAATGTAGGGTCCAAAATATCTTCTTTAAAAAAAAAACAAATTGACAGTAAACCAGGCTTATTATTTCCTGGATGAATGGTTTCAAAGATGTTTAGTGAGAAATGTGATGATAGACTGATATAAAATCAAATCCATAAAAATATTGTCTATCAACCAAATAAAATATTGCCATTATTATTTCTGAGTATGTCTTTCTACTTTTATTTTAATCATGTTGCTTTTTATTGTAGCATATTGATAGTTATTAAAATTGTTTATTTTATGATCATAGAATAATGATGTGAGAATTATTATAAAAAACAACAGAAATAAAATGAAAGAAGGAATAGACAGATATCAATAAAACTAATATGTTCATATTCAATATATTTTTAACATTTTTTATTTTTTAACTTACAGAAATTTTTTCTGTGTTTTTGCTGGTTAGTTTTTGTGAAATACTAAAAACATTCATGCTTGTTGGTTGGGTGAATGGTTGATTTGTTTAATGCCATATCAACTCCCTATGGTCATTTAATGCCGAAATTTAATTTTCTTAGGAGCTTTGAAGTAATGAAAATAATATGTTATTCTGATTTCACAACTGGATACATGGTAGATGATACTCAGCTTTTCTGCATTTACAAGTTTGTGTGAATGTGATTCCTAGAGGCAGTGATGTGTTTTATGTTGTAGTTTATTTTAAAGTTATATTTTGAAATGCAGTGTGATTGAAGAAATTGTTAGATATTATATGGATTAATGTCATAGAGAGTTTGTTCATGTTGGTTGTTTGATTCTGTTTAATGGCAGATAAAAACTTTTATGGGTTACTTAATGCTGAAATCTAAAAACTTTGAACAATTTTATGGCTTCAATTAAATATATTTTGAATTCAATTCTTCAGCTACAGATAAAATGTATGGCTTGTCATTTTGCTCTATATATTGTTGGTCATTTTTATGTAAAAATGCATCACTTGTGTTTTTACTATTAAATGTTTTTTTTATAGTTTCATACTGTTTCTGCTTGGGGTTTCCTATTTGCTCATTGCTAGTTTCACATGCAGTGTCTTTTCTGGAGATATCTTTGTTTCAGCCAGTTCCCTTTTAGTAACTCAGCTTTTGTTCACTTCTACTGTGGTCAGGTATTGAACTCACAACTCACAAACGTCACTGGATTATTTCAACCAACCTTTTCATCCACTGAGCCATATGTCCTTGGGAGCCACGACAGAGGTGAATAAAAACTTCAAGAGATGAGTCACTAAAAGGGAATTGACTGAAATTGAGATATCCAGAAAAGGCATGGCATGTAGATTTAATAAAGGGTTCTATTTGAAATTACAATGTATATCACCTGAAGAATGCCAGAGTGTATAACAGCCAAAATGTAATGAATATGACAATAAAAAAGAGACAATAGTTCAAATAATGTAAAAAGTATCAATAGTTAATTATTTCTATCATCTATAAATATATAAAATTATATAAAAAATTATTTTTCTCACATGAATTCTCTGTTTTGATTTTCCTTCAATCTTTTGAGATGGCCTTTTTTGTATTCAGTGAAATGTGATGCTACCAAGAGGCAAGCTGCACCTCTACCATAATCTAAAAAATACTAGAAAACTTAACCAGGATTAGATAATATAATCTTAACAACATAAGATATGGGGATAACACTGTATTGATGTTAGGCTTAGAAAGAAAACTGAAAAAATGTTTACATAAGGTAGTAAAGGAAAGCAAGAAGAAAGGACTAATTATAAACTGGAAAAAGATAATGTACACTTATCATTAACAGATGTGAGTTACATATTGTGTGAGGATGATAAAATCAAATGAATATAGAAATTATCTGGTTGTTATGTAATGTTGGAGAAATGATAGGCAGTAATACTGAGTAAAATTGTGAATTTGGGGTCAAATGTTGTTCAAATATGGATGAGAATCTGACAGAAACATAAGATAAAGAATAAGTCTTTCATGTATTTTTTTAGAGGTGTGTAAATCATGTTCAGGAACTGAAATAATAATAAAAAAGGAATCTCTGAGGTTTTTTCAATTCAAATTTGCTTGTGTGCTAAAGGATAAATATTACTATTATTATCTGAAAAAGGAAAAAAAAGATTAAATTTTTGCTGATGTACATGTTAGCAACCTGTCTATGGAAACTGCTTGTCTGATCGTGAGAATGTCACATGTTTGCGCATGTGGAGGAGAGAATTGGGATAGATTCCCATTGGTTCAGAATGAGAGAATTAATGATAATTATAATTATTATAATTATCTTAATATAATTATTTTTGACACTATAATTAATCTTTATTTATTTTTTACAAACACGAGATAAAGATAAAAATGAAAGACTCCTTCCAGAAACTAATTCAAGTATTAAGAGACAGGAAAATTTCATTAGAAAGAATGTGAAGAAAGTGTTGAACTGCAACATAATATTTAATATTTTATTTATGGCAATGAATTCTGGACAATGTCCATATAGAAGATTAGATAGTTTCTCTTTAGATATTTATTCTTTACCATTCATGGGGGATGGTAAAGAATCAAAAGTCACTTTAGCACAACAAAAGACAGGAAATTGTTGAAAACTATGATCACTCGTGTCCTGAAGGAACATGGCACATAAAAGAAATCTTTTCTGTATTCCATGAAGCTTAGATACTTGCAAATATATCTTCAACTGGTTCCCAAAGACTGAATGCATTCTTTGCATATTTGCATACAGTCAGAACAATTTTCAACCAATAATGTGGATCAATGTTTTTATTGATTTTTGATGAGGTGAAGTCTGCTGCTTTTACTCTATTTTACAAGGCTCAAAATCATTTAATAAATTTTCAATTAATCAAAAACCTATTTTTGCCTTCCTTATTTCAATATGCTTATTACAATTCTTGAACTACAATTTTTTTTAATAGCATTACATTTTGTATTTAAAGTCATAACTCAAATTTATTTAACTTCCTAATTATCAAATACTTCTTAAAATAAAATGTAGCCATTTTTTTTTATTAAAAAATCTCCAAACTAATTGAAAGAACTTTATGCTCTACATTTTCTGATCCTTGCTTCCAAGAACCACTGCAAAATGATGCAAATTAGGTTAGCCTAAGTTTCAGAAAATTACCTTAGTCATACAATATTTCTAAATGAACCATTTCTCTACTGCTTTTCTTGCCAGGAGTTAAGAATTTAATAAACAATCTTACCTACCAACAAGTAAATGTGTTGCCAGTTGTATTTAAACTAACTTTTAGCTTCATGACTTCTGAGATTATGACAAATTACAGAGATGATAACAAATTAGAAAATATAAAAGCAAGCAGGTAAGTGGGCCTCTGTGCTAATTTATTCACTTCCTACATTTTCCCTTTGCAATCTTTTTATTATGACACATTTTCCAGTCCTACAGTAAAGAAATCCAATTAACAGGATTACACTTTCATGCTTTCTAATTTCCACCAAGAAATTTTGCAACTTTTGGTTTTTGTTTCAGATTTCTAGTTTTCACTTTCAAGTGAAACTTAATTTCAAAAAGTGTTGCAAGAGAAATAATAAAACATTTACTACTGTCATCTTGTTTTAGGTAAGTGTAATAATAATGAGTTTTGTTGCATAGTAAATTAGTGGCAGATTAGATTTATTTGTTATACTGATTCTTAAATAAAATTAATAATGCATTGTTCCTTATCATTTACCAGCACTTAATCATTTCAGTTTCTGTTTATTGTTAATAAAGTTTTTTGTTCATGACATTATTCTATATTTTCATGACATTATTCTGTATTTTCATGACATTATTCTATATTTTCATGACATTATTCTATATTTTCATTTCAAAATTAAATAATTATTATTTGAATCAGTCAGTTAAGTGCCATATGTGATACAGGATTGGGCAATCATGTCTCTTTTGATTAATAACTGACTAGGCAGAAAATTTTTCCACAGTAGCTTGCCATTTCTTTCTCTGGTAGATTGGTTGCCAACCAAGGCTATAGAACCCAATTTGTCCTGCTATTCAACCCATAACTGGAGGGAGAAGAGATGGATTAATACCTTTCTCAAGAGTATTTGTGCATAAATGAATGTGATGAATTCAACTGAAATTTAAACTCAGCTCCAATTTTATGTTCTGAGCTGATATCCATTGCTCAACAATATCATTTGAATAATTAGCTGTATTTTTGCAAATTTCCTAAGTAGTATCCAGTCTAACTGTAACTGATATACACTCCTTTGATACTAATAGTCAGTATAAAGCTGGGGTTAGATTTTCATACCAAGTCTATACAAATTAAATGCTATATATGTTATTCAATCCAATAAAATGCCATTAGAAATAAGTCAGTGCACACATTTAATAGCATACTCA
This sequence comes from Ascarosepion bandense, assembly GCA_037127315.1. Lineage (NCBI taxonomy): Eukaryota > Metazoa > Mollusca > Cephalopoda > Sepiida > Sepiidae > Ascarosepion > Ascarosepion bandense. The sequence continues at coordinate 2,975,352 of JBBBDQ010001923.1, forward strand.
GAACGCTTAATTACTTTATAAAACAACCTTCACTGTAAGAAAAATTGAATATTTTATTGCTATTTGCACAGGGTGTAAAGAGTAAATTGTCACCATTTTATATTTTTAATATTGTGCATGTGTGTTGTTTATTTTTTATTTTGTCAACTGCACAGTATAGTAGGGTCAGTTAGGCCCCATGTGTGAGAAAAAAGAGCACTATGACACAATTCATTCTGCCAGAAATTTGGAAATGGTATGCTGTATTTCTTAGCATTTGTGTCAGAAGCTTTAATATGTCAATTAATACTAGTATGAGGCTTTGGGCTTTTTTCCAAATGTAGATCCCCCTCCTCTTGACAGGGCAAGATGCACTCCTCTTATTCTCTCTTGAGTAGCTGCTCATATATCTACTTGTAATGTATTTTGCCACATGTGTACATCTTAAGTGCAGCTGGGTCAAATTTATGTTTACCTGTCAGAGGCAACCATTGACATTCCAGGAGTTGCGTTTCTGCATCTGGTAGGAGGTTATCTTTATGGTCGACTCACTGATTTACCAGACTTCTTTGACCATCTAAAGTGACACTGAGGGCAAAATCTATTTTGGCATCATCTGAGGTGAATCCACTGTTTGTTGAGATCATTACAAAACTATGTCTTCATGAAGAAGTTTCTATAAATGGCATTAAATTTTATTCACACTATCTTGTATTTCTTGGTGTGATTATATATTACACCAGTTCTGTATGGAAATGGTCCAACTGTTTAATATTTACAAAAAATATCTACTCATGCATTTAATTAAAGTAATTTTCAAGGACCTCATGCATCAGTATCACTTCCACTTTTCAAAACAGTATACAAACTTTTCTTTTGGGATTGCAATCAGCTGCTTAGTTGCACTCTGCTTAATTGGCCAGTGTCTGAAATCTTATTTTCAACAGCAATTGCTAGTAGTTACAGGGAGATATATCTGGCCTTTAAATGGGGAATGACACTATTAGATGATATGATATTATGCCAAAAATCTCTTCACATCATGTGAAGAATCTACTTACTCATCCATTATAAATGTAAAAGACACATGGTGCACAAGCTCACTCAATAGCATCTCTCTTAATAATCCTAAGTGAGTGTGTATGTCTATGAATGTGAAATAAGCCCTCTTACGCTACCAAATCCCTCTAATCAGTTCTCAAGATGTTTGGATTATGCAAAATTTTAAAAAATTAAAAGAAAATGAACTCTTAACAGAAAAATAATATTTTTAAACTATTTTATTATTCTGGGAGACAACTTGTACTTTCTAAATCTTTTTGCAATGTTGTTAATAATATCACTCACAGAATAGTTCTTTTATCATAAAAAAAAACTATTAACTGTAGTATTTTTACTTAAAGCACTGCTAAGTTACTGTATTAAAATTGAACAAATATGTCAAAGTTTCTTTTAAACTTTTATTTAGGCTTTTAAACTTTAAAGTGCTTTTCAGTAGTTCAACAAAACTGTTTGTTTTTTAAAATCATGACAATAGTAGCTTCTCTTCTCTGTAGTATTCATATGTAGATAATGAGCATCACTGACACAGCACATCGAACAAAACCTCAGGCAAGATATTAATATTCAGTAGTACTGATTTTTGGTTTATTTTGCAATGTTTTAACTTGTTAATTCTCTGGTCATCATCAATTTTTTTAAGAATTGTTGTTGGTCTAATTTTGCTTACTGATTAATTTGTGGAACGTCTTAAAGATATTTTGTCTTCTGCTTTGTTTGTTCTGGTTTCTTCTGCTTTAATTGTGATTTCAAGTCGACTACAAGAAACTCAATCTGAAGCAATTTTTTTAAAACTGATGATAATCCAAAATAGAAAAAAACTTATCCATACATCTTTGATCTGAACTTCCACCAATCAAAATCAAAATTTAACATATAATAGAATGGGGATACCCACATCTTTCTGAAAAATAAGCAGCTATAATTTTTCCACTGCTTTCTTTTTTCCTGATAAGCAATTTGCCACGATTATTTTAAGCAAATTTATTATGGATGCAGATGAAATGTGCATTTTTGTGTGTTTTCATATTCTTTCAGAATTTTTTTCTTGTAAAATTTCATAAATGCTGACCTTTTATGTTGATATCCTAAAGAGCCATAGATCTGTACATTGATATTGGTCCCTTTTCTATGGTTTAATGCAGTAGTTCTCAACTGGGGTTTATATGAGCCCTAGGAGTCTCTGCATCAATGCTTACAGTCATAACACACTGAATACATCGATCCTCGCTCAATCACCAAAGTTAAGCAACGTTGAGCCTGGTCAGTACTTAGATGGGTGACCGCTTGGGAATACCAGGTGCTGTAAGCATTTATTGACAGATGTGCATTGTGGTGCAGTGGATGTCGGCTCGGAAAGAGAAATCGGTGAGCCGAGTTTGAATTCCACTTGAACACCCTGCATTCACTTACGCACTAGTACCCTTGGGAAAGGTATTAATCCATCCCTTCCCTCCAGTTATGGGTTAAATAACAGGGCAGGACTTGGGACCCTACCCTTAAAAAATCCCAATGAAACTTTCTCCATTGGGGAGAAAGCCAGCTCAACCCCAACCAGGGTGAATATATATCTCAATTAGTCATAAATTGATTCTTTTTTTCCAAAATGTTTTCCACCTTATTATCCGGTGAAATGCTCAAATATTAGTAATTACATGAAAGTTTCTCTTAAGAGTGAAGTTTAATATTTGAAAAAAGTAAATATATATTCTGAACAATAAAAAAAATATTTACATCATTTACATATGAACTAATGTCCTTATCTTTGTTGTTATCATCACAATGTTTCAAATCTTGTTCCCCCCAGCCTTCTTCAGGTGTCTCTTAATTCAGAGAATTTCAAAATGATTATATTATTTAATCTATGGAGGTAAATCATTCTCATTCTGCTGTCACCAAATTCAGTTTTTATTGGGAGTTCAGTCCCTGCACTTGGTATTACAGACTTCAGTGGAAACAGAGTGAGCAATAACTGATCAGTACTAAATATCAGTACAAGACGAGATATCCTTAAACATGGTTAGTAGAAAAAAAAAACAATCTAAAAAACACATCTTACTCTTTGCACTTGGCAGAATCAGTAAAACATTTAAACCCCTGTGCAAATTAATTGAAACAACTGCTTTAGTTTCCTTTCTTTCATATGGTCAGAAAGATATTATTTGTTTTGTTTCAATTAATTTGCGCAAGAGTGTACTTTCAAAACTTATTAAGCTAAAACTACTTTGCAAAATAAATTTTAAAGGATTAAAATATAAAAAGTTATGTGCATATAACTTTAATAATATCAATATTTCTGAAAATATAAAATATTAATCAATTTGCTAATTAGCTCTAGCTCAGTGGTTCTCAAATTATTTATAACTATTCATACTGGGACTCATGCATGCAATTGCAAGCAATCATATCAATTTTTGGAACTGTTTCTAAATCTTTGATTGCCTTTCAATGATTCAGCCTCACCTGTTATCCTCTTCTGTCATACCTATGAGGTGTGCTGCACCATTAGGGAACCATTGTTCTAGCTGGAGGGTGACATGATGGATTCATACCTTTCTTGAAATTTGGTATATGAATCCCAATTATCAAACTGATCATTAATATGCTACATGCATATCCAGTGAAAATATAATAAACAAGATTTTCTATGTTTCCTCTTCTAAAGATTTTGAAAAAGTAGAATAATGAATATTGACATATTCACAACATTTAGGCCATTTTATGCTCTGGCATTTTCAAGATCTATCAATATTCCAGAGATTAGGTATTGTATTATTTACACTATTTACATTGTTCAGACTGTTCTCCTCTTCTTTGTTGCCATATTCACCTTCAATAGCTGTCTATATTTCTGAGATGAAGTATTGTAATTATTTACACTGTTTATATTATTCAGACTGTTGTCCTCACCTTTATTACAATATTCATCTTCAATATCTCTCTATATTTCTGAGATGAGGTATTGTAATTATTTACACTATTTACATTGTTTGAACTGTTGTTCTCATCTTTGTTGCCATATTCACCTTCAATATCTGTCTATATTTCTGAGATGATGTATTGTAATTATTTACACTATTTACATTGTTCAAACTGTTGTCCTCATCTTTGTTGTCATATTCTCATTCAATATCTTTCTATATTTCTGGGATGAGGTAATGTACTTATTTACACTATTTACATTATTCAGACTGTTGTCCTCATCTTTATTGCCATATTCACCTTCAATGCTGGCCTTCTATGCAAGCTGCAGGGTTATGGTATAACTGGACAATTGTTTGACCTAATCCAGTCATTCCTTTCAAATCGTACAATGAAGGTAGTATTGAACAGACAAGCCTGCCAATTTTATCACACAAATGTGGTGTTCCTCAAGGAAAAGCGTAGGGCCTAGAATAGGCCCTACGCTTTTCCTTATCTATATTAACGGTCTCCCTGACCGTTAAGATCCCAAGTGGGTATATACACTGACGACACTATGGTTTACTCTCATCTCGATCAGATATCTGCCGAGGCTGACAAAGCAAACCTCATTGCCGAGCTTTAAAGGGACTTCCAATCCATGGTGGACTGGGGTAAGAAATGGCTCGTAAATTTTAATGCTTCCAACTGCTATCTATTAACAATCACAGACAATCATACCTCCTGCCCATTAACATGGATCAGGCTTCTCTCCCTGAAAGTAAAACACTGCATCTCCTCAGATTAACTCTCACATCAGACCTCAAGTGGAATAACTATATAGAATCCATAGCTAAGTCCACTGCTAAGAAAGTCGGTTCTCTGTGTAGGACCAGGAAGTTTTTCCCGTCCAAAACAATCCTGCACATATACAAATCTCCTGCTATCCACCTCAGTGTCCTCAACCAAATTCAACAGAGAATCTGTAATGTGATTGATCTCGACTTGGCAGCTAGGATACAGTCACTTTCTCACCGATGCAGTGTGGCTTCACTGTGTCTCTTCTACAAATACTTTCACGGCTTCTGCTCCGATGAACTTAGCTCACTGATATTCCCTATATATGAATTTCCTCAAGCCACAAGATTAGTAACTAGGTCTCACCCTTTTACTGGGAAACCAATAAATAGTAAACACAAATTCTACTCCAGCAGCTTCTTTTCTTGCACTTCCTGCCTGTGGAATTCCCTTCCGCATACTTGCTTTCCCAAGAGCTATAATTTCCAAGAATTTAAATGTAAAGTCAATAGTCATCTCCTTTCTCACTAACTTACATCCTCTCTCTCATGCTTTTTCTCCATCCACCCCACTCTCATCAGTATTCTCTTCCTTCTCCTACTCTCTTCCTGACACCCCCTGCAACATCTCACTCCTTATAATATTCCTTCTATGTAACCTCCTGCACAACAGTGGCAATAAAATGCCTTGCTTGGGGCGACACGATTATAAAAAAAAAATATCTCTATATTTCTGAGATGGGTATTGTAGTTATTTACACTATTTACATTGTTCGGACTGTTGTCCCTATCTTTACCATCACATTCATGACATTTTTGTTGTTGTACACTCTGACCATTTTCAGGATCTGTCAATATTTCTAAGGGGAGGTATTGTAATTATTTACACTATTTACATTGTTTGAACTGTTGTTCTTATCTAACCTGTACCTAATTCTTTCACACCCTGTAACCCCTTGTGTCTTAGCAGCTTTATTCCCTTGCATGGGGTGAAAAGAAACCTGACTGAAGAGTTTTTAATTATGCCTAGAATTTTTTAAAAAATGTGCCTGGATCCATAAAGTCTAGAGATAATGATTTGACTTTCAAACCAAATACCTCATTTCAAGCCAAATACCTCATTTCAAGCCAAATACCTCATTAATCTTGTGATTTATGCTGCCATCATAATAAAGACCCACCCCTATACCTGTGTGGGTAAGATATGTAAAAATCTTTTGGATATAGATTGATCGCAAGAATCTTATATTAATGTTAAAATATATGCATTGAGTTATGATGTTTTTATATTGAATATTTGCTAGTCTGACACACTGACCTCTTCAGACGGGTTGTTTTTCATGTTCACTCTCTTAATTATTCCTTTGTTATTTGTTGTCTTTTTTAAAAAACTTGTTTGTTATAAATGAGTTGACATTTTCCCACAAACATAATTTACATTCTTTTACCACAATTAAGCCTTAGAATCTACCACCATCACCATCACCACCACCACAATGATGAGGACCACCACCACCAAAATAAAAGTTTCATGTTTTAGGCCTATCAAGAAAAAACAGTTCTCAAACTCAAAAATATCTCTCAAAATTAGGAATTTTAATTCTGTCATATATGCCTTGGATGTGCAGGTGGTATAATAATTAGTGGCTTAAAAGAAAAATTGTTGAGCTGAGTTCAAATTCCACTTGAGTTTGTTACATTCACTTTTGCACAAATAACCTTGGGAAAGGTATGAATCCATTTCTTTTTCTCCCGGGTTATGTGTTAAATAGTAAGAAATATTTCACTCTCTAGCTGTTGTTGGCAACTAATCTTAAAAGGACAACTCTGAATTAAAAAACCAGCAAACCAAAGCTGCGCAAAAACTGCTAGATATGACATGCAAATATGATGTCTGTATGACATTAAAACTTAACTTTAAGATTTAATTCCCATGAACATCGAGTGAACTTAAATTCAAATCTATTAAACTGTCAGTTTAAAATGTGCACCTGATGATTGCATAACGCATGAAACGTAAAAGGGTATGTATATTTATTAATACATATCAAAATTCTCTGTTTAGACCCCCTCTAAATACAATATTTCCTCTTTCCACTCCTCTTCTTTTATTCCAGCAGTAGGAATTAAATTAATCTTATTAAATTAATAGTCAGACATTATTTGAAACTTTTTAAACAAGAAAATTTTTAGAAAAACTTTTGGCATCATGCTATCTATTTTCTCTATTTCTCTTTTCTATCTTTATTTCTTTTAGTTTTTCTTTTTCTATTTGATGAAAATTCTATCATTTTCTTTTCATGTTCCGTAGCTGGCATTTCTAACACGGCTGTCTAACGTGCATTTTTTTTCCCCCATCTCTACTTTCAACTGTTTTCCTGTTTACTCCTTTTTCCCCTTCTTTCCTGTTTCCCTTTTCCCCACTTCTATTCCTGCTTAATTTTTGATTTCTTAACACAAATGTAATCTATTGGAGGCCACAACCTGAACAACATAAGGTATGCGGACAATACAGTGCTGATTGCGGACACAGAAAGGAAACTACAAGACCTCATACAGAAAGTAGCAGTGGAGAGGGACAAGAAGGGACTACAAATAAACTTTAAGAAAACTGAGTGCATGGTCATCAGCAAAAGATACAACCCAAAATGCCAAATACAGGTGGGGGATAACAGAATCAAGCAAGTACAAAAATTTAAGTACCTAGGAAGTGTTCTAACAGAAGATGGAAAGTGCGACACAGAGATCTGAAGGTGAATTGGCATGGCAAAGGACGCGTTCCAGAAGATGAGCAAAATACTAACACACAGGAAAATCTCAATAGAAACGAAGAAAAGAGTACTAGACTGCTACGTGATGTCAGTTTTTCAATACGGCAGTGAATGCTGGACAATATCATCGAAAATGAGGACAAAACTGGAGGTGGCTGAAATGTGGTTCTACAGAAGGATGCTACAGATATCGTGGACTGAGCATGCAAGCAACGAGGAGGTGTTGGAAAGAATGGCAACAAAAAGGAAATTGATGCTGAGCATCAGGAAGAGACAACTGAAGTTCCTGGGACATGCAATGAGGAAAGAGAGCCTGGAGAACCTGATACTGACTGGTCAGATAGAAGGAAGGAGAGACAGAGGAAGGCAGCGGATAACATATTTGCAGGGTCTGATCAGGTGGATGACGGAACGGGGGTTGCCAGGAGCAACAGGCTCAAACATACTAAGAGCCACAAGGGATAGGGCGACGTGGAGAACCATGATTGCCTACGTCCTGAAGGGACAGGGCACATAGAAGAAGAAGAATCTAAAAGTCCTTTTCAATGATCAAGTCTTGAATCTATTTCTCCGTCTCTCTTATCTTCTCTTCTTCTTCCCTACCCTCTGTATGAATGTCTAGACGACAACCTTCTAACACAATCTACTCTCTCTTTTAACTCCCTCTTTCATTGTTCTTTCTTATTTCTTTTCTTTTTCTTTCTTTCATGTAAACTTCTAGTATATGAATTTCTTTTTGAGTGACCTTCTAGTATATGAATTTCTTTTTGAGTGACCTTCTAGTATATGAATTTCTTTTTGAGTGACCTTCTGGTATATGAATTTCTTTTTGAGTGACCTTCTGGTATATGAATTTCTTTTTGAGTGACCTTCTGGTATATGAATTTTGTCCTAATAAAGAATTTGTTGCAGAAGAAGCGATGTTTCCTCGCTGACATGGCCATACAACATATATAATTTTTGGTGTTTTATTTGAAAATATACATATTTGGCTCTGTAAATAGATAATAGTATTACAATGAGCCCTCTACCGGGATGATAAATCATTTTCATCCAATGTAATAACTAAGTTACAACTTAGCCTATTTCATTAATCACTTTTGTTTTTAATCCAACTGTTTTAACGATTCCACATTGTATTGACAGTCATTTTGTGAGAAAAGAAATCTATAATCCTGGATGTAAATGATTCCAAAATTAGTGTTCTTTTAATAAATTTTTGCATTAATAAATCATTTTCTTTTTTAACCATAACCATATATTCTTTAATTTGAAATTATGGTCAGATATACTTTAATGAATCACTAATGCATTGAGTGTATAGCTACGTAAAAGATCATTTTTATGTTCATATTTTCTTTTCAATATTTGTCTATACTTCTAAAATGGAGTAGTATTTACATTGTTTACATCATTCAGACTGTTGTCCTCATCTTTATTGTCATATTCATATTCACAATATTTTGACTGTTGTACCCTCTGGCTTTCTTCAAGTGATTGGAATTTCAAACAAAAACCTTTATTTCAATCACTAGGCTATATTGTTCTTTATTGCCATACAACTAAAACACCTGATTCAAAATTCCAATCACCTGAAGAAGACCAAAACATATAACAGTCAAAACATCATGAATATGGCAATAAATATAAAAAACAACAGTTCGAACAATGTAAGTAATATAATCTTTTATTTAAATTTCTGGAGATTTCAACAAAGTATTTTATGGGATATATTTTGCAATCTGTTTTGTATGTCCATGTTTCAAATTTAATGTGATTATTATTTTGTAGTCTGGTAAAAGACATTGAAATCAGACATGGCTGATCTCATGTAGAAAGAAAAGTATGGTCAGTAAGGGTTCGAGTAATAAAACTTATAATAATGAAAGTATTAAATATTTTAAATGAATTTTCCAGTTGATGTTGAAAGCCTGTTGTTTTCTTGTCTGAAGTTTTTTTTTTAGCCTAAAGAGTTTGATTACTGAATTTAATGATTGGGGTGAGAGGTACAAAGATGAAAGCTTGGTTTGATTAGAGTGAAGCTGTAAATTGTGGAATGACAACAGGAAGTTATATTTAATTTTACTTGCTCTAATGATTTTTACTCAATTGCTATGGTTACCATATCCATGATCTTTTTTTTTTTCAAATGATCATTCAAAATTGTAATATGTTTGATCCTATAATAGACATTAGCTCTTAGGGAATCATTATGTAATGTGTGATGGAATTCAATTAGAAAGAGTAGGCAATTATAAAAGACAAAAAAATCAAATCAAAAGTCAATTTAGTATTTTTTAAAAATATTATAAATTATTATAATTATTTTCTTACCCTCTCCCTAATAATGATTCTTCTCTCTATGTTGTTTTCTTTCTCTCTCTCTCTCTCTCTCTCTCTCTCTCTCTCTCTCTCTCTCTCTGTTGTGTTTTTCTCTCTCTTTCTGTGCTGTCTTTTCTCTCTACCTTTCTTTGTTGTTTTCTCCCACTCTCTGCTGTCTTTCTCTTTTCTCTATCTCTGTTGGTTTCTCTCTTTCACTCTCTGCTGTTTTCTTCTCTTTCTCCTTCTCTCTGTTGTTATCCCCTTCTCTCTTTCTTTTTCATTATCAACTCTTTCTTGTCATCTCTCTCTCTCTCTCTCTCTCTCTCTCTCTCTGTTGTCCTTTTTTTTTTCTCATTTTATTATCGTCTTGTCTTTCTTTTTCTCTAAGAATAGACAAAGAAAGTGTGTATGTACATGTCCTGTTCAATTGGGTAGGAAGCACATGATTTTTAAAAGAATTAATGAAAGTTTGTTACTAGAATCACTAGTATAAAACTTAAAAGTATAAACAATTTAGTCTTTACTTTTCCCCTTGGATTAATTTACCTTTGACATTTATTATTTAAGACAGTGGAGTAAGTATACAGTTTGTTTATTTTATTTTCCTTGAATTTTGTTTTAATTTTACCTTTATCATAAAAAAACAAACTTCTGTTGCATAACATGCCATTAAATTACAACAAAGTTAATTTAATTAATATTTTTCTGTGATGCTGTTCTTCAACAATGAACATACTGATTACAGAATTTAATTTTTTAATATGTGTTTTTCTAAGGCATTTCAAGAAGACATGTTGACTTTTGATTTTACTGTTGCCTCCAAATAGAAGATAAAAATGTAACTTTTTGCACTGCAAAATTAACAAAAAATGTTACTTATTAAGAAATTTATCACATTAATGTCATAATTAAATTCAGTAAATTTCATTTAATATTTTACAATTGTTTTTTAAAATAACACATCAGTCAATAAATCCTGGGACTGACATATAGATGATGTCCCTAATAAAAAAATCTATATGATTTTTATGAAATACTAAACTTCAAATGGCATGTAACAAAATATTGACCTAATCGGATTATTAGTTTACAAATTACAGTTATTTAAGTGAAGCTACAGTTGTAAATTTTCAAAACAATGGAAAAATCTGAATTTCGTGTGTTGATAGAGCATTCCTTTCTTATGAGAAAAAATACTGTTCAAGCAAAGCAATAGCTTGATAATTGTTATTCGGACTCTTCTCCATTGAAAACAATAGTTAAGAGGTGGTATGCTGACTTTAAATGCGGTCGTACAGACACAAATGATGCTGAATGCTCAGGTCGCCTAAAATTGTCCTGGAAAACATCAAAAAATCCACAAACTCATTTTGGCTGGTTGTAAATTGAAGTTGCATGACATAACAGAGGAGTTGAACATATCAGAAAGCAGTGTATTCATTATTTTGCATGAACATTTGTTAATGAGAAAGCTGTGTTCAAAGTGGGTGCCACATTTGCTCACTGTCGATCAAAAACAACAACGTACCAACAATTCAGAGCGTTGTTTGCAACTGTTTCAACGCAACAAGAAAGACTTTTCATGTAAATATTTAACAATAGATGAAACATGGACCCACTACTTCACTCTGGAGTCAAATTGGCAGTCAGCTGAGTGGACAACAGCAGGTGAAAGCCATCCAAAGTGACCAAAGATACAAACATCAACAGGCAAGGTTTTGACCTCCGTATTTTGAGATGCGCAAGGTATTTTGTTCATTGATTATCTTGAGAAAGGAAGAACCATCAATAGCAAATATGATATAGCATTACTGGTGCATTCAAAGGAAAGAAATCACCAAAAATCGGCCACAAATGAAGAAAAAAAACTTATCTTTCACCAAGACAATGCACCATGTCACAAGTCAATCGCAACAATGGCAAAACTACATGAATTGCACTTCAAATTGCTTCTGCATCCACCCTACTGGCTGTTTGCAGACCCCAAAAGAATGCTCAAGAGAAAGAGATTTGGCTCCAATGAAGAAGTAATACTGAAAACTGAGGTATATTTTGAGGGCAAAGACAAATTGTTCTACATAAAAGGCATCAAATTGTTAGATAAGTATTGGAATCAGTGTATCACTCTAGAAGGAAATAATATCAATGAATAAAGTTAAACTTTGCCTAAAAGTTGCTGTTTTATTAGTTAGGCCTGGGATTTATTGAGTGATGTAAAATGTAAAAAGATCTCAATATTGTTTTCTCCTGAATTTCTGTGCTTTCATTTTTAGCTAAAAAATGTCATTATTAAAGGATTGTGTCAATTCTTTTTTATAACAATGATTATAAAATTTAATTTTATGAATAATTTTTGCTCTTTCTAAACTTTTTTAAAAATAGGTTAAATTTGAATTTTACCATCTTTTGTTAAATAAATAGACAACACAAATGAAAAAAAATATGTAACTTTTTTACTGCAAAATTAAAGAAAAATATCAATAATTTTGTCACAAAGTTAATGTCATCATTAAATTCAATAAATTTAACTTAATAATAATATTTTACAACTATTCTTAAAATTAATTAAAGATTTCTATTTTGTTAAGATGTGAGGTGATACCATATAATTAGAATTAGATGACTGATTTGAAACTAAAACTGCACTAACTTGTATTGGTATGGATTTTAAATTCCTGCCTACTTCCCATCCCCATTTAATTTTTCAAACACTAAAATTTCCAAATCTGATTCATAAATTCCTACGTCTTGGTGTTTCCCAATTCATGCATTAGCCTCTAAAGGATGACAAATCCCCACATTCATACAAACCTTGGCAGAGTTGTTCAATAGGCACTGTGGCCAGAAATGAACAATTTTTTTTTGTTTTTCAGTTTTTTTAAATTTATTTAGTTAATTTTTAACAATGATATTAACCCTGCACATGGCTCGAAAACCACTTAAGATAGTGGTTTACAGTTTAAGAGACACAGCTTATACAGATATGTGTGGAAGATAATGGTTAAACCAAGATTTGAACAGATTAAGATTGTGGTGATTGAGGAAGCAACCTCTTGGGAGTTGATTCTACAGAGTAGTGGTTTGTGGGTAGAAGCTGCTTGAATAAGAATTACATCACCCCAATTGAATTTGAATGGAATAAGGGTGGATTTTTACAATGTGCATGGCATGGTGAGTCTTAGGCATGTGGAACTAATGAATGTAGTTCATCTGGTCACTCTCCATGAAAGCAGCAACATAGCAATGAGAGATTTGTGATGTCTCATCTGTGAGAAAAAGATTACAGGGCACAAAATAATTTGTCACCTACAAGGAAAGACCAGGTAGCTCCTGACTATTTATGGCAGTAGTACTCCATTTTCAGCCTGATCTCTTGTGAAAGTAAAGGATAGCAGGACGAGCGAGGTACTTGCTGGTGTGATACATGAAACTGACCATTTTTCCAACATCTTTTAGCAATGGATTGTATGTATGGGTCCACTTAATGCCTGAACTGATTTTAAGTCCCTATAGATGCTTAAGGCATGGGACCCCATTGCTAGATTAAACACTCCAGACTCTGAATAAAAAGAAAAATTTTTAAATCTTAAAAAGTTATGGTGAGGGTCATAATTTTCTATGTAAATTCATTGCCAATTAAGAACCTCCAATGAAATGAAAAGCAATATCTAAGGTTTAAATGCATTTTTAAGATGAAAAATTTTTCTTGAAAATTTTATTTTAACTTTAATTTCAAGCTAATAAATTAAATTTAATATTTCCAATAAGCAAAATACATTTCTGTATTTCTAACTGAATTTAAATTGATTGGAATAAGTTTTTTTAATCAGTAAAGGTGCTGAAATTGTCCATATTGGCAAATCTATCAACACAATGTAAACTTTATTAAAATTGGTAGATTGTCAAGAGCATGATGAAGCTCTTCTTCTTTCTCACTAGAACTGGATTTAATCCTGCTGTGTTTTCATAATCTATGAGTTGCTTGCTCCTCTTCTGAAGTATCAGTAGGTGGAAGGGCTCTCTTCTGTGAAATATGTTTGTTTTGTAAAGTCACATATGCTAGAAATAATTCCTTTGAAGAATACTGTCAAACCTCTTTCTTTTTCTGACACAAATGCTTATTATGTACCCATATATATATCTTTTTTACAAAGTCCTGTTATCCCAGCAGCAGAATTTCTCTAATTACATCAAAATGAGGGTGACTACATTTGTTCTCTGGTGATCCACGTTCAAACTCAAATGTTAGCAGCAACACTTTATTCAGAGATGACAATTTCTCACCACTTGAGAAACCAGAGCTCGAGAGTTTCTTGTAATCTTCAGAAGGAGATCATGTCTTTGTTTCTTTAAAGTTTGTTGAAGAGTCCTGAGGACTGCCCTCAATGAAAGTTATAGAACCCAATTGAGAGCTGGTAATTGTGTCTTCCCATTTACGAGGGTAATGGACATATGCATAAATGGGATTTGGCATCTGGAAGCTCCAGTGGTTCATTTTTATCCAGTCATGTATGTCTTTTTAGTAATATCACACACAGTTTTGAAAGTCAACAAGGTAGAGACACTCTAACTGAATTTCTTCAATTCAACCAAATTATTCATGGGGTATTGCGTTAGCGGCCATGCATAGCCACATTCTAATTATATGCATGGCCTCTGGGAGTAATTGTTCCAAATTCTCTAAATCTACCCCTTTATCAACAGTTGCTAGTTGAAGTTTCCCAGATTATTCTATTATACCTCTTATACTGGCCATTTCATGGAGGATTATATGGGATTGTTCTACTTGACTACACCTTGCTCTTGTAGGAATCACCATACATGTTTGGACATAAATGAAGCCCTTCTGTTCAAATACATGGGTAGCCTGAAGATGGCAAAAAACTGAGCAAAGTGCTTGTATGACCATTGTAAAGGATACATCAGGACAGGGTATCATAAAAGAAACATTGTGAATATTCATCAATTATTGTGAGGGTTAAGAGTTTTTGATAAAAGCAGATCTTTAAAATCTAATACAATTCCTTCATAAGGTTGTGTGGCTTTTATGACCTTGCTGGTGTTATGACAGTAAAACCTGGATTTATTTTCAGCACACATATTACATGAGTTGGTATTCTCTTTCACCCCCTCTAAGGAGTAGGCAAGGGTTTTGAATTTTGTCATATGGACCATACATGTAACACTTGGATGGCACAACCCTCCATGTAGTTTCTTTACTTCTTCTTTACACACAGCCAAGCTGTATACATGAGAGAGGATTTCTACAACTGAGTTTTCTTTACTGAAGTAGTACGTTATGTCAAATGAGTAACCCAGTAAGTTTTATCTTTCACCTTGCTATCTTTTCATTTTTAATTTTGCTTGTTGTTTTCACTTTAAACATGAATGAGACTGATTTTGGGTCTGTAATCAGTTTAAAATGTCACCCATTCAAATAATGCCTCCATTTTCTCAGCGATTTGACAGTAGCATAGGCTTCTTCCTCTATTACACAATACCTATGTTCTGATTTAAAAAGGGTTGTGGAGAAAAAGGCTATGGGCAGCCATAGTGCATTCTGGGGTGTCTATCTCTGCTACAAAAGATTGGTGTTTGGGTAGAGTAATGGCTGCTTTTGCTATGACCCTCTTTAACTCTTTTTCGATACTGTTGTTAGAAGATGGATTTTTTTCTGAAAAAGACAATATCCAATGAGTATAGTGTGCAAACATGACTAATGCATGGTGTAGAATGGGTAAATCTTTTGGGACGAGTAGGCTAAGTAATGAATTCAGTTAGTTACATTATCAATGTAAGCATAGGTGCCTTGCAAGTTCTCTTTTGATACTATCTAATCTATTACTTGTTGAAAGCTGTCTACTCTTTAATTATACCAAATGCTATTTTGTAAAATTGATAAAGTTTGCTGCTGGCTTTGAAGACCATATAGGGTTTATTGAAAAAAATGACATGTCAGGTTGCCAGAAAGATTGGAAAAAATAATGGCTAGTGATGGTCAATTCTTTCAGTAACATGGTTCTTACTAATTTTTGTAAATAAAACACTGATGGTGAGCACTTTTGATGTCCAGAGTATTAAACAGATTGACTTTGGTTATTTTCTCTGTCATCTTGTCTATTCTTGGCAGAGGGTAGACCTCCAGTAAAGTAAACAGGTTTATTGTTTGGGAATAGATGATTACCATTTGCTTTTTTCTATTCTCAGAGGAGTTTAAAAGGCTTGAGCTCTCTATGGCAAATGGCTTGATTTAATTGTACCATCTTTCAACATATGAGTAACTTTGGTTTGGATATATAGTTTTCCTCCTCCATGTGTCACCTAAATCTAGTAGCTGCCAATTTAAAATCCGATGTTAGATTGTTGAAAATAGCTAGGTACAGCATTCTCATGACTGCTAGGCCACAAACTTTAAAGGGTGGCTTAGAGCTGCCAAAGGGTACTTCTACTGGTGAATGTTGGCACAAGAAGTTGTACAAGAAGTTGTACCCTAATATTAGGTCTGTAGAAGTGCAAGTGTTTAAATATCTCAAAGTAATTGCAAAATATTCTACTTGAGACTTTACACTTTTTTTTTTTAATCATATCACCCCGAGCAAGGCGGTAATGCCACTGATATGCAGGGAGCTATGTAAGAGTGAAAACATTAGAAGAGAGAAAGCCGGAAACCACATCCTAAACAGGGAACAAGGGATGAGCCTCTACACCTGTTCAATAGAAGTGGGTGGAGTGTGAACCGGGCGATAGTTTAGTCTATAGGGTATTATTTGAGAATAATCAATGCTCTAGGAAGACTTTTAACAGATGAGAGAAAATATGACAGAAATCTGAAGTTGCACTGGGATAGTGAAAGATGCTTTCTAAAATATAAACAAAGTATTAAGAAACAAGAAAAGTTTTTAGAAACAAAAACAGAGTGCTGAACTGCTATCTAGTATCAATCTTTCTATATGGCTGAGCAACATTGAGCAATTTAGCATAGATGAAGAGAAGAAATAGGGCAATAAAAATGTAGTTCTACAGAAAGATGCTGAGAATACCATGGGTAGTGCATACAAGCAATGAGGATGTTAAAAAAAAATAGAACATTTATATTTATATGGATGTCCACCACTTGGAATAAGTTGTTGGAGAACAAAGTTCAAATTCCAGTTGAATTTGTTGCATTCACATATATGCAAATACCTTTTTTGTACCCAAAATGTAAACAACAGTAACTTTTTTGAAAGGAAATTTTTATCCAACATTATTTCTTATTACTATTATTTTTAGGGGGTTCACATATTTGAGTTGTTACCCCTAATTCTTTATTTCATTAAACAGTGAAATTAATAACAAGTCAATAAACTGAGAAGTCCTGCAAAAGAAAAATTTAGACTTGAACAGAAAAACTGAAGCTAGCTGATATAAATTTTGCTTCTACAAGAGAAATCACTGTCTGAGTTTTCATATTTTGATCCCTTGGCTATGGAAATTTTATATTTATATATATTAGAACTTTGAATGAGCTCTCACTGATTTTTTCATGAAAACTAGTGTTTTATTTACAAAAATTAGTAAGAACCATGTTACTGAAAGAATTGACCATCACTAGCCACTATTTTTTCAAATCTTTCTGGCAGCATGATATGTCATTTTTTTTCCAACATGGAATTTAATTCCATGTTAGAAAACCAACATGTCTTTTGAGGTTAGCCACAAGTCGATTGATTTTTTTTCATCTTCATAAGAATGAAAGTGATGTTCAGCCAGGCCATGTGCCATCAATCAGAACAAGAGATAACCGATTGAAGAAATGTCTATTGAATGTGGTAAGTGGGGTAGGACTTCTCATTAAAGTGTTTCCAATAGGTTTTCACCCGTTTTGCAACATGTGGCCTAGCAGTGTCATGCTGCAAAACCACTTTGTCATGTCTCTGCTCATATAGTGGCCATTTTTTCTTCATTGCTCAACTTAAACGCATTAGTTGTAGTTTATAGCAATTTCCCATGATGGTTTTGGTCTGTTTGAGCAGCTCATAATAATCTACACCCAGCTGATCCCACCAAATGCAGAACAGATACTTCAAACCATGGATATTCAGCTTTGCTACCAATGTTGATGCATGGCCGGGCTTACCTCATGATCTTCTATGCTTAGGCTTATCATAGTGTATCCACTTTTCATTGCTGATTACAATACAATGCACAAAACTTTTTCTTTTTTGCCATTAAAGCAATTGTTCACTTGTGACAAGATGCTGTTCAACGTTTTTCATCTTCAACTTAAACGGCACCCAATGTCCTTGCTCTTGAATCTTATCTAATTCTTTCAAATGTTCCAAAACTGTTTTATGATCAACTTCAAAAGATTCCACAAGTTCAGCTCGTGCCTAACATGAATCTTCATGGAGTAATGCCTCCAATTCTTCATCTTCAAACGTTTTTGGTGCACCAGAGTGTTCCTTTATCTTCAACATCAAAATCATTATTTTTCAAATGTCTAACCCATTCTCTGCATGTTGTCTCCGACAGAGCATGGTCGTCATAACTCTCAACAAGAATTCTGTGTGCTTCAGCTGCAGATTTCTTTTCAATAAAGTAGTGCAGTAAAATTCTCTGCAAATTCACTTTCTTTGTCACAAAATCCGACACGTTTAATGCTATGAAAAACAAAGTTGTTTACACTTTGCTGAAATGACATACACTGAATGCTTATAGTATTTCCTTACAGATGCGTTACAATCTGAAACTACATGCATGCAGTTCTGGGAACAGCATCTGTTGGAAAACAGTGAAAACTTATTCAAGGTCCTGATATATATATATATATATATATATATATAAAACCACGAGCCAAGGATGATGAAATATAAACTGCAACCAAAGCAACATATCTGTTGCAAACCCTTTGATGGAACAATAATTATTAATTCCATGACAGGGTTCCAAAACTTGTTATCTTATCTCTTATAAAATCGCCGGCCTTTCATGTTGATAAAATGACAATATTTTCACTTAATAAAATGATGCCTGTAGCACATATACATAAACAAATGTAGACAACATATCATTTAGTCACTCTTCAGGTGACATGGTGTGGAGTAGGAGATGGAGTCAAAGGTGTCAGCACACATGCATTGAGGGGACCAGAAGCCACACTGATCCACGGTTTTCTCTGTGTCTTTCTCAATCTGAGTTCCAATCTCAAATGCTCACCAACTGTCTTTTTCTACAAATCTGTCTCTTATATGTGATCATGTTTCAGCACATTGTTTACATCATTTCATGGTCCACATTACCTGACCTTGGCTACACTGGTTTCAAAACAATCAAATATTTTCCTGATATTGGTAATTTTACCTGCATTCTTATCTTTGACAACAATCAAATATTTATCAAAACGATGTTTATTTTTCTTTTGCTTATCAGTTTGCATATTTTTTTGCTGTTTCATAAAAATACATTTCTTCATGAAATTATTCAATAATTCAGATAACCTACAACACATAGTGTTGGGTTGTGATAATGTTTAGCACAAAGATTGTTGTTTTATTAGTGGTTTACTGATAAAAAAGTGTTTTGGCAGACAGATTTCTTATAAAATGCTCAATATTGGGATAGAGTTATAATGTTAGTAGGATTAATGTAGAGAGACCGAAAACTTAGCCCTGATAAGTGAAGACATTATGAAACTTCGAAGTTGGCATGACTCTGCTCAGTTAAGTGACAAACTTCTCTACATTAATACTATATATATATAAGACAGTTGGTAGTTGAATAAAAAATGGAAATTTTTTTAAAGTATTTAGGCCTTCAAAATGACTTCATCAGAAGAAATTTTAAATGTAGTGGAGTGTAAAGAAAGACATCAAATGTTGGTTACAATTCAATCAGTCAGTTAAGTACCATACATGATACACACTTGGGTGATCATGTCTTGAAAGGGACATGACTGACTGGGCAATAGTTGCCATTAGTTTCTGCAGTAGTTTAGTTGCCAACCAAGGCTAAAGAACCCAACCTGTCTTGCTATTTAACCAATAGCTGGAGGGAGAAAAATGCTAGGACACACAATTTAAAATTGAAATGTAAAATTTCTAGTATTTGATGTGTCTTGCCATCCTCATTCAGCCCCTTTTTGCTTTTGTTTTTGATTTCATCATTTTTTGTTTTTACATATCCCACATTGCAATAGCAACGTTGTTGTTAATAAAGATAACATGATGATGATGAACCTAGACATTATATTATACAAGCTTAGTACCTGTAAAAAATGACAAGGATTATAAGTATACACATGTGTGTACATATTGTCTTTTATATATGAGGTTAATAGTAAAAATGTATAAATATAAATTTATGGGGAAAAATGTATGACAAAGTAGAAAAAGCTTTCATGTGATGTGTTTCATCCTTTAGGATTTCATGAAACTAAATTTGATATGTTGGTGCGATTACATGTGCACATGAACAAGAGATGCTGGAAATTTTTATTTTTTTCTTAACTCCTCTATTTCATTTCATTTCTTTTACTTTTTATTTCCATCACTTTTGTTAGTAGAGATTCTAGAATATGATCATAGAAGTTCTACCATATAAATTTATATAAAACAATTTTGGTAGTTGAATGACAAAATAGGAAAATCCTTTGTAAGCATTTTGACCTTCCAAAAGACTTCATCAGCTGAAAAATATAAATGTCAAGGAGTGTAAGGAAATGTTGGTGATAATTAGATAAAGCTAAATAAAAAAGTAAAGACAATTTCCATACAACATCTTTTTTTCAAAAGTGTCTTTACTTTCAGATTTACCTTCATATATTGAGAGAAATGCTGAACTTTTTTTTATTTTGGTCTTTTGCCATATTGATTTGTTTACAAACATTGTGAAATTACCCTGATTTAAAAATGAGTTCAAGGTTAATTTCACTTTTTATTTTCATACCTGCCTACAAAGAAGATAATTGTAAGTTAAAACTCCTGACAGGAATTTATTGTAAATATTTGTCATGGGAATGTGACAGACAAGTTTATGTTTTGGTGCATTCTTTTCTTTTTTTTTTTTAAATCGAGTGACTTTCTAAAGTTAGTTTTAACTTTAAGATAAAAAATAACTTTATATATTGTTCTTAATTAAAATGTATTTATTTAAAATTGTCAGGAAAGTTTAAAAAATAAAGAAAACATTTGTAAGAAGTGAATCAGCTGAGTTTGAAGACATTTTTAATTTGAGACTTGTTTCAAATAGACACAAAAGTTAGAAAAATAACAGAGGTAAAAGATTGAAAAGCCTACAGTTTCAGGAAGCTCAGTAATATAGTAAGACAATATTTTCACTAATCTACTTGTCATTTTGACAGTCAAACTCATTTAACAGAGTTTCACTGATGACTGAGTAACCCCTCAGAAGAGTTCAGGCTGTCACAGTAAGGCTATCTTGCAATGATTGCAACTGGTTCTGAAGATGATGGGTGAAAAACTGTGTTCTGTTTTATTTTGTTTTCAAACTTTAAAAAATTAATTGAAACATGAGATTTATATTAAAAATATTTTACACGTTCAAATGTTTTTATAATTCAGAATCCATTGCTAGGTCAGTTGCTAAGAAAGTATGTCCACTGTATTGTGCGCGACAATTTTTCTCTCTAGAATTGGTCTATAAATTTACCAGTCATCCATATTTAGAATATTGCTGTCACATATGATCCAGTGCTCCTGCTTGAGCTCTTTGATAAGATCCAAAGTAGAATCAGCAATGTTAATGGTCCTGATCTGGCAGCCCAGCTTCAGTCATAAGGTTGCCTAATGTCATTTCTATAATTACTTTCATGATAATTGTTCAGATGAGCTTTTTGCTATGTTAACACCTAGACTTTACGAATTTAAGTGCAGTCCTACACTGGAGTCAAGATCTGGAGTCAAGATCTGGAGTCAAGATCTCATCAATTTACAGTTGAACTGGTTAGATTTAGCTGTAAGTTCTACACTAACAGTTTTTTTTCTTGAACATCTTGCTTGTGGAACTTCCTGATTACTATTTTCTCTTTCAGCTCATTGTTAATGTTTGTGTTCTTAATTCTTCCACACCTTGTGTTTTGGTAGCCTTTGCCTGGGAAGGTAGTGATTGAAAAAAAAAAAAAAAGAAAAAAGAGAAAAGGAAAAAGTGTATATTGCATTAAGAAAGCAACCTTTCATCCAACCTGTGTTTATATATTGCTATTGTTCTCTTTCTCTCTCCCTCTCTCTCTCTCTCACTTACTTATAAAATATATATAAAGACTCAGAAATAATAAAATTCAATATATATTGCTTCATAACTTGTCAGTGATCAGTAGTTAAGACTTTCATTATATATATATATATATATATATATATATAGTGTTGACTTGTGATTATGTTCAGCATCAAGATTGTTGTTTGTTTTAGTAGTTTTACTGATAAAAAGTATTTATGCAAACAGGTTTTTTTATCGTAATGTCCTCTATATTGAGGTAGAGATAGAGTGTTAATAGGATTAATGCAGAGAAATTTGTTACTTAACTGAGCAAGTTCATGCTGACTTCAAAGTTTTGTGACAACACCGTTATGATGTCATCACTCATCAGGGCTAAATTTTTGATCTGATCTTTGAAGATGCTCACACAACCCGCAGAGTCCACTGTGGTTTTAGACTGTAAATATGCTGAGTGTACCTTAGTTACAGTTTCTGGGAGAGAGAATATAATCTGGTGGGATCAGGGCAGTCTGTGCAAACCATCAGTGATGATGGCTTCTGACTTTGTGCTAGCACAACCATTGATGGATTCCAAATGGTTTTCTCTACACAATTTCACTCACAATGTTTCAATTAATCTGTGGTATGATTTTCAGGTACTTTGCAAAGATGTCATGTGCAGGGATCCCTCCCACAGGTTGATTATAGGAAGTCACCTTGCTGACAAATCACCATGGTGAGATTTGAACACAGGTCTGCTTGAAAAATCTGATTGAAAAATAAACCCTGAGGAGTGAGGACATCATAATGGTGGCTTCACAAAACTCTCAAGTCAGCATAAATGGAGTGAGACAAAATTATCTTAGCATGAGTATGAAAGTCAAAATTATGTTAACACTAGTATGAGCGAAATCATTTATTCAGAGTTTACTGAACAGTCTCCACCTGTCTATCAGCACAATTGATGTACATAAACTAGCGATCAACAGTACAATTGAGTACATTGACACACATTTCACAGTGAATATTTGATATATCTTTTATTCTGTCCTTGAATTCTTTGATGTCTCTAACTTTTGGCTATACCCATGATCCTTTATCATACCCCATAGCCAGAAGTCAGAGGGTGTCAAATCAGGGAAAGTGTGGTGGCCATGCCAATGGTCTGCTGCAACCTATCCAACAATTTGGGAAAGTTTGATCGAGATAAGTGCAAACAGTACAGGCAGAATCAGGTGATGTACCATCCTGTCGGAAATACCCTGCTTGTCTGATTTGTAGGAGTTTGGGTTATCAATATTAAACTTTGGAAGCATTTGTAATTAAGCATTTTCAGTCACCATTTGAGTTGTAAAGAAATATGGGCCAATTATGTCAGTAATGTAAACTTGGAATAGTAATTTTGACTCACCATGTATATATATATACATGCAAAAAAACACAGCCCTGATGAGTAAAGACTTCATAAGAATGTTCTCACAGAACTTCAAAGTCTGCAGAAACCTGCTCAGTTATAGTGACAAATTCTTTGCACTAAAACTACACACACACACACACATGTATATATATATATATATATATATATATATATATATAGTCTGGATTGTACAAATTTCTTTTTTGTTTTTTTGCAGTTGAAATCTTTTGTTGAATTTCTACAAGCTTATAGTTCAAGAGTCTAAATTGTCTCCCAATACATAAAAAAAAATAATATAATAATACCTCTGAATATTATTCTAAATAATTCATATTATAATAATAATAATAATTCATATTATAATAATAATAATAATTCATATTATAATAATATTCTCTATATACATCATATGCTATATTTTACATAAATATAATATTTTGATAAAAATTAATGTTCAAAACAATACATAAAAATAAGTTGTGTGATACATACAAATAAATTCAATGAAATATTCCAACTGCAAAAACTTATTACACAAGAAAAGAAACTGTTAGTATAAAACTTATGGCTACATCTAGCCAACTCAGCTAAATTGATGGGACCTTGACACTAGTCTAGTACTACATTTAAATTAAAAGGTCGAGATACCATAATGAACAGCTCATCATAACAATTGCCATGAAAGTATTTAAAGAAAAAGGCACAGAGAAACAATTTTATGGCAGGGAGAAAGTGACTGAAGCCAAGAAGCCAGATCAGAACCACTAATATTGCTGATTCTTCTTTGGATTTTATTAAAGAGCTCCAGATATATAACAGTGGCACCAGTTATGTTGCAGAAATATTCTAAGCATGGGTGAATGGTAGACTTATAGATATGTAAGATAGATTCTGGAGAGAAAAATTGTCTAGTATAAAATGGTGATTCAACTTTCTTAGCAGCTGATCGAACGATGGATTCAGTATACTCTTCTCCACTTCATATCAACTGAGAATATTTTCTTGAGAAAACGCAATGCAGAGAATTATAAAAGGCTGACAAAGTAAATCTGGTTGCTACTCTTGAAACTGACCTCCAATCAGTGGTTAACTGGGGCAAGAAATGGCTTGTAATTTTTAATGCCTCCAAAACAAAAACTCTCTCTTTTAACCCCCATAGAGAAACTTTCCTGCCTATCATCAACATGGCTGTGCTAGTCTTCTGTGGCAACACACTGCACCTCCTTGACCTCACTATTTCAACCAACTTGAAGTGGAATGACTACAATTAATCTATAGCTGCATGAACTGTTAGAAAGGTTGGGTCACTGTGTCAGGCCAGAAAGTTTTTCGTCAGAATCCATCTTGCACACTTATAAATCTACCATTTATCCATGTATTGAATAAAGTTGTCATATCTGGTTGCATGCTACTGATATTCATAAAAAAATTCAAAGAAGGATCTGCACTATAATCAATCCTAACTTGTCATCTTGACATCAGTCACTTTCTCACCAATGTGATGTGACTTCCCTCTGCCTTTTCTACTAATTTTCATGGCAACTGCTCTGATGAGCTTTTTACCCTGGTTCCCTGTCCATATAAATTTAAGTGTGCTACTAGATTGGCACCTAGGTCCCACCATTTTACTGTTGAAATAGTTAAATGTAACCACCACTTTTGCTTCAACAGTTTCTTTTCTCACACTTCCCAACTGTGGAACATTTACTTGCTTTCCTGATAGCTAAAATCTCCAAAAATTTAAATGCAACATCAATTGCCATTTTCTATCTTCTTGAATCCTGTTCTTTTATTCTTTTCTTACTTTTCTCTCACTGTAACCCCTGCACATTAGTGGCATTACTGCCTTCCTTGGGATGAAAGGATTCAAAAAAAGTAAGTATTCCATAGAAGAAATACTGTTCTTTTACTCTCTATAAAACAGACAGTTGCTGTCCCTGCTTACCAATTTCAAAGATACTATATTAATTGTATCTTTAAAAGATACCATATTAATGGTATTAATGGAATGTCCTTTAACAACCTTTTCAAATATTACTGTTTATACTCATGTAAAGTACAAGTTTTTATAATCAGTGTTTTACTAAAAAAAAATAGGGAGTCACACGGGTAATTTTTTTTGAAGAGATTAAAAATCTTACATTTTTGGTAACTGGTCCCAGAATACATAGGTAGATATTTTTATGGGGGTGAATTATTGCAAAAATAAAAATCCAGGAGTCACACTACATGAATTCAGCTTATACACAAGTCTATACAGTAACCCAATAGAAAACTTGTGGGTTAGGTATGAGAAGGAAAAACAATATTCAAGTGAAGATCTTTAGGATGTAACTAATGTAACAATAGGTTCTCCAATACAATTTCCTAACAGTTTAGAATCAATTATTTTTTCCAAACTGTTTAAAGTAATTTTCATACTGAAAGTTGTGAAAAGTTAAAAAAAGAAAAGTCATGTACAAAAGACTGATGAAGCTCATAGAATGTCAAGGAGTCCATAATAGCAGCTTGATTTCGGTCACTTTCTCACCAACGGGATGTGGCTTCCCTTTGTCTTTTCTACAAATATTTTCATGGTTTATGCTCTGACGAGCTTCTTTTCTTAGTATCCCATATGAATTTACTTGTGCTGCTAGATTGACAACTAGATCCCACCATTTTACTACCAAAATATTCAAATGTAACCATCACTTCTACTTTATCAGTTTCTTTTCTCACACTTACCACTTGTAGAACTCCCTTCCATATACTTGCTTCCCTGATAGCTACAATCTCAAGAAGTTTAAGTGCAACATAAATTGCCATCTTCTATCTTCTAGATTTCCATCTTTCTCGTATCCTTTCTTCAACATCCTTGATAACTCGTTACCTCTTTTCTTCTTTCCTTTTCTTTCACTCTAACCCCTGAGCACCAGTGGCAGTACTGCCTTGCATGGGGTGAAACGATTATAAAAAAGAAAAATAATAATTTAATCAAGTATATTAGATATTGTGTTAATCAAATATGATTGCATGACTTGAATTTATTGTATTTATTTATAAATATAAAATTATACTGCACTTATATTGATTGCATAATAGAATCTAACCTCATCTTCTCTGAAACAAGTTATTCTCAATGTTTTATTATATGGATCTATGACTAATATATTTATTTTCATTGTTATAGACTCATGTTTTGATCCTTGTACCCTCCAACATTCTCCAAATGTTTGTCATACGTTGGAAGTTCAAACTGAAACCTGTATTCCGCAAGGATCATTCTGCTTTCAATGTTCAGCGGATATCTCCAATCAGTTAATAGTCATTAGTCTATTCCTATTTGTGTCACTTATTTCTTTCTTCCACTGTGTATGTCATTTCAGCGCTACCTAACAAAGGGATTGAACTCACAACTGCTAGGAAACCAGATGTTATAACCAAAATATTAATTCATTAGTTAATGCTTCTCTTTTGACAAAGTTCTGTGCTTTGGAATCATTTGTTGCATCCAATATTCTTTAAGAATTTTGAATATATTAATAATGAATTTACTTCTAATCTGAAGAGTTCATTCATTTACTATTTTTCTTATATTTTGGAGTGTTTTGGCTTCTTCATTCTGCAAAGTACAAAGACAACTAAAATATTGAGAAGAGAAAAATAAAAATCCTTAAAAAATACCCCCACCTCAAAAAAAAAACAAAAAAAAAAAAACAAATAATGAGAATTATTGGATTTCCTGTTCTAATTTGAAAGTATAATGTTTTGAAAGCATTTCGATGTCACTGATATAATGTCGATGTCACTGATCATAAGGAAAAAGAGAAAGAAGTTTTGAATGCAGAAAATAATTCATTTTTCATATTTTTGCAAAAGGAAGCATTCTTGTGAATTGGATTGAAATATTGTATGAACTTGAATAAATGTTAATATTGTATGAAACATGAATGCAATAATTACAATTAGAATTTAGAGTCTAGAAGATAATTGTCTTTCTTGAAACAAGTGTGAAATGTAACTTTTGAGAAACAATGTAAATTTTCTTCAAGTGAAATTGAAATCATACTTCATTAAGTATGATTATACTTACAACTTTCTCTTATAGTTTATCAAAGTGGTTTTTAAAAGTTTCTAGTTATTTTTTTACTCATTCAATTTTATTTTTTCAAGTTAGTATTTGAATCTCTCTTTCTGTGGCTTTAGACTTTTTACAAGTCAAATTTAGTGTCTTTCTTTCATTCTACTTTAGCCATTCTTTGGGGCTACATTGAGCAATCTCACAATATCCCCAGCATACAAAAAATTGTAAAGGACTTCTCTACCAATAAAATGCAGTTAGAATAACCCTCTCAAAAAAAATACAGAAATAATTATGAAGTATCTATTCTTTTACTCAAAACAGTAATGGACCCAGATCGCCTCCCACCCCGCCAAAAAAACTCTGAAGAACAGTGTGTTCCTATTAAAAATTATAAGTATGTTTCCCTGAAAATCTTATACCTAACTCAAAGTAAAAACAAAGTACTGATGGGCATTCTTTGCTTTAAAAAAAATCATAAGAATGTTGTTTTTAATAGCAAGAACAAAACAAAAAAAAAAAGAAGAAAAATGCTGTATTAATAATAACTCATTTCAGGACCATATTAAAAATTGGTTCTGGTCAGATTTTCACTTTTAAAAATATTTTTTAGGTTTAACTTTCTTTTTAGTACCCACTCCCCAAATTTCATTTATTTATTTAATTCATGTCATAAAATATTTTCCTGTATACAAGGTTTTTCCACTAATCTTCCCCCATTTCTTTCATCAAATTTATTGATAACAAGAAGAATAAGTGCACACACACACACACACACACACACACACACACACACACACACACACTAAAATAAAAAAAAAATGGAGAGCCGGTAATTTTACCCTTCAGCATTCCTTGGTTGTTAGAAGAACCAGTCTTTCCTTGTCAAATGTTATTGGTTTTGGATTGTGTTTTTCTGGTGCAAGAGTTGAGTCAGTTGTGTTCAGCGTGGTTATTCAGATAAAGCAAGTGTGAGATTATCGTAGTAGTCAGAAAAAAAAACATTGGAAGAAGCCGGTAGTGTGTATATGTGAGCCTCTCTCCGCCTGATTGCACGTGTATGTGTGTAGTTGTCAATGGATTGTTGCTTTTGCCCGTTGTCTTCTCCCTCTGCAAAAATCAGCCCCGTTTCATCTCATGCTCTTCATGTGAATCATACCATACTTTTTGTTGTTGTTGTTGTTGTTGTTGTTGTCATTGCAGCAGCAGCAGCAGCAAACTGCCTATTGTTGCTGCTTCGAACCCTGCTTCATGACTACAACCCCCGCCTATTCATTTTCACTGTTCCCTTTTCTTTCTAGCAGGCAGCTCACAAGGATTTATTCAGTCAACTACATCTACTCCCTTGAAAGAAAGAAAATTCTACAAAGCTAATTGATTATCAAATCACAGGGTCTATTTTATTTATAATTTAGACCCAAATTAAATTTCTAATCTTTTTCTTCCTTTTCTTTATCTCTTCTTCAATATCCTTTGTCGTGGAATTATGCTTGACAGAAGCTGACATCTTCCGTCTTGGAGTGTCCCATATTTACTATCTGACAATGCTACAGGTTTGTAAATCTTTTTTCTGTTGCACCTGTCAATTACTGATTATCTTTTTATCATCATTTTCATTGATCCCAGGAATTTGAAATCTGTTATTATCTATCGTCTCATCTTTAGTTTCCTTTTCTTTTATTTGGTTTTGGGTGAAGAAAATCCGTATTCTAATAAGAATGGCAAACGAAAGGCATTCTGTGCAGTGGCAGAGAACTGCATTCCTGTGTAGCAATTTCAAGAATTTTTCCTGTTACGATTACCAATGTTTCTTATTTAGAAAGGTTATGAATATAATGTTCTTGATTCAAGATATTTTTGCTGAAGATAGTCAAACAAAATCATAAAATTAATATATCTATTTGATAAATATAAACTGTTTATCCAAAAATGTAAGAGAGTTCATAGCCTTGTGCCATATTAATCTTGGTGTATATCTTAGTACATCAATAAGTCTGTAGCTTAATGAGGAGAAAAGCATTTATTTTACATAAAAATTGATTTTTATATAATTTTCTTTGTCAATGCAATTAATTCAGGGGTGAATATTAATTATATAGATCAAACATTATACATTGAAAATTTCAGATCAAAATTTAGCTAATAACTATATGTTTTATTGACCAACCCTTGTACCTTTTTAAATATTGATGAATCCATTGTTATTGCTTTGTTACTTACATAAAAGACAGGAACCAAAAAATAATCTTGCTAGTACAAATATAAACTGAGTTTTGATTTTGAATAAATGTTCCATAGTCAAAATGAAATTTGATAAAACTGATGCTTTTCTATGAATTTGTTGGATTAGAAGTGGAAAGGTTTTCTTATCTTTCATTAATGATGTCTCTTTATTAAAATATATATGGATGGTAAGGCATATAGGGTGGGTCAGAAGAGATATATAAACAAGGCAGGCATAGAAATGTTTATCTAGTTCATTCAACTGGGAAAAAAAATCATTCTCAAAATTGTTAAATTAAATAAATTGAAAATTAACAACTATAAAACAAGAAAGGAATTGTTTAAAAAACAAGATTTGTTCCCCCAAAATTCCCTCAGAAAATTTATAAATGCAAAGACTAAAAAATTAGAATTTTGAGATTTACTAGCTATTTTGAGCATTTTTAAAGATTATTTTTCATTTTCTCAAAACTATCTTTGTTAAATAGTCCAAAGTATACATTTCCTAATGAAAAGACTTCAATTCAAGACTATAAGCAATACAGGAAGTCCAGAGAATATATTATAGAAAATGTTCAAAACAAGATAATGGCCGGAATAATATCTGAAATAGTGAAAATACTTAATCCCAGAATTTCAGAAATCAATTCTGTTGTATCATTGATTTTCAGTTTGTGACATTTTTTATTTTATTGCTTAACTTTCCTTTGTTTTGTCATTTTGGTCATAATTTAATACTTTTTTTATTCCAGATTTTTAATTTTGATTGGGTTCATTACTAACTGGTTCATGCTCAAATGTTACTATATTGTGAAAAGGTTTTAAATTTCAGTTTTTCTTTCAAGTTTAAACACTCCAGAAATTTTTAAATTTTTCACAACTTTAAAACTAATCAGCAAATAAAATTAGAAAAAGCAAAAATATTTCATTCTTTGTAAAAGTATCAGCTTTTTAATTACAAAATCATCACCTGCTCATCGTAAAACCAGTCCACAAAGATTTGTTATTTATCAAATATATCTTTTGTTAATAAAGGTTGTCACTGATTTTTGTAATAATGGAAACTTGTTTTCATTGCTTATCACTCCTGCAAAAAACTTTTTAAAGTACTATAAAAATTTATCTTTGAAGATCTAAATAATCTTAAGTATTTTCCATAATTCAGACTAATATCCTTATCTGTCCTTTTATCTATTTTTGCAATATGTGTTGTTCTCCTGTTTTCATAGCACTGTCTGAAAGGTTTTACATGATGTGTTGTCATTATTCCAGACATCTTAGCAAAAACTTCTCATCACCAGCATGCCACAATTACTGGTTGAAAAAAGAATAGGCAAGTAAGCATCTAGGTAAAATCATCTGTCACAGTGACTTTACTGTTGAGACTAAAGTAAAAATGTTCTACCCATTGTCACTTTTGAGAATGTCAGTAGATCATTAAAATCAGCAACTTTACCTTTATTGTTTTGGTCTCATCCATGACAGACACCTGAGAAAGGCTGGAGAGTGTACCAGCTGAAATGTAATAAAAAACAATAAAAATGTAGAAGCTAATTCAAATAATGGAATAATACAATTTAGAAAATTTTCACATATTTCTCAAATGTTTATTAACAAATTTAGTAGAGGAGATAAAAGGAAATTGAGCATAGGACAGGCAGCACTTCATCATTCACCCTTAAACCCTGAGAGGAAGAGTCTGGGTGCCAACCATTCTCTTTTACTCATCGTGGTTGTGTGCCAGAGCCTGGGTCTCTGCAATTGGTTTCTTGTTGTGTTCCTCATGTGGTTGGTCTTGGGTAACCAGGTGGGTCTCATCCACCTCCAGGCAACACCAAAGGTACTTTTATCCAATACTGTAAGAGACTATAAAACCCAAACATTAACCTAATAACTTTTATGTTCTTAATTATCTTCATCAGATTTAGACTCTCATGTGAATGTCATGGCATCCAGCTGAGGGGTTCCCAAACTTTTAGAATTGTGACCCACTATTCATGATCACAGCTTATGGCAACCCGCAAAAATCTACTGGGCAAATTAACTTTTAACTTTTAATTATTGATATCTGTTTTTTCTAGATATCCTTTGAAAGTAGATATCTAACCTTTGGTCACAAAATTTTAACTTTTGATTGAAATAGTATAGACATAGGAGCCAGGGCCACGTTATATTTATGTATAATCAAAGGATACTTAGAAATTAAAAGAATATCTATAATTAAAAGTTAAAATTCTGCAATCAACTAATAAAACCAGATAAAGTACTGTATGAATATGTGAAAATTGATTTTCTTTTTATGATGACATATGATTAAATTGAGAGCATGTCCAACTCTGACTCATTAAGCTTGTCAAAACAACATACTACTTGATATAACAACAGCTTTGCATTGAAAACTCCAGTCTTGAACTATCCCAATAGATAGCATTTAATCAAAGCTAATGTATAATTCTAGTATAACCTTACAACCCACTAACATTCCACTTGCAACCCACCAGTGGGTTGCAACCCATAGTTTGGGAAAACTTGATTGAGCTTGTTCAGGCATCTCTGGCCTTTCAACTCTATACAACTGTTTTTCTTTGATCAACGATTAAAAATGGTTTCAAGTGAACTTGTTTATTCTTAAAGACTTCATCAAACTCTGTATATTAGTTCTACAGAATCACAAAGTACTTTATCAAATAACAAAAGCTACAAATCTTGAAGAATTACAATAATAATAACTAAAATGTGGAGAATATAAGCAAGTTATTGAATTTCCACACTACCTTAAAAAGAGTTAGGAAAGAAACGCCCCTCAGTACTAGAAAAAAATTAGAATAGTGAACTTAAGAAGCATATTTTTTGGAAAAAAAAATGAAAAAGTGCTTTAAGAAAAAATAGTTTACAAATTTCAACCGACTGTAACACTAACTTTTTGGTCAATGAATGTCAAAAGTTTCCTGAATTGAAACAGTTAATCTCAATAATATCATAAATGTAAAATAGTAAGTAGCCTGTAACAGGGGTTGACAACCTAAGACACACATGCCACATGTGGCATGCCAAGCAATTTTCAATTGCATGCCAATTGTAACAAAGTGTGTAGCTGATATTGAGCAATTGGCGAAGACTGAGCAAGAGCAAGACTCCCATTAATAATCAAAACTTTAAAAAAATTTTAAAATGAGTTTGTTTCTATTAATGTGGTTTACACATTATTATATACATTACTATATAAAATATATTGTTTACACATTATTATATACATTACTATATAAAATATATTGTAGAACAGGTAGACTAGTATAAAAATATGTATGCTGTTGGCACACTGGATGATTTTAAAATTCTAAGTCAGCACATAGTTGGCAAAAGAATGCTGACCCCTGACCCATACTATCATAAATAGGATTTATTTATTCTCATCACACATGTGCATTGTGGTTCAATGGATATTGTCTTGGAATGGGAAATTGGTAGAGCCGCATTCAAATTCTAGTTGAATTCGTTGCATTCACTTACATGCAAATACTCTTGGGAAAGGTATTAATCTGTCTCTTCCCTCCAGCTATGGGTTGAATAACAGGATAGATTAGGTTCTATAGCCTTGATTGGTGACTAGTCTACTGTAGAAAGTAATGGCAACCTACTGTGAGAAAATCTTCTGCCCAGTCAAGTGTGTATCACATATGGCACTTAACTGACTGACACTGAAAATATAGAAGGAATTAATAACTAGACATACATTCAATTGTATGAAAAATTAAAAAAAGAATTTTTTTAGTCTATCATTTTTTATGAAGCTTGTATTCAAGAAAGGGTGCTGAAAAGTTCTTAGCCTTATTGGGAAGGAACTCACCCCTAAATTTTGTAGTCTGGAAATTTGTGAATTTTGCTAGGGTGAGAATTTTTCAGTACCTCATCATATGTATATACAATGTTTCAAAAGTAATAATTTCTGTTTATTTCCATGAAAACTAAAACATATATGATGAGCACAATTACTATGTTAATTGCATAAAAAGAAAACAAAGAAAAAATATTTTTCATATAGAAATTTTTGAGGTTCATGTCATTGTGCAGGTTAGCAGCTGTACAGGTCCTCTCCAACCCAGAAAATGTTGCATACATCCCTGTCAACTCTGATTAAAAACATTACTCACTACCTAATTCTGTTTTCATGCATAAAAATTCAGTAAACATTCTTGAATTTAAATGACTACTTTTTTTATATAGCGATATTTAATAAATTTGTTTCATATGCATTTTCATGTCAGACTCCATTTTGCCAGAATAGTATCTGTAACAAAGTAAAATTTTTATGGGTTATTAGCAGTAAAATTTAGCCTCTACTCTTCTGTTATGTCATCTACAGTGCGTAATAAGTTATTTGTTGCCATTTTATATTTTTAATTTTATTCATGTGCATTGTTTTTTTTTTTATTTTATCAGCTTCACTGTATAGTAGGGTCAGTTGGGCACTGTCTGTGAGAAAAAAATCACCATGACTCAATTCACTCTGCCAGAACAGCATGCTATACTGCTTGGCATTCATGCCAGACAATGCAGAGGATTTGGAAAGAGTTGGATGAGTCTAATGATAATTATGAAAATGTCTGGAATGATCACAAATGATGTCAATATTATACCTCCATTCATCTTCCCATGGAGTATCAGACTTAACACAGAAGCCTACATCAGCCTGTATATCTGCCTCTGATATCATAGACTAACAAATAGAAGACATTATTTTTAAGTGACCCTTCAGTGTGTATATGTGAGTGCAAACACACACAAACATATGTAAATACATATATAATTTTTTTTTATAATCATATCGCTTCAAGCAAGGCATTTTACTGCCACTGTTTTGAAGAGGGTTACATTGGGGGGAAAGTTATGAGAAAGAGTGACAGGTTAAAGGGGATGTCAGGAAGTGGGTAAGAGAAGGATGAGAATACTGATGAGAGTGGAGTGAATGGAGAAAGAAGCATGAGAGAGAGAATGCAGGTTAGTGAAATAGGAGATGACTATTGACTTTATATTTAAATTCTTGGAGATTGTAGCTGTCGGAGAAGAAAGTAAATGGAAGGGAATTCCGCAGACAGAAGTCTGAGAAAAGAAGCTACTGGAAGCTAATTTGCGTTTACAATTTATTAGTTTCACAGTAAAAGGGTGGGACCTAGTTGCTAATCTTGTGGCTCAAGTAAATTTATATATAGGGGGCGCCAGTGAGCTAAGTTCATCAGAGAAGCCATGAAAGTATTTGTAGAAGAGACACAGAGAAGCCACATTGCGCCAGTGAGAAAGTAACTGTATCTGAGCTGCCAAGTTGGGATCTATCCGTTGGGTTTTATATACATATATATGAAGCTTGAATTTATCTGACAAATACGAGTATGTGGTTCCTAATAAGCAGTAAGCCTGCAAGATTAACCAGCTAATCCTCATTATTTTTATTAAGAGATTACCTTATTAACCACTGCTTTAAGGAAGAGCATTTAAAATAGTAAGCTAATAATCTTAGCTTAGTCTGACAAAGTTATGATATCAAAACACTCAGTGAGACTCAAACTCCCTACTGTAGCAAATGATTGATAAAACTGGTTTGCTAATCCCCATTCTATGGCATGCAACAAATTATAATTTCTCCTCTATGATTTAGTATGTTCCAAGATTTTTCTTTTGTCGGTAGAACTCTTTTAATAGAAAAGTATTGAAATGAATCTTCATTACCATATTCACAACATTTCTTCAGGTGATTAGAATTTCAAACCCTTTTATTTTCTCAACTAGGGTAGATTGTTCTAATTCCATGAGTCATGCCTTTTCAAGGTGTCTCAGTGTCAGTTATCTCCCTTTAACTCATCTCTTGAAGTTTTTGATCACACCTGCTTGATATCACAACTCTTTGAGTCAAATCACTGGATTCAATCAACACTTTTATCAACGTGAATATCAGTATATGAATTATTGGGTATTACAAACCTAATGCCTCAGTATCCATTATTTTTTACCAGAGCTCATATTACAATTTTGTTGTTGTTATTGATTTTTCTCTAGCAATTCATATTACTGGTTCCCATATGGTATTCATTTATATGCTTGGCTGACTTGGGATATTTTTGTGGCCTAGCAAGGATGAAGGCTTAGCAATAGGCTCCTCATTGTCATCAGCTGGTTGGCAACCAGTCTACCATAGAAAGAAATGGCAACTTACTGTGGGAAAATCTTATGCCTAGTCACATGTTTCAAAAGAGACATGATTGCTTAAATGTGCATCACATATTACACTTAAATGACTAATTCTTGTAGAAAATCAATGAAATTGATCTCTTGCAGTGTATGATTAACCCTTTTTGGTCACTGGTTATGGTTGAGTGCTGGTGGTCAGCTTGAGGGGGAGGAAAGATTTTTGATAAATGGAATCAAATATATTCTGTAAACATAACAGAATTTAATATAAAGAGAAAAAATAAGTCTACAGAATTAAACTTTTACAAAATCTTTATCTAGCCAGGCCCCAAAAACTGACAATTTACAGTACCCATAATTCACATTTCATTATCTCCATATTTTTGTAAATTAACCAGATGGCTATCTCACTGGTGAAGGACACCACCACCCAACCCATAAAATCCAAAGTAATAATAATTATAGCAATTGCAGTGGATCGACACAGAAAAGAGACATCTGGTTTCTCTCTAGTCTTCAGCTTCAAATTAATTTCTCTCCATACCAATTTTCAAACCTTGTACTAACCTGTTCCAAAAAAACTGTGACCACCCAGGTGGAATTCATAAAAAACATATTCAAGTGTCACCTATCAGCACATCAACCAGTTCTGAATGGAATTTCACTCTGACACTTGAAAATGCATTACTCTTACTATCAATATAACTTCTCATTTCCTTCTTTCAATTTCTAGTCCAGGATTCAAGCCCCTAGCATTTCAGGGTTGTTACCCATTTACAGCATAACCCTAAACTTGGCTTCAGCAGTTTGAAAACGGCTAGTATGCTCAAATCCTAGATCATAATGACTAGTAATTTCCTGCTATCCCAAACATGAACAGCAACCAACAGTTTCATTTACTCATTTATACTCACTAGGTTTGAATCAATGTGTGCTATAATTTTCAGGCTCTTCTCAATTGCACCATATCCTGAGATTATCTCCCAAGGCTGATATTATCAAGTTTGCTTTTTTCCATAAATCAACCATGGTGAGATTTGAACTTGGGTCTCATGGTAAGAACATTAACATTCTAACTATTTTTGGTCATGTATCCAGAATATCTTTAGTTACTATATAAAGTACAAATTATAAGTACAACAAAACAGTATTGACATACTTATTAGATGATTGTTTGAATCTCTTATTCAGGTTATGTGTAACTTTTGTATAAAATGATTGTTTGAAATAAACAGATATTGAATGATGGAAGACAATAACAAATGAAATAAAGACTTGTGTAAAAAAGTATATTTCAACGTTAATTTTTGTTAAAGAAAATACATCAACAAAAGTAATGTTACAGTGCACTTGGCAAAAAATATGTCTGCATGCTCATGGAGAGAGTGAAAAGAGCATTGTCCTGAGAAAGAGAGTTTTATAGTTTCTGAGGTGCATTGTCCTGAAAAGAACAGTTTACTGCATATCATTACTGCTGATGAGGGTGGCTGAAGCAATGATAGGCTGGAGCTGCAGATGATGATGTCTGCCTATCAGCTGCTGGAACAGATACTACACATTGATCCTAGTCATCTGGGCTGCAGAAGGGAGTATTTACTCTAGTATCTTCACTGAGGTGGGATGTGACAAAAGTTTGGGTTCAATGTAGGATACCCAAGCATGTTTACTTGAGCCAGAGACAAAACTTTCCCAGCCCCCGGCAACCATTTGTTGCATTGACATCAGTATGACTACTAATTCCCTATTTCTAGTGTAGTAGGGGGTGCAGCTGTTCCCCAAGACTGGACACCTCACAGTATTCATTTT
The DNA here is from genome assembly GCA_037127315.1 of Ascarosepion bandense. Classification (NCBI taxonomy): domain Eukaryota; kingdom Metazoa; phylum Mollusca; class Cephalopoda; order Sepiida; family Sepiidae; genus Ascarosepion; species Ascarosepion bandense. Next base: position 3,013,065 of record JBBBDQ010001923.1, read on the forward strand.
CCCAGGCTGTATCTCTGTCCACAGACAGTCAAAACTGAACTGCACTCTACCCAAAACAGAGATGCAATTGAAAGATGATAATCCCCTCTCAGAAGAGCTGCAGAAGGTGCTAATATTTTCCCTAGTGTCCTCACTGATCAGGTTTAATGTGGGGAACCCAAATGTGTACACTTGCAACAAAAAAATAAAATGTTCTGCCACTGCAACCATAAGTTGCACTGACATCAGTATGAATACCGATCCACCCTCTCTAGTGCAAATGGGGGTGTGCAGCCTCAAACAGGTGTTCCCGAAGACCAGACATCTCAGTTTTATTTTCCCCAGCTGTATCTCTGACTTCAGACATAACCACAATAGAGAGATGATAAACCTTTTCTGGCATGGGCTGTGGAAGGTGATTTTTATACTTTGAGGCCTTTTTATATCCTTGATCACTTCTATTTGTTTTTTTAAAAAAAGTGGGAGCACTGACAGGAGATGACAAGGCCATGTGTAGCTTTTATATTAGATGATTTTTTCTCAAATTTTGCATCTGACCTTTGAATTCAACATCAGTTTTTCAGCAGAATTGATACTTCTCAACAAATTGCATATTTTTGTCCCTTTTTTGTCCTTATTTTCTTATTTTGTAATTGTTTTGAATGATAAGTATTTAATAAGTAATTAATTGCCTTGAATTATGTCAGTTAAGTATGAAACTAATAAGATTTCTTAATCTGACTTATCTCAAGTAATTATATTTTTGTTTACCTACATGTTATTGTGTGTATTAATGATTAATATTGATTTTATTAGCAATTCTCTTAAGATAGGTTATTTTTATCTCGGTCACTTGACATGATAATTAATAATAACAGAACCAGATGCAAAGAATGAATTAATGGCACAACTCTAATGAGTGTTTGTCCCTCTCTCCTGCTCTCATCTCCATCTGATTTATCATTTTAATTCATCTCATCAAATATGGTCACATTCATTCAGATTTCCTCCTTTAAAATAACCCCCCACCACCAAAATTCAGGATTCAGTTCTCTTGAACTTTTGAATGTTTTTGCAACAATGTTTTCCTTTTAAAGTTAAATCGGTTTTGCCTTCATTTCTGTTGCTGAATTCTTCAGTCATGTATGTAAAAAGCCTTTTTTCTTTTTTCTTTTTTCTTCTGTCTTCGATTTAATTTTCAATTTGATCTAATCTTTCTTAAATTGTGTAATGAAATTTATGTTGAATGGTCACTCTTAATTCCTTTTACATTAAATCAGGAGTACCCCAGGGCTCTATTTTTGAACTACTTTATTTCTGATCTTCATCAATGACTTTCCCAATGTTATCAGTTCCCAACTCGAGTATCAATGCTGATGACACAACTATTTACTCCCTTTTTAACAGTAAGTCTGATGAAATAAAACTGGCACCAGATCTCAAGGAGGACCTTGAATCAGTTATTATTTGGGGCAAGAATAACTTGTAAATTTTAATGCCACTAAAATGAAACCACTCTCTTTTAATCATCATAAAGAACAATTTTTATCTACTATCAGCATAGATGATGCTAACCTCCAGGACAAGAACTCATTATGCCTTCTCGGTTTCATATTTTCTGCTGATATGAAGTGGAAGGATTATATTAAATCAACTGCTATGTCTGCTGCTAAAAATTTTGGTTCACTATGTCCTGACAGATAATCTTTCTTATCAGAATCGATGTTGTGCATCTATAAATCTATCATTCATTCATGCATTGAATATTACTGCCATATCTGGCCTGGTGTTCCTGCTATTCAGATTGTGATGACCAAATTGTTACCATTTTGTATTTTTAATTTTGTGTATGCATGTCGATTATTATTGATTTTGTCAACTGCTCAGTATAGTAGGGTCAGTTGGGTACTGTCTGTGAGAAAAATAGTACTATGACACAATTCAATTCCCCAGAAATTTGGAAACAACATTCTGTATTACTTGGCATTCATGTCAAAAGCTCCAATACAAACACTTCAGAGTGTTTGGGTGTCAATCTGAGGATAGTGCCAAGGATTCAGAAATGAGTCTAATGGTGATTATCAAGGTGTTTGGAGAGGTCACTAGTGTTGGTAATGTTATGCTTTCATTCATCTTCCCACAGAGTCTCAGACTCAACACAGAGGCCTACATCAAGTGCCTTGAGGAGGTAGTGCTGCCCTGGATCAAAAGAGTGGCAGACAAATTCTGTGACTACATTAACACTTACATCTGGCCACCTAACTCTCCAGACAGCAACACCTTTTGATTATTATGTATGGGGTGCAGACAAACAAAATTCCTTGTAGCACTAAAGATGAACTGAAGACAAAGATTATGGCAGCATTCATCAACTGAAACAAAGAGACTGTCCAAAAGAGTTGCAGGAGATTTTGAAATTGTCTGGAGGGCGTGGCTGAAGTCTATGGTGATTTTATCGAATAAATTTACACACACACATAAATATAAAAATATCAGTACATGCAATTTTACCGATAACAAACTTTAAGAAAGGAATGCTATTAATAATTCAAATCAAAAATAAGCCTGTATGATATGTTATCACCCAAAGATTGCTGGAATGCATGAAACTCAGATTCATGCGTAAAACATAGGACAATATATATATATATATATATATATATATATATATATATATATATATATATATATATATATATTGATTGTTTAATGCATAGTTTTTGGTTATAATAGGGTTAGACCAGTACACATTTGTATTAAAAAGTGTTTGATACAATTATATTGTAGAACTTTTGAATATTTTTCATTTTTAAACGAGTTATTTTTCTACCCAGGTTTCTACCATGAGTGGTGTCTTCAGGCGATTTTTAATAACTGATTTTACCATTTAAACAGTAAAATCAGTTATTAAAAAATCACCTGAAGACACCACTCATGATAGAAATGTGAGTAGCAGAATAACACATTTAAAAATGGAAAATATATATATATATATATATATATATATATATATATATGACATTAAATGTTATTTTTAGTCAATAATCCTATTTGAATAGGTCCTCCATTTATTTATTAAATAGTTTATTTATTTATTTTCACCTACTGTTCTGAATACTCAAGAAATTTGATTAAATCCTAACTTGTTTCAAAGCAGATGTTGATGTCGTTATTATTTGCATAATTTGAAACTTTCACTTCCATTTTTGTTTGAATTAATGTAGTTACGCTCGAAAATGTTTTTTTTTCTATCCTGTGAAACAATTTATAAATCTGCAATCTCATTTTTTTTTTCATTTTATCCTTTGATATTTAAGTCTGTACAATTTTAACATGCAAAAGCACAATGTTCATTTTCAAATTGAGAAGATCTTTTATACAATTGCCCATTGGCATAAAGTTCCTGGGGGTTGGTTTCTATAGTGATGTTATAAGATGGAGATTTTTCTTTATATATATATATATATATATATATATATATAGATAGATAGATAGATAGATCATCTCTGAAATTTGAAGTTTTCAATTAAATGTTGTGCTGCTTAGCAACAAGTATGCCTTATAGTTTCCCATAATGATTTATTCTTATTCATTATGATGGCTTTTCGGAGTTTTTTATAGAAATATTTTAAAGAAAATATTAATGGGACTATCTGTATTTTATGTGGAAGTAAAAGAGGGGTAATTTTTCTTGATAAACATCTTACTAATATTATTTACATTGTTTGAACTGTTGTCCTCATCTTTATTGCCATATTCACGATGTTTTGACCTTTGTATCCTCTGGACTTCTTCAGGTGATTGGAATTTTGAACTGAGCCCTTTATTTATATCACTGGGGTATATTGTTCTTGTTCCATGAACGATTCCAGTTCTGGATGTCTTAGTTATATGGCAATAAAGACAAGTTTGAACAATGTAAATAATGTACATACTACCTCATCTCAGAAACAGGTAAATCTTGCTAATATTTATAATAATGTATATAACAGGTTCTACCTAAATATTTGTTGAATCTGAATGGATTGATTAATCTGTTCATCAGAGAACTCACCTGAAATTTCTTGCTGAATATTTTTCATAATTCTTAAAATCACTTCTTGAAGAAATTGACAATCTCATTTTGTATCAGTTTTTTTCTTACTTTGAGAAAACCCTTTCCTGTCTGTATATCCAGAAACTTTTGCAGAACACCTTGCATTTGGGGATATGCATATGTATGTGTTAGGAATCATAAGGCTGCTTCTATGCATTCAAAAATACATCCTCTTCCTTGATAGATATTAAAGCATAAATAAATAAAGCTCATTCATTTATAACAAATAAATAAAATGTAGAAATAATTTTAATAGCAAGACAAATAATGGCAGCTGTTGCAAATCTAAGAAATATCTGGAAAGACAAAAGAATTTTGCTTGAAATCAAAGATTGCACTGTTGCGTGTATTTACCCTCTTAATCTTACTCTATCTCTGTGAATCTTGGACATTAACAGCTAAAAAATCAAGGATTAGAAATGATATGTGATAGGGCCATTCTAGGTATTTACTACATGGCCCACATTAAAAACTCTGACTGTGCTTGAATTGTTTGTTTTTGCTCATGGTTTGGACTTTTGCATTCCGCCCTCTAAGCCTGATAAGGAGAAGATATTTGCGGAGTTTGAGGTCTTGTTCGCCCAGTTGACAAGATTTTCTCCTACTTCTTCGGATGCGGTTAGTGATCTAAAAGCCCATCTGAATAATTATGCACACATGTTTACAAGTTCTTCAGTGGCTTCAGCTGAATTGAAATGGAGAGCTGAACATTTATGTTTGATTAAATCCCTGAAGAACAATCATGATTTAGTCATCTCCAGACCGGATAAAGGTGCTGAACTTGTTCTTATGGAGCGTTTAAAGTACGTGGCTAAAATGTTGTCTATTTTAGAAGATACATCTAAATTTGTAAAGCTCAGTTCTGTTGATACATGTGATGCCACTACCTCAAGTGAAACAAAATTTCAAAAGCAGCTCTTGAGGTAGGTAAAAAGTGGGGTTCTTTCCCGGGAAATTACAGATGAAATTCATCCTTCTGGGTCAATTCGACCCTGTCTATATGGATTGCCAAAAATAATAATGGCAGCTGTTGCAAATCTAAGACCCATCCTTTCAATGATAGGATCAGCCCAACACAAGTTTCTGTAGTGTTAGAACCTGTGTTGCAACAGGATTCTTTTTCCTTTGTGGATCATATCTGAAATTGTTCTTCTTCAGGCAAGTTCATGTGTTCTTTTGATGTGTGCTCTTTATTTACTTGTGTACCTCTGTTGAAGACAATCAATATTTGCTGTGATTTACTTTATCACAATTCCTTATCTCCCCCTAGTATTCCTGAATTGGTATATATTGATTTGATGCAATTTGTCACATCATATATTGAGTTTAGTTTTAATAATATCATGTATTGACAGATTGATAGGTTCGCTATGGGCTCTCCTTTGGATCCAGCACTAGTCAATATTTTTTGTGGGCTTTTATGAAGAGAGAATATATTGTAATACACTTCATCCTCAACGGAAATTGTTGATATGCTGACGATACTTTTTGGTTTATTTAATAATGAAGTTGAGGCTGATCAGTTTCTCTCTTTTCTTAATTGACTTCATCCAGCTCTGAGGTTTACACTTGAGAAAGAGTTTAATTCTCAACTGGCTTTTTTGGATGCCTTGGCACATTGGACACCAACAACTTTTCTCACCTCAGTTTGTAGGAAACCTACATTTGCGGGGTTATATACACATTCAGATTTCTTTTGTCTAAGAAAGTGTAAGATAAACCTTGTTAAAACCCTACTTCTTAGGTCCTTAATTGTAACTGACTGTGAAAGCTTAACTAAAAAGATTTCATCTAGTGTGTGTGTCTGTTATTTCTTGGCTGAGGTTCAAGTGGTGTTTCAAACCTGACCTATTTTCTGTTCTAGTCACAAGGACGTTCTCCCTCTTCATCATGTAAATTCTGTAGTTTGTCAAGTGTAGTTGCAGTGTTAACTACATAGGGAGAACCAGTCAACATCTAGACATGAGAATTAAACAGCATGTTCCAAATAAGATCAGGAATCATACCTTGGCTTCTAATCAACCCGTCCTGAACACCTATGGTCCCTTCTGTATGGGAGCACCTTATAAATAATATGAAGCGAGCTGTTGATTTTAGTGTTGACTGGTTCACAATTGTATCCAGGTCACACGCTTTATCTCATTTAAGAGTGCAAGAGTCTTTGTATATCGGGTCCCGCAAACCTTCTCAGGAAGGTTTGCTGGGACTTGATATCATTAGCCTCTAGCATTTATTTCCCTTTCACATTGTTTTTTAATCTCTTTCTTCCCTTCCCTTCATTCATCCTATAATTTATTTTAATTTAACTTCCCAATGAAGACTGAAGAGCGTGATCAAAACCAGTTGCTTTGTTTTTAACATATCTAATAGTATTCAGCTTTACATCTTGAAATTTAAAGCAAATTTATTCCAATTAGGCAGTAATTATGGCTTGATTTTAAATGGGATTGACTTGTACAAATTTTGAATTGTTTCCAGAGGAATTTTAATTTATTCTTTAGTTTAAAAAGTTTCCAATTCTTTTGCTGATGGTGGTAGAGGATATTGACTCCTCACTTGTTTTTCTAAATTGTACCTAAATGTTCAATGATGTTGATATCTGGGGACTGTGGTAGCCAGGTAAGATGTTCTACTTCACTAAAATGTTCCTCATGCTATTCAGCTACAAATTTAGCAGTATGAATGGGTGCATTGTCATACTAAAAGATGGCATTTTCTTCCAGAAACATTTCTGAACTATAAGATAAAGTTGATCACTTAAAATTCTTAAATAGTCATGACTGTTGATTTTAATAAACTTATTTAAGTACTACTAGTATAAACAACAAACATAAAAATAAACAGGCTTTGGACAGTTTAATCAAATTTTTAAAATTTCAAAATTATGCATTATAGTAGTAAGTGTTTCCATTATTTTGACCACCCCCTATATATATATATATATATAGCTTTAAAGTATGTTATTTATGAGTAAAAGTGGTCAATATAAAAGACAGAGCATATGTATCTATAAAAGTTAACACAGGTCAACACTGTTTCATGCTTGAACACAATTTTCAGGATCCTGAAGATGAAACTCTGTTTCAACTTGGAGTTGATCTCAGTATCCACTTATATATAAAAATATAAATGTGTGAGTGTGTAAATATATTAGACTGATTTTAGTCAAACAGCCAAAGAGTAACACTTTGTCAATAAGCAATATGGCACTGATCTGAGGTAAAGGTTTTGATCAAAGTATGAATAAATTTATCATTCTTTTATAACTACTCTGTTAGAGGATAAAATAATCTCAGAAATCAAGTGAACACTAAATATAGACTAAGTAAATGAGTTTTTGTTGCCGCACAATCTTTTCTTAAACATTGATTTTTTTCTAATCATTTGTTATTCTATGCAAATCTTTCCATAACCAGCAAACTAATTAATTTTCTGTCACATTTTCTGTTAACCTTGTCATCAAATATTGATGAACTGTCGTAATCTATATTTGAATACTGAAAGAATGTAACCCAGTTTGTTTGTTGCTTTTTTATAGATGATGATATGAGTAAATATTTTTGCATTGACTTTTTCCTAATGTTGCATTTGAAAATTTTCCATGAATTGCCAACTGATTTTCAGGTGAATTTGATTCCCAGTATGGTAAAAATAGATACCTGTTTTGCAGGTTTCATCTCTTATTTGTTTCAGCTGTTAAACTCCAGCTGTCTGTCTCTAACGAAAAGTGTCCTTGTCTTCCATGTTTCATTACTGTTTGAATTCTGAACTTTTGATCTCAAACAACCATGTTTCTGCTAAACCAATCGATAAGCTCCTTGGACATAGCAAGCTGTCTAGAAAATTTGGATTACATTCTTTTTACTATAATCATGACAGACAAGAAAATTAAGGATTAATTTCTGCCTGTCATTCAACAGGTCATAAGTTCAAATCCTACAACAGGCAGGTTAGGAAATGCTTATTATATCCTTATCAGCTGCTTATATAACTCTGGATATTGTGGGCAAAATTTATTAAGTAAATACATCAAAACTTTCATTCCTTCTAATTACATAGTGACATGGCAAATATTAAAAACATCATCTGCATTAAATAACATGCCCAAATTTCTTTTGTATATATAGTATGTGAATATTTATTACTACATACATATAATGCAGAAGGCATCTATCTATCTACATACATACATACATACATACATACATACATACATATATTAAATACAACAGACATTTTGTGTCCATTCATTTTATTGACTGACTTTTCCAGATTATGCATATTCCTTCTCAGACAAGGAGGACATTTCATCAGAAATTGACTGAAGTTCATTTGGAAAGAAAAGTAGAAAAATATGGTCCAAGCTTTTGACTTTTTAAGTCATCATCACGATAGGTAGACACAGTTAAAACAGGATCTTGATCAATAAACTGAGTGACAGCACTTCACCAAACAATAGAATATTTCCCTCTGAGGAAAAAATTCATTAAACTTAAATAATGCCTGAGGGTTAAATGCACTTTGTCAAGTAGGGAGACAAGTTACTGCCACTGCTTAGAACACATTCATTAATTGTTGTGTTTCATAGAACTAGTATGTAGTGTGACATAAGGAAAGAATGTTGCAATGTAAGTATTTGTCTTAAAGAACAGTTACCTAAATACACAGAAAGTATAGAAAGAAAGAAAAGTATATTTTGGAATTTCTGCCAGATCTTGGAAACATAGATTTTATAAGAATAAATATTCCTTCTCTAGACTGCTTTGTCTAAATATTTCTGGGAATTAAAAAACAGGACTCTCTCCACAGATTTAATGGAAGGTTATAGGAAAACTACAAACTTCTATTAGCTTTAGAAATAGATGTAACCTATGCTTAGAAGAAAAAATAAAAATAGTTAAATTTAGTGGGGATTACCAGCTTTTAAACCAATGTAATGAAATTATTTTTAAATGATGTTGCAGAAATAAATTTAAATTGCCTGTTAAGCAAATTTAAACCTTTTCCTTACCTATAATATTTTAGCAAATTCAGGTTTTTTTCTATTGTGAATCTGCAATCTTACTTTTATTTTAACATTTTTATTATTTATTTTCTATTTAAAATTTGTCATTTTTTGTTTTTGTGATTGTTAATTACTTGTGACTGTAATTATATTCTATTATATAAGCTCTTTTTTTTTTTGTTCTTACAGTTTTATTTCTATTTCTTTGTTATTTTTAATTGTGTATATTGTGTGTAAGTTATTGTGCATTTATATGGCCTTTTATAGTTGTGTGATTGTTTGGTTTATTTTGCATGCAGTTATCTATTCTCTTGTTTGTTCTTGTATATAGTTTTTCCTTCAAGATTTTTTGTATATGTGTGATTTGATGTATGTTTTTTTTTATTTTTGTGACATTTCCAGTATCTGTTACCTCAATGTACAACTGTATACACCTCTAACCTTCATCAAACCTTTTTCTTCTCTGTGCTAATGAAAATTTTTTTGAATATTCTGAGTTATATATTTTTTTTAATCATTTCATCCTAAGCAAGGTGGTACCACTACTGATGTGCAGGGGGTTACATAAGGGAGTTAAAGTTTTAGACAGGGGGAGAGTGAAGACAAAGATGAACCAGCTACAGGGGGTGAAAGAGAAAAGGCAAGAGAAGGATGTGAACACAGGAGTGAAGACAGTTGTGAAGGAAAAGAGAAAGGAAAAGAACACGATAGACGGGGTGTTGTAGAAAGGGCTGGAGTTAAATGGATAAGACGTGGGAATTGACTTTGCATTTAAATTCTTAGGGGTTGTAGCCGTCAGGAAAGCAAGTATATGGAAGGGAGTTCCACAGGTAGGAAGTGTGAGAAAAGAAGCTGATGGAGTAGAATTGTCACCTGCATTGCATTTGGTTGAGCTAACTGTAAAAGGATGGAACCTTGATGCCAATCTGGTTGCCTGAGTAAATTCTTGTGGAGGGGGCACCAGTGACTTAAGTTCTTCAGAGCAGAAGCCATGAAAGCATTTTTAGAAGAGACAGAGCTGCTAGGTTGAGACCAATCACATTACAATCTCCTTTGGAGCCTGTCAAGAACACTGAGATGAACAGCAGAGGTGCCTGACCAAATTTAACTCTTTGGTTTTTCAGGTTTGAAGAAGCAGTTGGTATTTTTACAACTGCTGAAAAAAATTCTAGATTTATAACCATTTAATTATATGTTGAGTTTTCTTTTATATATATTTCAGAGGATGAAATGTTTACCCCTTACTTGCTATCTAGGTTTCACTCATACTGTTTTTGTCAGGCAGAAGAGCAGGCTGCATTTCTTGGTGCTTCTTGTACACACGATCACCAAAACTTTCTTCAAAGGGAAAGGGCATCTTTTCATACCCATGGTCATTGAAGGGGAGGTGTACCTCCTCACATGCATAGCTGCCAAAATTCTCACCGAAGGAAAGGCGCACAAAAGAGAGGAAGACTCAAGTATCCTCAGCTAGGTTTGTACAGGCCCATGACATACTTTCTTGCATGCCTGCATCCGATAATTACTTTAGACCTCTTGATCAATATTTTTTTTTGTCTGGGTATGTTGTAATAGCCAGTCTCTTCTCCTGGCACAACCTGCAAACTTTATCCCCAATGTTATAAGACATAACTTTCTTTAATACACCCCATTTCACACTGGGGCTTCTATTTTTTTTTTTTTTCTCCTTTAACTTCCACATGTGACTGGCAAGTCTGATAGAATTCCTGTGTTTTTCTAACTTGAAGGATGAATTATAATTGTACTATCTGTTTTTGCAATTGTCTTCTGTGCATCTAACATAAACCAATTTTTGTCTGTTGGAATCTTCCATTGCTGCTTTGCACACCACTCCTGCTTTACAAGCATCATTCAGTGGATTTTTCTACTTGTCCCAGCAGTTATATGAGTCACTACTATTTTGTATGTTAGCCTTGAATTTCCTGATGTTTTGTTTCTTTACAGTTCTTTTCAAGTTACTGATACAACTGTAACTTAATTTCATTCTCTTTCTATTGAAGGTCTCATGCAATTCAGAGGACGTAGGGAAGTGTTTGTCCAACATTTCAAAAATATCTTCCCTATATTAGCTTTCACCTCCAAATTGAAAGGGGGTGGGGTCAACCAAATAACATTTTTTGCTCTGTTGTTATTTTGCACTTACTGGTTCATTTGAGGTTTAAACGCTAACCTCATTTTGTGCCCCGCCTCTCTTAACGCCTTTTCATATTCCTTCTTTTTCCCTTCGAATATTTCAAAGAGGAATTTCTTTCTTTTTTCTTCAAATATTTCAAAGAGGAATTTCAAGATAGTCTACACTCAACTCCTTTAGGGATGTGCTTGTTTACACTCACAGGGTGATTGAACAGGGTATTCACATACTTCAGTTTTCTGTTGGTTTTCATGTATGAGGAGATTGGCTGGTATGCAGATTTAATTTCACATCTAAATATTGCACCATATATATATATATATATATATAAAATGAATTAAGGGATTTTATTTTTAATACAATATATATTTTTCTGACTTCAAACTTTGTGTGCAGGCAGGTAGATGTGATGAGATAAACATTGTTTAAATAAATTAAGCATCTACTAAAATATGAGTGTCCACTAAAAATAATGTTTGAAGTAATAAAAATCTATTTGTATACATAATGTTGGTGTCTGTAGCATTTTTTTTTTTTAATCGTATCACCCCGAGCAAGGCGGTAACACCACTGATGTGCAGGGGGCTACATAATAGTGAAAAGATTGGAAAAGAGAAAGCTAGAAACCACATCCTAAACAGGGAACAAGGGATGAGCCTCTTAACCTGTTTAATAGACATGGGTGGAGTGTGAACCGGGCGATAGATGGATCTATCTACTCCAATTGTAAAAAAAAAAAACAAAGTGAAAAGATTGGAAAAGAGAAAGCCGGAAACCACATCCTAAACAGGGAACAAGAGATGAGCCTCTTAACCTGTTCAATTCTATCTGTATCATACTGGTGAGATGATGTGGTTACCCATTTCTATGTAGTGGACCCTGTTGATGATGTAGAAATAGAATTTTATTAATAAAAATTACATTTCAGTCTGGTCATAACACATTTCATTACATTTAGACATATGGTTCTGTTAACATTCAGTCTCTCACACGGTGTGATGTCATAGAACTGCATTACAAATTTACAAACTGCATCTGCTATTCGGTGACTGTTATCGTTGCTTAGCAATGTTTTATGTCAACACAAGATAAAATCATCTTTGATGGTGGATGTATCTATGTTAATGTTTCTGTAATCTCTCTGAGGATGGCTCATGTGAGCCGAAAGCTTAGAACCAACATAATAAAATGATATCCAAATGTTGGACAGTTTTTTCTTTATTTTCATCTGAAATTAAAGCCAAAATATGATTTTAGAATGGCTCATGATTAAACATAATAGACATTCATTGTCTGTTATATTTAACAGCATATGTTTAGAAAAAAAAATATATATATATATTTATTATAAATTATGTTTTAGAACATGTACATAATTTCTTCTATATATGTCCTCTTCCCTACAATCATATATTTGTTTCAGTGTTTGGATTTAAACACTTCCTCAGGGGAAATAAAGGTTTGGAATCATTCTCTGTTTATATTTGGTTCCTTGTTGTCGTGGGGTTGGTTGGGGTTATTGGTAATTAAGTGAATGTCTCATTTTGATCTTAGACTTTTGAGGAATTTGGTGTGTAATATATATATATTTATACTCTTGGTGACTCCTATGACAAAAGAAAAAGGATCACAATCTCCCATATCTAGACAAGGGAGAGGGAGAAAGATAATGAGGTGACAAAAGCTCCCAGAAGTACCAGGGGAAATAAGGGAATTTTTTCAGTACAGATAGATGAGGTAAATCATTTTCATAGGAAGTCACCAAGAGTATAAATAACTACAGCTATTACCTATGAGGTAATTGAGTCCTTACCACTTCTAGTGAATTAGTGATATTACACACCATATATATATATATATATATATATATATATATATATAATATGCAATGTCAATTGCCATCTCTTGACTTCTAACACTCCCTGTTATCTTGTTCCTCACCCTATCCACCCTATACTCACACAACTCTCTTCACACCAGTATTTCTATCCTTTTCTTACCCATTCTCTGACATCCCCTGTTACCTGTTCCTCTTTCTCTTCTCTCTCCTTTAATGTAACCCCCTGCACACCTGTGGCAGTACTGCCTTGCTTGTAATCATTTCACACCAAGCAAGGCAGTACTGCCACAGGTGTGCAGGGGGTTACATTAAAGGAGAGAAGAAGAGAAAGAGGAACAGGTAACAGGGGATGTCAGAGAATGGGTAAGAAAAGGATAGAAATACTGGTACAAGAAGGTACTTTCTGTACTTTTCTTCAGTACAAGAAGGTACTTTCTGTTATCTAAGTGAAAATCTGTTACATATGTGTAGGTGTTTGTATGTTAAAATAGATGCTTCTAGCTTCCTTTAAAAAAGATTGAGTGGTTAATCTCAAATAGATCAAAGATTGTGGCATTTTGAAAATTAACAAACATTAAACACGATTTTCTCATTCTATATTTTGAAGCAGAAAGTACCTTCCAATTCCAAATGTTTCATATATATTTATATATATTTTTAATCAAATTCTCCTCAAGCAAGACAAAAGGGATTACTGGGTGTGGAAAAATTAGAAAACACAAACATTACAAAGGAGCAAGAATAATAGAATCAGGAATTCATTATAATTAGATAGCAATTAACATTGCATTTAAATTTTTGAAGAATAAAGTTGATTGGAAAGCATGCAGCCAGAAGAGAGTTCAACAAGTGCGAAATAAAAGAAAAGAATCTTATGTTATAAAATAGTAATACAGAAATATAATAAAGGTTTAGTCCTTTTTAATAATTATTATATTTTGGTTAATACCATTTTATTGTAATATATTATTTTTTTGTATATGATAAATTAATTAAGAAGGGATAACAAACAGTACTAAGAGCTTCAAAAGACAGGAAGTTGTAGAAAGCCATGATCATCTACATATGAATGGACATAACACAAAATGATAACAGATCAATTGAAGAGTTACTAATAAAATCTCCATGGTAGCATGCAATGTTAAGTTACACTGAATAATTAAGTAACGCATTTTATAATTCATCATTTTCAAAATAAAATTTATTAAACTGTATCTTTATCATTTTGTTTCACTATCTTCTGTTATTTTCCAGGCAATTTCATAATTTCATATTCCCAGATTTTTTTTTTTGCAAAGAACTGCTCTGGATGTCTTTTGTAGTCTTCTAAAGATCTGACTTTTTCTTTCTATTAAAATAATTCTAGAATAAGGGGCCATCCAAAAGATATACAAAATAGAGAACATGCAAAGTCAGTGAAAATTTCCCAGTTACATTGTTAGTAATACATTTCATTTGTCCATAAATTTGCTTTACAAAAGTATTCACTGTTTATTGCACGTCACAATTTGTTTAAAAACCAATTTTTTTAATAAAAAAAATATTGTTCTGATATTCTGCTACTGTTTAGATATTATTTTCAAAATTTAAAAATTACTAAATTGTGAAATTCAATCTTTAAAAACATTAGCTATTTTGATACAATTTTGTGCAATTTTATGGCATAAAAAATTGTTTACTATATTATGCTATGAATAAAGTAGCTGAAAAATGTTATCTATAATGATACTTTTAAACCAGTATCTTTATTTTTGTTATTTTCATCACATTTCTGCCTTTAGTTTTTATTATCTTTTTTTTAGTTGTTTTTTCTGTCCTCCCCTGTCTTGTAAGCTTGAGAGAATTGGGTATAGAAAACTGTATCAAAGCTAGTGAAATATAAGAAGAATAAACACCCTGAATTTAATAAAGTATTCAAAGAATGTTGAATCTTATTCAAAGAATTAAAAAAAATATACATGTTTTTGCTATGTTACAATGTTTGAATTGTACCTCTTTATTTTGATTATTTGCAGTCATGTGAAACAAAATTTGCATTTGAGGTGAAACTGTATTGTTGACATTCTCCTCTAAAAATTCATAGTATTAATGTGAAAGAAGTAAAAACAGACACTGAAAAGTTATGCATTCTCCTCACTGTCTGAACTTTACAATTCTTATTTGCACAAAAGTGTGTCCTGGACATATACCATAATGCAATTTTGATTTGTAGGCAATCATAATGTCAGCCATTTTGAACAAATGAATATTTAAGGTGATTTTATTTATATTATTTGCAGATCTTCTGTTATCATAATGTGACATATTTAATAACATAGATGATGAAGACATATTAGGACTTTGTGTAAGTTCTTGCTGTTTCCCAACTGATGGCATTCCCAGAAATGTGTGTATGTAGGTTCATATGGTAACACATCTATAAGGAACTACTATAAGCAAGCTTGAAATTCAGTGTATGTCATTTTTCAAAAAAGGTAAACAACTTTGTTTTTCATAGTGTTTAACATGTTGGATTTTGTGCTAAAAAAATGTATTTGCAGGGAATTTTTACTGCACTACAAAAAAAATCTGCAGCTGAAGCAGACAGAATTTCTGTTCAGACTTATGGCAACCATGCTCTATCAGAAACAACATGCAGAGATTGGTTTCGATGCTTAAAAAATAATGATTTTGATGTTGAAGATAAAAAAACCTTCTGATGCATCAAAAAAGTTTGAAGACAAAGAATTAAAGGCATTACTTCATGTAGACTCATGTCAGGTGCAAGCTGATCTTGCAGAATCCTTAAGAGTTGATCATACAACAGTTTAAAAACATTTGAAATCATTTGGAATAATTCAAAAGCAAGGACATTGGGTGCCATACAAGTTGAAACCAAGAGAGATTGAACAGTGTCTTGTGATGTGTAAACAGCTGCTTCAACAGCAGAAAAGGAAGGGTTTTTTGCATTGTATTATAACTGATAATGAAAAGTGGATATACTGCAATAACCCTAAGCACAGAAGATCATGGGATAAGCCTGGCCATGCATTAACATAGGCAGCAAAGCCAAATATCCATGATTCAAAATTTCTGCTCTGCATTTGGTGGGATCAGCTGGGTATAGTTTATTATGCGCTACTCAAACCAACCAAAACCATCACAGGAGATTGCTATCAACTATAACTGATGTATTTGAGCCAAGCATTGAGGAAAAGCAGTTGCTATACAAGCAGAGACATGACAAAGTGGTTTTGCAACATGACAATGTTAGGCAATATGTTGCAAAATGGGTGAAAACCTATTTGGAAACACTTTAATAAGTCCTACCCCCATCTGCCATATTCACCAGACATTGATCTGTCTGGTTATCCCTTGTTCTGATTGATGGCACATGGCCTTGCTGAGCAGCACTTTCATTCTTATGAAGATGCCAAAAAATGGGTTGACTTGTGGTTAGTCTTAAAAAACATGTTTTTCTGATGTAGAATTCAAATGCTGCCAGAAAGATGGGGAAAAGTAGTAGCTATGTTTCTTACTAATTTTTGTAGATAAAACATTACTTTTCATGAAAAATCAGCAAGAACTTATTGAAGGTCCTAATAAAGAAAATGAATGAAATCAGTTAGGCTATATACCATAAAAATATATTTAAAAAGAAAATTTTATTTTAAATTCTCACCATCTTCTTTCTTATATGTGCATGTATAGTTCTATTAACATAAACATAGTTTTAGTTCAATGAAGTTCTGAAGAACAACAGTCATCACACGAAAACTTTGTCCATTTTGTAATAATTTTTCATTAAAATTTTTCTTGATATATAAAAATTTATATATTGGTTTCCCATTTATATTAATATGGTAAACTTTGGTTTTAGGTCCCGAAGGCTTTTATCCCTTCAAATTTTTCAAAAAGATCCTTATTTCCATGCAAATGCATATGCTGAACTCCAATCAACAATTAGATATTGAAGAAACCCACCTTTTTTGATGTTAACGACCAGAAAAAAAAATCAAAATTCTTTGTCGGCCTATTTACTTCCTTTATTGAAAAGTCTGTGAAGAAATTACTACACTATTTATTTTTTTCAATTTCAGCAGAAAGTTGCGTGTATTTGCATGTTTTTTTCCTTTTTTTTATATAGAATTATTTTTAAGAAAGTTAAATTTCTAATAGACTTTTTTAAGAAAGTTAACTTTCAAATATATGAAAATAAGTGTAGTTTAATTAACCTTTAAATACATTGCATGTACTTGCATGTTTTTCCTTCTTTTTTTTTTAATTTCAGAAGAAAGTTAACTTTCAAATATCTAAAAATAAGTGACAACTGTAATTTTACATGCAACTTTCTTCTAAAATTACGTACCCCTCTCCCAAAAAAAGAAAAAAAAACACGCAAATACACGCAATCTATTTGAAGGTTAATTAAACTACACTACACTTATCCCTTATTTTCATATATTTGAAAGTTAACTTTTGTCAGAAAAAATTAAGTAAAACTACAATTATCACTTATTTTCATATATTTGAAAGTTAACTTTCTTCTCAAAGTTAGTACACGCAACTTTCTTAAATTCATTACCAACCAAAAGAAAATAGGAAAAAATTATGCAAATATATTTTCATATATTTGAAGGTTAAGTAAAACTACAGTTATCACTTATTTTCATATATTTAAAAGTTAACTTTCTTCCGAAATTTAAAAAAAAAAGGAAAAAAACACACAAATACATGCAGTGCATTTAAAAGTTAATTAAACTACACTTATTTTCATACATTTGAAAGATAACTTTCTTAAA
The DNA here is from genome assembly GCA_037127315.1 of Ascarosepion bandense. Lineage (NCBI taxonomy): Eukaryota > Metazoa > Mollusca > Cephalopoda > Sepiida > Sepiidae > Ascarosepion > Ascarosepion bandense. Next base: position 3,030,918 of record JBBBDQ010001923.1, read on the forward strand.
AAAAGTTGTATTTGAAAGTTAACTTTCTTAAAAAAAATTCTATACCCCAAAAAAAAGGGAGAAAAAAAAACATGCAAATACACGCAACTTTCTGCTGAAATTGAGTTCCAAAAAAAATAAATCGCGTAGTAATTTCTTCGCAGACTTTTCAATAAAGGAAGTAAATAGGCCGACATTAGCTTCCTACACCTAAAGTGATTCAACAGCGAATGTGTTAATTCTTAGCTAGTAGTGGGTGACAAAAAGTGCGAGAAGAATTTTGATTTTTTTTGGTCATCAACATAAAAAAAAGTAGGTTTCTTCAATATCTAATTGTTGATTGGAGTTCAGCATATACATTTGCACAGAAATAAGGATCTTTTGGAAAAATTTGAAGAGATAAAACTTAAAAGCCTTTGGGGTATAAAACCAAAATTTATCTTTTTATCTATTTAAATTTTACTCTTGATATATTAAAAACAGTAACCTAACTTTATAAGATTTAATTCCCATGAATATTGCGTAAACTTAAATTAAAATCTATTAAACAGTCATTTTGTGATATGCACCTGATGACTGCATAATGCTCAAAACTCTGAAGCATGCCACTGATGTAGGATAATATTTATATTTATAAATATATGTACAATAACTCTGTTCATACTATGTTGAGCATTATTTTATTAACACCTAAATAATATTATAATACATGTGTGTACCCTCATAAGTATATTTATTAATTAACATAACTATATATATATATATATATATATATATATATATATATATATATGACAAAGTGAAGTAAATTTTCTTGTGATGCATTTTGTCCTTTCTGGAAATTTTAAATTTAAATTTTCTTTTAATCTAGCCAATCTCATTCAGATTCTTTTTCTTTTTCTTTCCATCACTTTTGTTATTAAATGTCCCACATTGTGATAATAGAAGTTCTGCCAGAAAAAGGTAAATATTATAAGAGCCAGGCCAAAAATTTATTGTGGATGATCTTCAACCCAAGCACTCTCTAAACATTTTTGTTGTAGTGAATTGTTTTTTTCCTTTCATCAGATTAGCATTCTTTTATGCCAAAATTGTGGTCAGTCTTGATGTAGGAAACCAACGCATTTGATGTATTGTTTTGTATAATGTCCCTTTTATGTTCACATCATTTTTTTTATATAGATTCCTTGAGGTTTTTTCTATGTACTTTTTTAAAAAATTATTACAGAGGGTTCAGTAAATTCCTCCTTCAAGCTTTAGCTTATTGTTTTATTTAGTATTAATAAAATCTTTTATTGTTTCAGATGTAGTAATAACAAATTTTATGCTGAATTTAGATAGATTCTTTCCAATTGTAGATGTGTTATAATAGGTTGGTAGGACAACATATTTTTTTGATTGATTGAGTTTGTCAGGAGAGGTTAATTTTCTATTTTGAAATATTTTATGAGCCTTTTGTTTCACATTGAATATAAAATAATTAGGCTACTGAAGAATTAGGATACATAACAAATTTAGTCCAATGAATTCCTAAAGGACAAAACACATTAGTTTATCATACATTTTTCTCAGTATTGTTCTTGATATATAAAAATACATATATTATTATCTCATATAAACAGACTGTCACTACTCAGTTGTAATGTAGTAACAACTCATGAAGCTAGTTGATCAGTGCTTAAGATGTTTTATTTTATTGAATGGTTATAAGTGAGAGGAGAGATGGGATGTGGTTATCTTATTACCACCCTAGTGTTAATACCAATATCCATATTGTTTATATTTATGTCTGCTCCATATTTGATACTGAGAACCTTTCTCCTATAAATAATCCATTCCTTAAAAATATTATAAATATGACACCAGTAGTAGAATTATTTTGAAATTAAACAGAAGAAAGCAAGAGAAAGAAAGTGCATTCTAGGAATAGAGAAAATGAAAATCAGACAATTCAAGAATGTGAATGGATAAAAAAAACAAAAGGAATGAAATTATTTCAAACTCTTAACATGTTGATGCAAGCCTTATGAAAAATATTAAAAAATACTGTAGAACTTGGGAGTGTCCAAGGAAAACAAATGGCCATTTTGAAAATTGCAATTCATGTAATTCTGTAAAGAGTTAAAATAACAAAAAAATGTTATATTAATATATCTTCTTCTTCATGTGCTGTTTTCCCTTCTGGATGTATGTGATGATGAACTTCCACTTGCCCAGCCTTTGTCATACAATAATTTCCCTCTTAATATCTCTCCCAAACCCCATTCTACTATCCATTTGCTCAAGCCCATCAAATATATCTCATGCTGCTTTCGCTTGTCTCTCTTTCCCTCTATCCATCCTGTGAGTATCAGATTCTCCAAGCCCTCCTTCCTCATTACCAGAAACCTCAGATGTCTCTTCCTGATGTTAAGTGTAAGTTTTCTTCTTGTTTGCTTCCTCTTCAACATCTTATCATTGCTCACATGCTCAGTTTATGGTATCCTCAGCATCCTTCTGTCGAACCACATTTCTGCTGCCTCGAGCCTCTTTTTCATCCTTGAAAAGATTGTCCAACACTCACTGCTATACAGAAAGTCAGATATCACTTATCAGTCCAGCACTCTTTTCTTTGTTTCCAATAATACTTTCCTGTTTCTCAGAACTCTGGTTAGCTTTTGAAATGCATCCTTGGCCATGCCAATGCATTTTTGGATCTTGGTGTCACACTTTCCATCCTCTGCCAGAATGCTTCCCAGACATCTAAATTTATTTACTTGTTTTATTTTAGTTTCTTTGACCTGTAGTTGGCATTTTGGGGTCTTCTTTTTGCTAATAACTATATATTCAGTTTTCTTGAAGTTTATGCTCAGTCCTTTCGTCTTGCTTTCACTTGCTATCTTCTGTAGGAGCTCCTGCATTTTCCTTTCCATGTCTGCTATCAGCACTATATCATCTATGTATCTTATATTGTTGAGATTGTGGCTGCTAATGATGAATCCTATCAAGGACTCTATCTCAGTCAGAATTGTTTTGATATACAGGTTGAGTAGATCCAAAATACCTGGGTTCGGATCACATCATGGTTGATTGGTCAGGAAGGTGACTTCTTGATTTTATTAGTCTGGAAAAGATGATTCCAGTGTGTGGCACCTTTAGAAAGTGCCTGAAAACTGTACCACAGGTTAACCCAAGCCTTGTGAGTGAAATTGAGTAGATGGCTCTCTTTTAGGAGCTGTCAATAGTTGGGCTAGATTGAAGTCACAAGTCATCATGATCTTGCGTTTTTCAGATTGTTGTTAATGTTAGATAACGCGCTTTCTCTCAGAAACTGTAACTTAGGTCCACTCAGCATAGTTGCAGTATAAACCACAAGTAGGCTCTGTGGACATTGAATAAAAGCAAGTGTGCTTGAGCAGGCGTCTACAATAGGGATTAACTAGCCACCCCAGTAGGCAGGTATCCTCAAATACAAGTGGTCAGTCACTATTATATGTGTGTGTGTGTGTGTGTGTGTGTGTGTGTGTGTGTGTGTGTGCGTGTGCATGTATTGTGTTTGATATATGAGCATTAAAATATAAAAAGAAGGGAGTAAAATACTAGTAAAAAATATATATGAAATAATGTAAATACTTAGTTGCTGAACTTTGCTATTTCTCCCATGACGATGTAGTTGACAAAAATTGACAGTGAGGATCTGGTAAAAGGATGAGAGATAAGATCTGTAATCTAGCTGTCAGCGACTTTGGTGGCCATTGTGATTTAATGCTGCAATATAACAAAGGGAATCCTCATGGTATGGAATGTGAGAGGAGTGGAGAGCAACTCAACACTTGCCAAGTCAACACTGCTAGTCAACACATCTGACTAAGTGTTGGGCCAACTGAACATCCCTTGAAAAGGCATTATATAAAATATGAACCAGTTTTTGTTCTAATTATCTTTAATAAAGTAAATTGTAAATTATTTTTTGTAAAAACATTTTAGAATGTTGGTTTATTTTATTAAAAAATAATTGACGTTATAATTTACTTAATAAAAATAATTAAAAACAGAAAACTGCTTCATATTTTACATAATGCCTTTTCAAATGCCTTATCTAAAGAAAAATATCTTATAAAAAACGTTGAATTACTTTTATTCAGTGATAAATAAATTATGTTTTTCTAGTGTTGATTAAGCAGTGTTGAGTTGTCCCACACCCAATGTGAGTTTGAGTCACACCTGAAGCTATTTCTTTACTCTGGCTTCTCATAAACTTGAAACCAATGTCAACATTGATAATATTATGATAAAATTTTAAAAGGAATAATGCTGAATATTTGTTGAAAATACGTAAAAGTGTTATTTTGTTGTTATCATATCTGGAATTAATATGTTTGGTTGGTTGATTTTGTTTAGCAACATGTCAACCTCTATGGGTTATTTAATGTTGAAATCTAAATATTTTGAACACAATTTTATGATTTCAGCTAAATATATCTTAAAGTTAATTGTCTGCCTTCAACTACAGATAAAATGTATTGTTGGTAATTCTGTTATAAATATGCATTGTTTCTAATTTTCTGTATAAAAATATATTACTAGTATTTTTATACTTTCATAGTGCATTGTTTTTCTTTGAGGTTCACTATTTGACCCTTGGTGGGGGCCTAATAGTTGCTACCACTCTGGATCAGTGTGGACCTGGCAACAACATCAATTAAGAGGTGGTTCTACTCTCCTCAAAACCTTTAACCCCTCGATCAGAGAACTTGCTGCCTGATGTAATATTTTTGGTTTTTGATTTTAAAGCAAAGAGAGAAGTTGTTCTATCTATCTATCAAATAAAGAATCTGACACGTGTCTATGAGTAAAACTGAGTAAAATTTCAAGTATTAATTTGAAATTGTCTAGATAGAAAATAGAAAATATTTTTAAATCATCTGGTGGTCACACTTCTTCCCAGTCTTTTGAACAGGAGTAGAGGATTATCCCTTGTTTCCTGTTTAGAACAGAGTTTCAGGTTCCTTCAAAATTATACTTCAACTTAATATTTCTAATGTCTCTATGTAAACTATAGAATTTTATTGACTATTTATTCACTTTCTTTTATCTCTCAGTAGGAGTAAACAGGTTTGCCTATCGTCCAGTTCATACCTCTCCACAGTTTTTTTTTTTTTTAATCAAATCACCCCAAGCAAGGCGGTAACCCCACTGATGTGCAAGGGGCTACATATGAGTGAAAAGATTGGAAAAGAAAACCGGAAACCACATCCTAAACAGGGAACAAGGGATGAGCCTCTTCACCTGTTCAATAGACGTGGGTGGAGTGTGAACCAGGTGATAGTTTAGTCTATCTACTCCAATTGAAAAAAAAAAAAAGAAAAGAAAAGAGTGAAAACATTAGAAAAGAGAAAGCCGGAAACCACATCCTAAACAGGGAACAAGGGATGAGCCTCCTCTTGCACTCATTATGAGCAGACGTGAATAGGCGCCTGTTATGGTCAGATGACTGTCTCCGAAACAGTCAAAAGTATTGATTCCTGTGGGCAAATGCTGTTTAGTAAGGAACAATCAGAAGAGGAAGGGGAACGGTAAAGGAAGAAAAGAAAAGGTGAACAGGAGAAGAGGTTTCTTGTTTAGGATTAGGTTTCAGGTCCCTTCTAAAGCCTTTTTGATTCTCTTTCACTTCCAATAGCCTCCTGCATCTTACTGGTGTTATCACCTTGCTTGGGGTGAATTGATTAAAAAAGCTGCAAAGGAAGAGCCCTCTGCTGTTTTGGGAATCAGAATTTTTTTTTCTATAGTGAATAATACTAAATAACACCAGCCTGACATTTGTAATAGAAATTCAAGCTTAATCCTTAATGAAGCTTGTTAAAGGTGACTGCCATGTATGCATATTATTTGGATGGGGTATTCATTAATATTATGTATATATAAGTATTATAAGTTTAATATATGTATGTGCATGTTAGAATTTAAATATTGCTTATGTTTTATACAGATCTGAGTCATAATCTACACACATTTTGTTTAAATTGGTATCACCTTATGCAAGACAGTTAAGACACTAACACACATGGGGTTATAGGATGTGGAAGAATTAGGAACAGAAACATTACTAATGTGTGGGAAGAGAAAAGAACAATTGGAAGAGAGCAGATAGAAATTGACATTGCATTTAAATTTTTGCATATTAAAGTTGGCTGGAAAACATGGAGCCGAGAGGAAGTTCCACAAGTGAGAAGTGTGAGAAAAGTAACTGTTAGTATAGAACTTACAGCAATATCTAGTCTGCTCAATTGTAAATTGATAAAATCTCAACAACAGCTTGTACTACACATAAATTTAAAAAAAAACAAATTTGTTATAAGTTTACACACACAGATCCAGACACACACACACACACACACACATAATGTGGAGGAACTTAATGCTCTATCTTTACCTTGGTATCGAGCACTTTATGGCAAAAAAAATATGCTTGTCTAAAATGTCTTTTTACCAGTAAATTACTGAACAAAAAAAACCCAGCAATTTTGGCATTAAACACAATTAGAATGTAACACTACTATATATATATTTATATGTATATATATGAGACATTTGGAATTTGAAAGTACTTTACACTGCAAAATAAAATCTTGTATAATGTTTGTCGACTTTCAAAATGCCATAACTTTTTAGCTATTTAAGACAGGCTGCTCATTTTTTAAAAGCAAACATCTGTTTTAACATACAAACACTTACACTTAACATCCAAGGTGGAAAGTATCTTCTTGTACTGACGGCCTCATATATATATATATATATATATATAAAGGAAAACCCAACAAATCATTTAAAATGGTTATAAACAATAGTTTATTTTGACAGGTAAGTTTTTAGCACCTATCTCTTCAGATCACAAAATATTCAAATGGTTTAAATTAAACAGAACATTAAAAAACTAGTTAAAACCATTTGAATTTTTGAATGGTCTGAAGAGATGGCTGTTAAAAACCCATTGAAATAAATTATGGTTTATAACTGCTTTAGATGACATGATGTGTTGAGTTTTCCTTTATGTATATCATATTGCTCTGGATAATATCCATTTATCTCTCTATACTGATCTCTTTAATATTTTATATATAATAGAGTTTTTTGGATTATCCTCTCTGTTTATGGATTTGACATCATTATATATATATATATATATATATAGAGAGAGAGAGAGAGAGAGAGAGAGAGAAAGAGATATATATATATAGAGAGAGAGAAAAGAAAACTCAACACACAAACAGTTATAAATCCAGAATTTATTTCAGCAATGAAAAGGAAAATTTTACAATTGCCTCGTTCAGACTGTCAATGAATAAATAAAAAATTTTCTTTAAATTGCTAAAATAAATTATGAATCTATTACCATTTAATTATGTGTTGAGTTTTCTTCTCATTATTTATTCTGGATAATCTCCATTGAAATCTCTATTTCTATCTAATTGACAATTATATTAATTAGATAAAATCTTTTGGATTATCCTCTGCATGGGTTGATATTCTCTATTATATATATATATATATATATATATATATATATATATATGTATGTATGTATGTATGTATATTACACAAAATTGTAAGTGTACTAAACAGGATGAGATGGAAGCTCTACTTCACCAAAAATAACAAGAACCCCTCCATCCTAAATAACAGTTTTATGGGTTTAAATCTCTAAAAACCCCACCACCTGATGAGCAATTATCAAAATTTGAAAACAAATTATTTGCTATAATTAACAAAATTAAATTCTGTAATACCACCAACGAGCTGCAAAAAACAATGTGGATAGACATAAATAAGTTTGACCAATCCGACAAAATGATTATTAAATTGGACAAAACAAACCAGCATTATTTTATTAATGCAGAGTCATAACACAAAGCCATTCTCCCTGAAATCAATAAAAATTATAAAATGGCACCTCGTAACTGGGAAATCAACATAAATAGAGAAACCAAGAAAATAACTAAGGAACTAAAAATAGATAATACGGTACCAATTTTACATAAACAAAAGGCATTCATCACAATCAAAGACCACAAAGACAATTTCATTAACAACCCACAATACAGATTATTAAACCCTTAAAAAAACTACATAGGTAAAATTAGCAAAACTATCTAAAACTACGTAGGTAGAATTAGCAAAATTATCCTAGATAGAGCTTCCACATTAATTAAGAATGCCTTAGGCATGAACCAATGGAAGAATACAGCCAAAGCAATTGATTGAAGTGAATTCACTTTCATCCAGTTTGATATCTGTGACTTCTACTCATCTATATCTGAAAAACTTTTAACTGCAGCCTTAAATTTGGTTAACAATTACAGCCCCATCAGCCAGCAAGACATCAACATCATCAAATAGGACCAGAAATCTATTTTATTTTATGATGAATGCCTGTGGACTAGAAAAAACCCCCTGATTTCTGCATCTCCATGGGAGCGTATGATTCTGCAGAGTCTTGCAACTTGGTAGGGCTCTATTTGCTCTGGAATCTTAGGAACATTTTCAAGTTATGTAACACCAGACTTTACCGAGATGATGAATTGATAATCCTCTGCAAAACTAAACCACGAAAAATGGATAAACTCGGAAAGGATTTAATAAAATTTTTCAAATACCATGATCTTAACATTCCCACCTTAACTAATGCTAAAGTTGTAAATTTCTTAGATGTTACCTTTGACCTGAGCAATGGCCTGTACAAACCATACACTAAGGAGTCACACACGTACACGTACATAATCAGGGAATCAAATTATCCCCAGAGAATCACCAACAACCTACACAAGTCTATCCAATTTCATTTAAGTACCAACTCTAACAATAAGGAAATTTTTAACAATTCTAAAATTAAATACATTAAGGCTTTAAAAAAAAAAAAGCAAAGCAAACTCAACACTAGTTTAGAATACTCTGTTATAAACAAGGTAGGCAGAAATAAGCAGAAATCACATAAACGTAATATTATTTTGGTTTAACCCAACCTTTCAGTCGTAACATCCAAACTAACATTGGTAAACTATTCCTTAACTTAATTCATAAACATTTCTACCATTCACTGACATTAACAAAAATCTTCAGCAAAAACAATGTCAAAGTTAGTTATAGTTGTGTTAAAAACATAGATAAATATATTTCACAACATAAAGCTATGATATCAAATAAATATTTGGGCCATATAAACAACATCCATCACCCAACTAATAGCAAAAGTGTTGCTTTATCCATACATTATTGGAAATGAAAAGAAAAACCAATTATTACCTGGAATAGCTAAATCTAAACATGACAATGGAAAAGGAGATAAATGTAATCTATGCCTCTTAACAGAACTTGTTATCCTAAACCATATCAAGAATCCAAATTTACTTAATAAGAAAAGTGATTTAATGACCACATGCTGTCATAGAAAAAAAAATACTTACTTAAATTCTTAGACCCAGATTAATATTGCCTATTTCTTTCTTTCTTTCTTTCTTTCTTTCTTTCTTTCTTTTCCCCACAATATTACTTTTAACAATTATAAATTAAACACCTTTTATTTTTGCTTCTTACATTTTTAATTCTTATTCTAAATTTTACCTCTTAATTTTTCTTTTCTTTTCTTTTCTTTTCATTTTTATTTAAAATTTTAAAATTTTAATTTTCTCTACATTTTTATGTACTTGTAATATTTGAATATTTAAATCTTTAAGACTCATGATTTATGCCCCTTTGATTTCTTCTCCATGCATTTTATTATTTTTTATTTTAATTTTAATTTTAATTTTAAATTTTTATCCATATGTAACTATAGAATATTTAAATTTTTAATCTTGTTATAAAAAAGCAGTGACTTAACTTGATAATATTTAATTCCTATGAACATTGAGTGAACTTAAATTCAAGACATAGGATAATATGTATATTTATTAATATATATATATATGTAATTCTGGAGCCTAACAATGAAAAATCTCACTTTAGACAAATATTTAATTTCCAACATAATATCTTTCCTGCCCAATGCACTTAATTTTGTGATAAATGTTAATCAACAGTGAACATTTCAGATCAAAACTTATCTCATTCACTGAAAAGTTCTTAGCAAGGTCATTTCGTCAGGTTCTAGGAAGTGAGTCAGACTTAGAAACTTTTCTGCATCTCCTTATGCCTGTTAAACTGCAGAATTATTGATCTAACCTCATATAATATTTAATGAAGACTGTTATGGATTGAAGGATTTGTAGAGTTTTTTGTATATATATATATATATATATATATATATATATATATATATATATATATATATATATATAGTGTTTATATTGATTTAGTTTCTACATCCCAAAGATTCTTCTCCTTGTTTCCCTGATATCAAATGTCAGTATTGATTATCCACTCAGAAGTAGAATTCTGCATTTTTTACTTACCAAATTACCAAAACCTCATTTGGTATTTATTCTAAAATCTTTAACTTCAATGGCCATGGGATATATGCATCTCTAATTCATCAGTAAGCCCAGGGAAATTTAAAACAATTTTTTAAAAACCATTAAATATTTAAGGGATCCATGCTTCATAATTGAAATTGATATATATTCCCTACCACTGCCAGGATTTGTTCAAATACTGCTAGGCTAGTCATTTCAACACTAATTTTCCAGGTGCACTGTGCATTTGTGGTGCAGAGGATATTGGCTCAGAATGAGAAATTGGAGAGACCAGTTGAATTTATTGCATTCACTTTTGTGCAAATACCCTTGGTATTAATCTATACCTACTCCCTTCAGCTATTAGTGAATTGAACAATTATTTTTCTTAACTTATTCCCTATTGGACTTGGACTATGTAAATCTTGTGAATAGTGTGTATAGAAGTAATTTAAAGATGATGAAAACTTTGGCTGAATGTATTTGCATGTTATATTTCTGATCCCTACTGGTAAAATCAGAAATAATTTTATTTTCTGCTAATGGTCTCTTATAAATATTGAGTATAAAATTAGAAAAATATCATTAAGATGTTTTATTTGAGCCAAGAATCTAATATACATTCCTTTCTCATTCCTTTACCTTTGATGTCAGAAGTCCTTCCTAAATAAAATTCAGGACTAGTTAAGGTCCCAGTTATGAGCAAACAATTAACCCACAAATTGGGGTTAAAATACTCTAAAAAAGTATAAAAATATATTTTAAAAGTAAAACAAAATCATCCAATCTGTACTCATAGCATGGTCATTGTAACCTCCGGCCTTTTCGTACTCAGATTTTAAACTGAAATCTATATTTCATCCATCTTGGATTAATTGTTCTCTTTCCATTTTCCATACTTATGGAATAATTTATATCAGATAATACATAATTGTCTTATTCACCTTTTTGTCAGTTTTTCATTTCTTCAAATGAATCAAATGTGAGTAATCAGAATTACTAGACCCAGATATGTTTTAACCAAGGCTACTAGGCCAAGAGTCATTTTACCAATCTAGTCGCTAAGTTTTGGAACCTTAAACTTAATGTCTGTACTCAAATGATAGAATTGTAAGGCATATAATAATTTTGTTTCATCCTTAAAATTCTGACATCATCAAATCAGTATAGAAACAACATTATACATCAATAGAGAATATTGGAAAACTCAACCAAAACTAGTATGAATGATGAACCATCACCCACTCCTATTTAGTTCTAGGTCAACACCAAGTGACTGTCTGTTTTATGGTTGAACACAACCTTCAGGCTATTGAAACCTGATTGCTGCATTCAAGCATAAAACAGATTGTAGCCACTTGCTGGTGACTTATTTTATCTAATTTTATGCACACACACACACACACACACACACACACACACACATGTATATGTATATTGAAATGAATAAGAATGAAGAAAATAATTGCAACGTTCAAAACATTAATTTAAAACAATGCTCAATATAGAAATAGAGCAGTGAATATTTATTATTTATTATGTTAGAACATGAAACAAAATGTACAATTTTGTAGTAGTTTGTAGTTTTTCACAAATTCTAACATATATATATATATATATATATATATATATATATATATATATATATTAGTCATCCACAGACAGATCTGTTTCGCTGTATCACAGCTCATCAGTATGGTTAGACATCTAATTGCTTCTAGCCAGGATTGAAACCCAACTGAATTGACATCAGTCAGTAATTATACCTCTGATCTATGGGTGCTCAGTAGAGGAAGGCAGACTTTAGCATATTATATACAATGTAAACACACACCAGTAGCCGAGAGTGTTCAAATTTATTACTGAATGAACAATGCATAAATGTGTGAGTAGCTACTGTTTTTTCAAAATCTACCATTCCTCCATAATGGATTTATTTTAATACAGCATTTTAATACTGAATCAACTTCTTGCTTTCTTTTTGAGGAATTATCAATTACTATTTGGGACAGCATGTTCATCTTTGATGTTTTATTCATAACATCTCGGTTATTATATCCTTTGGCCTTGTTGTAATCAGATTTTCTTCTTATATTTAATTCATCCTGGATCAATTGTTCTCCTTCCACTTTACATGCTTATGCAATATTTCATATCAGTTAATACGCACTAGCCTTATTCACCTTTTTGTTATTTGTCCATTTCTTCCAATGAATCAGGAGATGTGACTTTTCGGCTCATATAGATCAACATAATGCAAATAACCAAAAGGTGCTGAACCATTTCTAAGAACTAAATTAGCCATTTTGAAATTTTTGCAATAAATGATAAATCTGAGGTATTTGTTAGGTCAGATCCATCCTTTGTAAAAACAATGTAGTTTGTGAAACCTCATGTGCTTTGGTAGATTTTATGTCTGATTCTAACAATCAACAAACATTAAGTTCTTACATTGGCCACCTATGCTTTGCACTCTCATTTGCTTACTTGTTATATGCCAAAATTTAGTGCAATTAACACACATATAGATCAACCTATCACAAATAATCAAAATAATATTGGCATAAGACAAATTTTAATAGGTAACTCTAGAATATTATATCGACCTCAATGCAAAGAAAGACAAAATTCTAGAAGCCATTGTAATACAAGGGAAACAGTCAGCATTAAATAGGGTTTTTTTTTCAGACATCATATACTGAAGTGTAAATTAAAAAAAAGAAGTCACATAAAATTTCAGTTTGACTATTGTAAATGATGTCACCTTTAAGTGACTGGAAATTGGCTCCAACAAATGAGGGAACACCAAAATAGCAAAACATATTTTTATAAACAGACTAAACACACAATTCTTGATAATGACTGTAGTGACAGTCAAAGGTACTCGAATTAAAAAAAGGAAACATTGAAAAGTTTACCTAATCTTAATTCTGACATAAAACAACTTAATTAGAAGTTTGGAAAGCTTTATAAAAAATTGAACAGATAGACCTAGTCAATGTTGTTTAACATAAATCTTGCTGCCTAAATAATAAAAAGAAAGAGGGGATATAAAAAGTGAGATTGTTCCATTGGGAAAATTGATATGATTGCTATTGCTTAAAAATCATAGTAATAATGAATGGTATATATAAGCGAAGTATTGGGAATAAAATAGCAATAAAAACGAATGATAATAGTAACAATAAAGTGTGTATCAAGCCAATGTATTAGAATAAAATCAATAAATATAAGATGGAGTTATATATTTCATAAAATAATAGCAATGATAAAATTCTTTGTTAATAATCTCTTCATATTTTACTTTTTACAAGTTTTGCTTAGGAAACAAGATTTTCAGTAAAGTGAGAGCTGTATTATATTTTAAAATCTAATATAGATGCCTACTTAAGTATTCAGTCAGTTAAGTACCATACGGGATACACACTTTGGGTGATCATGTCTCAAAAGAGACATGAGTGACTGGGCAGAAGATTATCTCGCAGTCGGTTGCCATTGCTTTCTGTGGTAAACTGGTGGCCAGCCAAGGCTATAGAACCCAATCCGTCCTATTATTTAACCCATAGCTGAAGGGAAGAGACAAATTAATACCTTTCCCAAGGGTATTTGCACATAAGTAAATGCAAGGAATTCAACTGGAATTCGAATTTGGATACCCGATTTGTTGTTCCGAGTCGCTATCCACTGCACCACAACGCACATCCAGTTAAGTATTAGGCAGCTAAATTAGGCACTAATAGATATAGTTTCTGGATGATTTAATCCACAACAGATACTCCTTTTTAATGTCTGATACTCACAAATAACAACAGATAGAATTTGCAAAGCTGTGTCGTGAATGCTACATTTTCCTCCCATGCAACATCTTCTTTAGCTTCATTACTACTTCCTATCTAAAAATATCTAATACCAGGCACTTAATCAAATCTTCTACAAGTGTTCTATTTAAACATCTGCTGTGAATTAATTCCCATAAAACAACTGGAAAAAGTTGGAGGTGGGTATGAAAAAGTTAATAAATGACTTTGGTTCCATGAGTCAGGATCTTGTTTCCCAAGATTTATTAAAGTTAGCTTTGTACAAAGTACAGCACAAGATTACATTTCTGGGGCTGCTAGTAGGAATTGAACTCACTTCATTACCTTGCTAGTCATTGCTCTATGGTGAGGCACAGATGTTTTTTTTTAATCATTATTGTAGTGGATAATTGAATGACAAAATGGGAATAACTTCTAATTAATGGATTTCATCCCTAGAAGAAACATGAGGCTAATTATTGATTGAATATATGGATGTGTAAAGAAATAAAACAAACACTGGTTGCTATTTTATATTGGAAATGTTAAAGATACACAGACATTTAGCAATTATTCTTATTATGCAATAATTTGTTCAATGTTCTCATCTTGTTTGTTAGCATATTTCAACCATTGTATCCTCTGGCCTTCTTCAAGTGTCTGTTGTAATTGAACACTTCAGCAGATAAAGAATCCAAAATATTGTGCTAATAACAACCAAGATGAGAATGTTACTTTGAGAAAATCCCAATGATAAACCTTCATTTCAAATATTCAGATAAAAATTTATTATATCATTCTGCACAAAAGAAGAAATTTGGAGCAATAGAAATGTGGTTCTACAGAAGGATACTGAGAATACCATGGACTGAATGTGTGAGCAATGACAAAGTTTTAGGGAAAATGGAAACAAAAAAAGACATTTTTTACACTATTTACATTGTTTGGGCTGTTGTGCTCATTTTTATAGTCATATCAATGACATTTTGTCTTCTGTATGCTTCGGCCCTCATCAGGTGATATATAATAGAATCTGAGATATTCAAAAAAGACATGGAACTTGAAACTAGAGCAATCTACCCTAGTGGACCAAATAAAGTGTTTGAATTTCCAATGTAAAAAGATTTGACAGGAAATTATGGAGAACCATGCTTGCTAACATCGACAAGTTACATATAAAAAAAAGAAACTTAACTGGTTCTTTTGGGAAGATGGTCAGATATGAAGTTTTTTTTTTACCAACATTTAATGTTATTATGTTGGTTAATCAGTAAGAAAGTCTAATTCATTCCTGTGCGGAAAATCTGGGAATCAAAATTAGGTACTACATTCTGGTCCTAGATAGAGAAATGTAATGGCAAAATAATAGAATAGATTTTTCTGGAATTAGCAACTTGACAACATCTTCTATTTGTTCATTGTAAAGTCAAACTCTTAAGTCAAATTTGTAAAATGTTCATAAGATTATTATAATATTATTATTAATATGTGAAGTTCATTGGTCCCATAACAGGGTATTTCATTGATCAAGGTAATTCTGAAAAATCACCAACATTCTTAACAGAGGTAACCGTTCAATGCTTACTATTATAAATGACTCTAAAGGTTATCTCATCCTTGTAGTTACAATAAACTTTGTCTCAAACTGTACATGAGATGATAAAGGCCACCCACTTCTTTCTTCTCACAATGTAGAAACTTTGTGCTATCACTATGAGAAATTTCCAAGTACATCAAAAGCCTCGGCTCTATGAAAGCTGAATAAAATCCCTTTTTTAAGAACCTTAGCCAAGAGTAAAAGCAAAGCTGTTTATCTGCTGCTTGAGGGAGAAATATTTTCAAATTCTGTGTGTCTTGTTTTCAAGAATGCAGGTGAGTGTTCATCTCTATCATAGTATCACACAATCAGCTTCCTTAGTCTTATCAGTAAACTCTTTGAGTCTATTATTAACAACGTTATTGATCACCTCAATGAAAACAACATCCTCTGTGACAAACAATATGGATTTTTGCTCCGCTAAGTTTGCTATTGATATTTTAACTATCATTACAAACAGAATTAGTGAAGTACTTGATAAAAAATTTTTCATTTCAATGATTGCCTTAGATATTTCAAAAGATATATTCACAAGGTGCAGTATAGGGGTAAATAGGGGTTGTTACACAAACACTTTCTCTCGAGGGATCTTTTCATTTACCAAGGAGTCCTGGGTATGATGAATAAACTACATCCAACAGCAAAGGCCTTTGATTGGAAGATTGAAAGTTTGGAGGAACATGGAACCACCTCTTAATTTTGGTTGTTCCCAGGTTCTTCCTGACTCAGGGTGGTAGCACCTGTTAGGGAACCTACCTAGTCTCTTCGTATGGGCAAATTGTGAACTCACAAACAAAAACAAAACACTATAAAAGTAGAAAAATACATTTTTATACTAAAAATATCAGCAATACATTTTTATATAAAAAAAATTACCAACAATATTTATTTATAGTAAAATTACCAATGATACATTTTATAGCAGAATGACCAACAACACATTTTATATGTAGTTAAAGCCATAAAGATCATGTTTAAAATCTTTAGATTTCAGCATTAAATAAGCCATATGCTGCTAAACAAAATCAACCAACCAAACAATCAATATGAAAAACCTCTTTCATGATATTAATCCATATAATATCTTAAAATATCTTAAAGAAATCAAGCTGTATTTGTCTATATTTCTGAGATGATGTAATATTTACACTATTTACATTATTCAGCCTATTGTCCTCATCTTTGTTGCCATTTGTACAACATTTTTTTTTTTAATCATATCACCCCAAGCAAGGCGAAAACGCCACTGATGCGTAAGAGTGAAAAGATTGGAAAAGAGAAAAACCAGAAACCACATCCTAAACAGCTGCTGTATATTCTGGCCTTCTTCAGGTGCTAGAAATTTTGAACTGAACCCATTAAGGAATGAGAATGATATCCCTCAGTGATTGTAATAAAGGGTTCAGTTCGAAATTGCTATCACCTGAAGAAGGCCTGGAGTGTACAACAACCAAAACACCATACAAATAGCAACAAAGATGAGGACAATAGTTCGAATAATGTAAATATAAATTAAACTATTCCAAAATATAACTTCAACAAATCTACAATATAAAGCACACAAATCACTGCTTCTAGTAACTGCATCCATACAAACATGTATATGCACAAAAGCTGAGTATCATCTACCATGTATTCAATTGTGAAAGCAGAATAACATATATCATATTTTTATTGCTTCAAATCTACCAAGAAAATGAAATGTTGGCATTAAATAACCCATAAGAAGTTGATTTACTGTTAAACAAATCAGAGCAAATCATCTAACAAGTTTATTCTCTTAGGTAAGTTCATATCCATGAAGCTTGTTGTTAATGACCAATTTTCAGAAGCCTGTGAATCTATTGGGACTCAAGTTCACTTTATATGGAACACACATACAGGGTGGCCCAAAAGTCACAAAGGGGTTTCAATATTTAATAAATTTTTAGTTATTTCATTTTTCTTTTATTTCATATTTATTTAAAAAAGACCCTGATATTTAAGCATGAATCGTCCGGTTCACACTCCACCCACATCTATTGGACAGGTGAAGAGGCTTATCCCTTGTTCCCTATTTAGGATGTGGTTTCCGGCTTTCTCTTTTCCAATCTTTTCACTCTTTTCTTTTTTTTCTTTTTTTTCAATTAGAGTAGATAGACTAAACTATCGTTGGGTTCACACTCCACCCACATCTATTGAACAGGTGAAGAGGCTCATCCCTTGTTCCCTGATTAGGATGTGGCTTCCGGCTTTCTCTTTTCCAATCTTTTCTCTCTTACGTAGCCCCCTGCACATCAGTGGCATTACCTCCTTGCTCGGGGTGATATGATTAAAAAAAAAAAATTGTGAAATGTTTGATAGAAAATCAATTTCACGATTTTCAGAGATAAATTGCAAATCTCAATCTCCAGATCTGATTGCTCCAAATTTTATTCTATGGAGTTATCTTAAAGAAAAAGTTTATGTCAACAATTCCCAAACAATTGCAGATCTTAAAAATAGCATTAGAACTGAAAATAAATCACCAGAGACACAAATGTTAGCGGCTGTTATGGAAAACACTTAATAAAGAGCACGTTTATGCAAATTGGAAAATATACACCATTTAAAAGAGCCCATCTTTCACACCAAGGGGAAATAAATCTCACATACATTTTCTATAACTTATTAGAACCTTGAATAAGTTTTATTTTCAAAAATTAGTAAAAAACATGTTACTAAAAGTATTGTTCATTGCTAGCCACATTTGAATTCCACATCAGAAAAACAACAATTTTTGAGGTTAACCACAAGCAAAGCCATTTTTTGTCATTTTCATAAGAATGAAAGTACTACTCAGCCAGGCCATGTGCCATTGATTGAAACAAGTAATAATTGGCCAAGGTAATGTCTAGTAAATACAGCAATTGGGGTAGTACTTCCCATTTAAGCATTTCCAAGTAGATTTTCACCCATTTTGCAACCTGTAACCTTTTTTATGTTGCAAAAGCACTTTGTCATGTTGCTGCTTGTATAGCAGCCAATTTTTCTTTAATGCTTGGCTAAAATGCATTAATTATAGTCAACAGTGATCTCTGGTGATGGTTTCTGTCAGTTTGAGCAGCTCATAATAAACTACACCTAGCTGATTCCACCAAGTACAGAAAAGAAGCTTTGAACCATGGATATTCAGCTTTGCTGTCAATATTGATGCATGTACGATCTTTAACATTTAGGGTTATCATAGTGTATCCACTTTTCATCCCCAGTCATGATATGATGCAGAAAACTGTTCGACATATCTCTGCTTCACCTTGCTTTCCACCCAATGTCCTGGTTCAGCTTATGCCTGACATGAGTCTTTATGAAGTAATTCTTTGCCTTCAAACTTTTTCAATGCACCAGAGCATTCTTTATCTTTAACATCAATCTCATTATTTTTAGAATGTCTAAACCAATCTCTGCATGTTGTTTCTGACAGAGTATGGTTGACATAAGTCTGAACAAAAATTCTGTGTGCTTCAACTGCAGATTTATTTTGAATAAAGTAGTGCATTTAAATTTCACACAAATATACTTTCTTTGGCATGACATCTGACATGCTTAATGCTATGAAAAACATAGTTGTGTACACTTTGGCGAGATAACATAAATTGAATTTCAAGATTATTTATAGTATTTCCTTACAGATGTGTTAAAACTACATGAATACCATCTGTTCAAAACTACATGAATACCATCTGTTCATAAACAGCAAGAACTTATTCAAGGTCTTAGTGAAAATATACATATATACATACATACATATGTGCATATATATATATGTATATATATGCACATATATATATGTATATATATATATATATATATATATATATATATTTATTTAAAATTTGTGTATTTAGGCAGCAAATTTTCTTTTTGCAAACATTGTCTGCTTTTTTTTAATAAAATCCGTTCATACTCATGGATAATCTTTTGCATATTACAATTGAAAGATGTCAGAAATGAGCTGTAACATTGACAGATGTTATTATCATTCATTTCTCAAGGTACCCAAGTACTTTCAATCTCTTTCAGGGATCACATTCAGGGGTATGAGTTATGGTAACAAAAAATATCTGCAAATCTGTTTTGCTAAAAATTACTGAAAATTTTTTTTCTGCTTCAAATATAATGGTTGCAAATTGCTAGTGTTCATTAGAACATGAAAATTATTCAAAATAGAATTTTTTTATAAGTTGTAATGTCATGGTCATGCACATGTTAAAGCCTGAAAAAACTGTTCTTTTTACAAACATTTTAGAACATTACTACAGTATTCATAGCTGATTCTATTAATTGACGGCTTAAGTGTTTTAATGAATATCTTGAGAATCTGTAGTTTGCTTTTGTTGTTTTCTTGGTATAGGATAGTTGTGTTATCGATCATTATTTTTTTATATTGTGAGTGTAGACAGGAATGTTATTGTAGATGTCTAGATGGATGAATGGTCAGACAAATGTAATTTAAAACGTCTAGCTAATATAGTTGTGGTAAATCCAACATATATATTTGTTTTTTTGTAAGAGATACATGCTCCCAAGGGACATATATATATATATATATATATATATATATATATATATATATATATGTACTGCATTGTATATACATATATTTATTTTATTTATTTTTTCATAATTACTTTGTAAAACCTCACACTACTATTGACAAAATGTATAAAAATTGAGAATATCTATCCATATATCTATGCAGGGTGTTCTAAAATTACTATACACCTTGTTAATTGCACCTGTATTTGTTAATTGAAATTTAATTAAATCAGTTCATAAAGAATTAATATTTAGATGTCTAGCTTTTGTTAACAAACATTTCTTTATCTATCTATCTATCTATCTATCTATCTATCTATCTATCTATCTATCTATCTCAGTTCATTATCTATCTATCTATCTATCTATCTATCTATCTCAGTTCATTATCTATCTATCTATCTATCTCAGTTCATTATCTATCTATCTATCTATCTATCTATCTATCTATCTATCTATCTATCTCAGTTCATATCTATCTATCTATCTATCTATCTATCTATCTATCTATCTATCGTGATCTGTTTAGATTGATATACCTTTTATTTTCTTTGTACTCATTAAAATATGTTACTGAATATCCAAGATTATAAGAATTCTTCTAAATTTGGGATTAAGTAGTTTTTTTTTATGTGAAAGCTCAGCTTTCTTTTCACCCCACCCCAGTTCTGAGAATATACCAGAACAAACTGGGAACTATGCCCTTGGTTAGTGACTAGTTCAGGAAAAGAAAAAGTCTGAATTTGAACCAGCCAAGAGAACCCCATCATGACTTTTGGGCCACCCTGTATATGTTTAATCACTAAAAATGCTGGAAAAATGAGCAGGTCATTGTACCACCCCAGAAAATAACTGACTTCTACCATCTCTAAGCTGGATTGATCTAATCCTCACATTCAGTTTTCACAAAGTTTAAAATCATTTATTCTGCCTTGTGGAGGATGATATATTTTCCACCCTTCAATTCAGAGAAACATTGCAAGCCTCTCACTATTCTGTTGCTATTTCCATGGCAAATGTTCTAGCTAGATTCATTCCTTGTTCCACTAGTTCAGACTTTTACAGCTAAGACCCACCTCACTATGTTGAATCAACTTCACTCCCTTTGTATTCTAAGGAAGAAGTTCTACTCAGAAAGCTTCTTTCTAAGAACTTGTACTCTGTAGAACAGACCCTCTTGTGGATGCCCTCCACCCCCAAGACTACAACCTTAACTTCTTCAAGTCTAGAGTCAGTCGTTAACTATTTTCTATATCCTCTTCATGGGCATATACCCAAATGTTTAGAATGTTTGCTTTCTGACCATGAAGCCCAGGTTTGAATCTTGGGTACCTTGAGAAATGAATGATAATAACATCTGTCAATTTGTTAGGAAGGTAACTTCTTGATGTTATTAGTCTATAGAAGGTGATCCCAGCATGTGGTACATTTAAAAAGTTCTTGAAAAGCATACCATGGGTTAATCCAAGCCTTGTGAGTGAAATTAGGTAGATGAGACCCCTTGGGAGCCATTGATGGTTGTGCTAGCACAAAGTCACAAGTCATCGTGACTGTCCTGGCCTTCTTCAAACTGTTGTTCATGCCAGATAACTTTCTCTTTCCCAGAAACTGTAACTAATGTCCACAAGCATAGCTGCAGTATAAATCACACGTGAATTCTGTGAGTGTTGAACAACCACAACTGTGCCTGAGCAATGAGGATTAGCTAGCCTCTCTTGTAGGCAGGCATCCTCAGATACGAGTGGCCAGCCATAATATACTACTATCATATCTTCTTCACTTCCTATCTCCTCTACATACACCCATGCCAAATACTTCATTCAGTAACTTCCTACTTTGAGTGTCTTGTATTAGTATTAAAAAAACATTAGTATTTCTGCAACAGGTTGTACAGAATAGTAGTCATGTAGAAGAATCCCTGACTTTTAAAAAAGGTGGGATGCCAGACAGGAGTGAGCTGACAGGATTTGACAGCTTGTCCTTCACAGCACTTCATTGAATAAAGAGAGAAGTTAGCAAGCCCTTCTTATATTAATGCCAAATTAACATATATAGCTTCAGGTGAAATTTGAACTCTTTTGTTGGTTTTCCCTTCTGTTCTTGTAATCATGACCCAACTCTGTGCCTCTTGACTAAATGACGTTAATATTTCTCTGTGTAATAATATACTTATTGTAAAGTTATCAGATGAGGAAATTTTCAGAATCTTAGTATTTCTCAGAACATTTTTTTCCAGTAAAGAAAAAATAGAAGATAGAAAAAAAAACACCTTATCATTTTGTTTCAGGAACTGTGGCCTTTTTGTCTTTATTTCTTTTTTTTTTTTTTTTGCCTTTTGTGAGCAACCCATAAGAAAGTCTGATTAGACAAGAAACATTTGTTACACTCAACAAAATCACAACCATTTTATCTGTACAAGTTCTCCTCCCTTTTCCTTTCTGCTTCCTCTTGTTTTTTAAGCCCTTTTCCCCAGATTCTCCACTGCCAATCCTTATCTTGTTTTGGCTCCATAATTCTTTATGCCTCATTCCCTAACTCCCCAGGCCTTGTCCTCACCTCTTAACAATTCATGGCTTTGTGTCTAGAAGGTAAGAATATTTACTATCTACAACTAAGCAGTCTTTCTACTTATATCAAATTTTATCTGAACCTCTATTAGTTTTCTTATAATTCTCTAAAATGAAACTTATTACCATCCAAACATTCATAAATACATCTTAGATGAGCTGAAAATCCCAACTAAATGTAGTGACAAGTATAATTTTAAAAAATTAAAATTGGGTATAGAGTTTTAAAAAGCTAAGTCCATTCTATTACAAATAAGAGCATGTATATGAATGGATCATCTAGTAAGGATTGAAATCAGTTATAATAATGAACTAAGAATTAAGATTGGTAAATCTCAATTAAAACAAGGCAAGAAGATCATGGTCAAAATAACAAGCAATGAGACAGAACATATAGGGAAGGTATAACATGTTTTTCTCAAAGGTATTTGTGTGGAAGTGATTATATAATAACTACTGGAGCTTGATTTGCTGATCATATTTCATGAGCTGACCAAATATTATATCCTTTTCCTTCCATTTCTGTGTATTATTTGTACACAACATACATTATATCTATCTCTCTATATATACACATATACACACATACACACACACACACACACACACACACACACACACACATATATATGTTCACACTCCACCCACGTCTATTGAACAGGTGTAGAGGCTGCACACCAGTGGCCTTACCGCCTTGCTTGGGGTGATGTGATTAAAATATATATATATATATATATATATATATATAATTTATTTTTTAAACAAACATTATTTTTAATGGATACTCATATATGAGTAGACATACTGTTTTTTTCATAATCAAACAATATATTTAATCTATATCTACCAGCCTGAATAATTGAGAAATATTGTTAGAAAAATATGTGTCCTCTAGCAGGATTTGAACCTGTGCCCCCTAGAGGAAACTGCCAATTAATCTGGCATGTCTTAGACTGCTCGACCACAAAGGACTTACAGTTGAACAAAACCTGAAATTATGCTTTAAACACACATTTTCCTGATTGTTTATAATCTTTGTATCTGCTGTTTTCGTCTCCTAATGTAAATAAATAGAAAGAAAGACTTAAAAATTTATAAAATTTTATGAAACATATTAGCTCTGACATATTTATAATTTATTTGTTTAAACATTATTTTTAATACTCATATTTGAGTATTAAAAATTTGATTATTTTTTTAATAATTAAATAGTATATTTATTCATATCGACCGGCCTGAATAACTGAGAAATCTCGTTAGAAAAATATGTATCTTCTAGCAGGAATCAAACTTGCATCCCCTTGGCGAAGTCCTTATTATAAAAACAGAATATCTAATCAAATACAAGTATCCATTAAAAATAATGTTTAAACAAATAAATTAATTATGAGTTAATCCATTTTGTAAAATTATATATATATATATATATATATATATATATATATATATAGTATGTAAAAACTGTCCATATAATCTGTGAATATGTGTGCTTTAGCAAATCAAGGATATATTTTAACTGAATATATACATTTTTTTTTTTACATATGTTTATATAAGGATGGGATGTTTTTTTTATTTTTAAACATGGTCAGCACATTGTGGTTGTGCTCATAATTTAAATTATTGACAGTTGGCTTTTTTTATTATTCACACTTCAGTTATTTTTAGCTGTATTTTGCATGTGGATGAGTCTTTCATGTTTGTATTTTTCACAAGGATGTTGTGAACAGAGTTGATGCAAAACATTTATTTAAACCAGTTGAAAAATCCACACAAACATTAATTTAATTTAATATTTTCCTTTCATACACTGCTGGTGCTGCCCATTTTGAATGGTTAATCTTTTTACTCACACCCATTTTTTCAAGTCTGTCAAATTCTTCATTGACGTGATCCAATGCAGCAAACAATACACAATGTTTCAGTTTAAATACTGGCGTCAATCCTTTTTCACTTGAAATTTTTGCTTTGACTTTAGAAAACCAGTTGTGCTCATCTGATAAAACACCCTGAAAGCCTTTTTTCAGTTCTTCTTTTAAATTTCACATTATTTTAAGCTGGTCACTTCTGCACTTATATTTTTGCAATAATTATATATAGGTAAATCCCATAACTCAAATAATACCATCCAGCTGGTACCAAATAAGTTTGTAGTATATTTTAACATATAAGCCTTAGTTTTTACACCCATGTTACAAAATTAAATGTTACAAGTCATTTCACCAATAACAATTTCTCAACCCACATGCCACATGTGATTTTCAAAGTCCTTTTTAATATCGGGTTTTCTGTTTGCTTTCCATGTAGCTTCCTTGATCATTGTGATATCACTACCAGCGTGTAGTTGCATTTTCACATCAACATTTTCAGATACACAAACTTTCATTGATTTTCTGTAACTATTTTTTTCATCTCAATGCTGTGTATAAAATCATTTCTAATAGAACTTTTCCTTACTATAGTTTTACAGTGTGACTTTTATGTCCTACATTTTCATACTTGTAGCACTTTGAATTCTTAAAAGGACAATTGTCTCCAAGATGTAACCTTTCACATCTGAAACATAAATCAATTTTTCTTTTATCACATTTTTTTTGGCTTGTCTATATGTGCATTCTTTTTCTTCAGTTTCCTCTGTATTGTGTCTCAGATTTAGAATTCTTTGACATTTGTCTGATATTTCTTGCGTTAGTTTTTGATTCTGTTCCAGTTTTCATTTGGACATATTTCTTTGTCTTCATTTTTCATTAACTCTTGAACAAAAATTAATTCCTTAAACATATCTGGAATTAGCACATTTAATTTTAATCTTTTATATTCCTTGTTAATGATTCCAGGATATGTGACAAAACCTTTGTCTTCTTTGTTCATAAGATTCATACAGTTTTAATGAATACGGAATAACAAAATTTTCTTACTAAAGATTTTCGTCAGAATATTTACTGATTCTTCAAAGCAAATTTCTTCTGGCTTTCGTGATATTACAAAATTACAGTCTTTTTCATGTTTTACTGGTGCTTTCTCGGCAAAAGTCTTGTTTTTTTCTCATCTTCCCAGTTGCTGCATTCTTCTCTGTAATTTTGCTTTTATTGTATCTTCTAAAATAAGCCAAAAAGGTAATTCCATAATATGAAGTGTATGTGAATTCAGCTATGCCATTTTTGACTGCATCAGGAGTGAAAGAAATTGGAGATTGAATTAAATTTTGTTGTTTGTATTGTTTCAACAACTGTTGCTGTGGTTGTGTTTGTAACTTGTAGGCTAATAATTCTTCCATATTTCAGAATATCTAACTTTTTCTCTTTATGCACATCAAAGAAAAAAAACTTACACCAACATGGTTCTAATTTCTCATCATCACTGTTATTTTATATGTGCTGTAGCAAAAAAAAAAGGTGTTTTTCTTACTTCATATAAGTTTCAATCTGTCACCACTGTTATAACTAACGATAATGTCTTGACTGACTCCAGTGGTACTCTAATGAACACTCTATCAGAACTCTCTTGGAACACTGTCTGTGGACACTGGCCCTGATCCCTGTTTGATTTTCTTTATTCAAGGTGTTTTGCAGAATTCATCTGTGTTATCAGAGGAGGGGGTCTTCTTTACTCTACAACAATATTCAATTCTTGGTCATCTCAAATAGATTTATGAGCTGAAATAGAAAACAGAGAAAAGAATGATTAAAACTTCATTACAAACTGATTTTTATCTGTTATATTTGGCACAAGAAAAATCAGTTACAAGATTATATCTGGGATGAACAATATTTAGTTGTAAGCCTTTCATGGATAACACATTAAATAGTAATTGGTTGAATCTGAATTTGGCATAAAACTTTCAACAAAAATGCATCAAAACTAGTTGACAAATGAATGTATCTCTGATCAAGAAAATACTTCATCTATGGTGAATTTCTAACTCTGTATTTTGTCTGAGATATGCACTGTGGTGCAGTGGACATCAACTTAGAATGAGAAATCAGAGAGAACATGTTCAAATTCCAGTTAATTTATTGCATTCACTTACTCACAAATACCCTTGGGAAAGGTAATAATCTATCTCTTCTCCCTCCAGCTATGGGTTTAATAGCAAGACAAATTGTCATTATTGAGAGAATTATCTTCTTCTATGTGCCATATCCCTTCAGGATGTAGGCGATCACGGCCCTCCACATCTCCCTATCCCTTGTAGCTTTTAACACTTTTTCTCTTAGTATTTTTTCCCAAACCCTTTTCTGCCAAGCCCATCAAGTATGTCATGCATTGCATTCTTTCCCTCTCTTTCCCTCTATCCATCCTGTGAGTATCAGATTCTTCAAACCTCCTTCCTCATTATGTGTCACAGAAACTTTAGCTCTCTCCCTGATGTTAAGTGTGTTTCCTCTTCATTTCCATCCTCTCCAAAACCTTGTCATTGCTCACATGTTCAGTTCATGACATTCTGAGTATCCTTCTGTAGAGCTACATTTCAGTTGCTTCAAGTCTTTCTTTCATCTATGTTGAAATTGTTCAGCATTCACTGCCATATAGGAGAACAGAAATCACATAAAAATCTTTTCTTTGTTTCCAGTTAAATTTTCCTGTTTCTCAATACTCTGCTTAGATTTTGGAATGCATCTTTGGCCATCTCAATAAGCCTTTGAATCTCAGTGTGGCACTTTCCATCCTCTGTTAGAATGCTTCACAGCTAGTTGTGTCATATAATTTTATGCAGTTTCTCAGGGAATGGTGTATCATAGTAGTCACAAAAAATAGAGTCTGACTGAAAATAAAATTTATTAAATAAAAATTCCTTGGAAATAATGAAATTTTCTCAGAAGTTCTCAAGAGTTTCTCTTAGAGTCAAAGCAGTCTTGATATCTCCATTTTCTCAGTTGTAAAATCTGTTTACATTTACATTTAAGGTCACTGATTAAATGGGTATCTCGTTTATTAGATATTTGTTATTCATTCTCTTCATCTTAGTTCCTTCAAAGGTCTGTCATTATGTCACAATATTTCAATAAACTGGGAAAATCAGTTTAGCATTATTGACTGTTCAGAAGCAGCTTAAGTTTGTGGCAAAGGATACACATTCATCTCCTTCCACTTGCTTGATTATCTCTGATTATTTAAGATTTAAGTAAATATTGAGGATTTATGAATGTTTTCTTCCTTCTTAAGCAGCTCTTAGGTTTTTCTCACTCAACCCTTCTTTGCAGATAATCCCCAGGATAAACTGTTAAAAATACAAGAATATTTTTCTGACTGGATTAATTTTTTTCTGATGATGGTTTGAAATTCTGTACACTTTATGATTCAATATTTTTCCCAGATTAACATTGTCATAATATTTTACTTTATATCTTAGGCTGGCAGAAAATAAAGGGTTGTTTATGCTTTATATTGTGCTTTCAATTGATTTCATGCTATTTCCTTTTGTTTATGCTGACATCTATCTATCTCTATCTATCTATCTATGAAGGACACACCTGTCATTTTATTTTTACAATCCAGCAGCTGATTTATTAGAACTGAACAGCCGGACTACCCACATATATAATTTGATTATAGTGGTGAAGGCATGTGCTGAACTGACTACATTTTTTGGAAGAGCTGAAAACAGAGAACTGATACACAGCATGCCACAAGGTTCTCAAACAGCCCCTTCAGATTTTCAATTCAGAGTTGTAGAATCCAGTCTGTCCTGCTATTTATGCATAGCTGAAGTACTTGTATGCAACAAACTCAAATCTGTGCTAGCTATTCATTACTCCATTTTAATGCATATAAAAAATTAAAAAAATGTTATTTAAATTCATTGGATAGCCATTTCGATGAGGAAATCATCGCTTTTTCAGCAACAGCGAAACGAAAATTTTATTTACTCAAATTTAAATGTGCTGAAAGATTTTATACTGGTAGAAGTTAAAAAAATCCAAAAACATCCATACACAGAAAAATAAAATGGGGTGGGAATAAACATTTCTGAATTTAATGAAGTAATAAAGGGAAGGTAGACATATACCTATGTCGCATATTAGAAAACATACCCCTCCCCATACAAGAGTCAAGAGTTTAAAAGTTAAAATTTAGCCATGTCAGCGGGATAGAAGGGGTACAGGGAACAGAAAGGAAAAAAGGGCAAAGGGGTGGTTGACTGGGAAGTAAGATATGAAAAAATCTTTGCTTAGAAACAAAAGAAAACTGTTGACATCAATTTAAAAAAAAAAAACAATTGAAAAATTTACCAAAGAGATTTTAGTTTAAATAATGACTGGGACAATGTTATAGAAAAATTTAGACATACAAATTTAAAAATAAATCTTAAATTTTGAATTTAAAGTTAAAATTAATCAATTCAAAGGTAGATCTCAAAAGAATCCATATTTCTATTAATACAAGCACACACACACACACACACGCACACACACACACACACACACACACACACACAATTTACTTAAATATATAAAGCCTTTATATATTTAGAATATCCTTTATAATAAAGGATATTCTAAATTCATGAATTAAATTTAATTTTAATTATTTAAAAATTTAAGAAACTAAATTTATGGTGGCTTAATTTGAAAAGAACTGAATTATTATTCTATAGGGCTCTGCTAAAAATTAACCAAAATTAATCTTTTTTGTTTAAATTGAAAGGTAATATGGATTTAGCATTAAAAATAAAAATTATAAATAAATAAATAAATTTTATTTTATTTTAATTTTAAAATAAGTAAATAAATTTTATTTTATTTTAATTTTATATATATATATATATGAGTAGGTTCGTGCCATAAAAAGTGAAAGTAAAATATAATAGAAATAATGGATTTTAATAGTTGTTAAAGAAATGTACTCTGAACTAGCAAAAATATAAAAATATTTTAATCATACCAAAAGTCCCTTTAAGACTGGTCTAAAGGTTTTTTGTTTTGTTAAATGAGCAGGGATGCATGTAACTCTAAGAACATTTGTCAGTGTCTAAAATGTATACATCTTTGGAGTAAAGCAGTCTAACCAAAAAAAAGAATACTTTTTCGTCTGACAAACTGAAAACTTCACATTCGCTAACATCTAACCTATATTTTAAATTTTCAAAGTCGACCTTCATTCTGATTAGTTAAGTTACAGACACCTAAATGATCAAAATTTTCTGTCTTCCCCCTCTATATTAACTCTTTAATAAGCAAACATATTGTTTTCTGCATTCAAATGTAAATCATTTTCACCATTATTGCCTGATGACAAGATAAAAAACTTTAAATCTCAAAGCATAGAACTTTCTATGTCGTAATGTAAATTACATTAATTTTAAATAAAAACAAAGTTAATCATAATTATATATATATATATATATATATATATATATATAAGTGGTTAAAACTAATGGAAGTACATTCCACAGTTAGTAATTTAATTTTTAAAAGTGATTAATGCAAAAGTAGAGTATAGCTATAACTACATAATAATAATAATAATAATAATAACAATAATAATAATAATAATAATAATAATAATAATAATAATAAGCTACAGTTTTACGTGGATCAATACAAGAAACATCCTCAATTAGCCTAGACCCTGCTGTAACAATAAAAGAATTGAAACCAGAAGAAGCTTATAAATACCTAGGTGTAAATGAGAGCGAAAACATTCACCATAAAAAAATGAAAGAAATAGTGCGTAAAGAGTACTATAGAAGGCTACGAATGATATTAAAAACTGAATTAAATTCACAGAATAGAGTTATGGCCATTAATAGCCTTGCAATCCCAGTTGTCCAATATAGCTTCAACATCTTAAACTGGACTCTAAACGACATCAGGCGAATGGATGCTAAAACAAGAAAGCTTCTTTCTAAGCATAGGATGCATCACCCAAAGGCTGATGTAGACCGTCTATACATACCCCGTAAAGAAGGTGGAAGGGGTCTTATTCAGCTGGAATTGTCATACAAGACAACAACTATTGGCTTACTAACATACATAGAAACAACAAAGGATTGGATGATACAATTAGTAAGGCAACATGAAGAAAGAAAGAAAAAATATTCAATAATAAAAGAAGGCAGTAAATACAAACAAGAATTACAGTTAGTAGATTCTGTAGAAAAGCAAAACAGTAGCCAAGAACCAACTATTGCGGCAAAAAATATGAAAATGAAAGCCAAAGATAAAGCTCTTGAAAAGATGAAACAGCGCTGGCAAGACAAACCTCTGCATGGCCAATATCCAGTACGTGCCAATAAATCCAATGTTGACAAAGTTAATACTCATCGATGGTTACGTGCATCTGGATTAAAGTCTGAAACTGAAGGATTTATACTTGCAGCACAAGACCAAAGTCTTTTCACGAGAAACTTTCAGGCAAATATTATGCATAATAATATGGATCCAAAATGCAGGTTTTGTGATAAACACCAAGAAACAATAGACCACCTAATCTCAGGCTGTTCTGTGCTTGCCCCAAATGAATATAAAAATCGCCACGATAGAGTTGGGCAATATTTACATTGGGCAATGTGCAAACATTATGGAAAAGCTGTAAACAAACACTGGTATGAACATCATCCAGCACCGGTTACAGAAATAGAAGATGTAACCATTCTATGGGATTACACCATCTACACAGACAGAAAAATTGAAGCAAACAGGCCAGACATTATTGTTAAAAACCAGAAGGAGAAAACTTGTCTATTAATTGATATGGCTTGTCCAGCGGATTGTAACATAGCAATCAAGGAATTTGAAAAACTGTCAAAATATAAAGACCTGGAAATTGAAATAGAAAAAATGTGGAAATTGAAAACAAGAGTTGTGCCAGTGATAGTAGGTGCACTTGGAATGATAAAAAATGGAACAAAACAACACATTGAAAGAATCCCTGGAAACCCCAGCTTAAGAGATATACAAAAAATTGTCTTATTAAGTACAGCCCACACACTAAGGAAAACGTTATCTGGGGATGATAGGGAGGATAGAAAAACATGAAATGGAGTCATAACAACACGCCACTACCTGCCTTAGGTCTCCCCGCAGACTTGGTTGGTAGTGAGACCAATGCAGAAATCTAAATATGATGAAAAATGACATAATAATAATAATAACAATCATAATAATAATAGCAATCAAGGAATTTGAAAAACTGTCAAAATATAAAGACCTGGAAATTGAAATAGAAAAAATGTGGAAATTGAAAACAAGAGTTGTGGCAGTGATAGTAGGTGCACTTGGAATGATAAAAAATGGAACAAAACAACACATTGAAAGAATCCCTGGAAACCCCAGCTTAAGGGATATACAAAAAATTGTCTTATTAAGTACAGCCCACACACTAAGGAAAACTTTATCTATGTAATGCTGGGGATGATAGGGAAGATAGAAAAACATGAAATGGAGCCATAACAACACGCCACTACCTGCCTTAGGTCTCCCCGCAGACTTGGTTGGTAGTGAGACCAAAGCAGAAATTGAAATATGATGAAAAAATGACATAATAATAATACTCATCGATGGTTACGTGCATCTGGATAAAAGTCTGAAACGGAAGGCTTTCTTGCAGCACAAGACCAAAGTCTTTTCACTAGAAACTTCCAGGCAAATATTATGCATAATAATATGGATCCAAAATGCAGGTTTTGTGATAAACACCAAGAAACAATAGATCACCTAATCTCAGGCTGTTCTGTGCTTGCCCCAAATGAATATAAAAATTGCCACGATAGAGTTGGGCAATATTTACATTGGGCAATGTGCAAACATTATGGAAAAGCTGTTAACAAACACTGGTATGAACATCATCCAGCACCGGTTACAGAAATAGAAGATGTAACCATTCTATGGGATTACACCATCTACACAGACAGAAAAATTGAAGCAAACAGGCCAGACATTATTGTTAAAAACCAGAAAGAGAAAACTTGTCTATTAATTGATATGGCTTGTCCAGCGGATTGTAACATAGCAATCAAGGAATTTGAAAAACTGTCAAAATATAAAGACCTGGAAATTGAAATAGAAAAAATGTGGAAATTGAAAACAAGAGTTGTGCCAGTGATAGTAGGTGCACTTGGAATGATAAAAAATGGAACAAAACAACACATTGAAAGAATCCCTGGAAACCCCAGCTTAAGAGATATACAAAAAATTGTCTTATTAAGTACAGCCCACACACTAAGGAAAACTTTATCTATGTAATGCTGGGGATGATAGGGAAGAATAGAAAAACATGAAATGGAGCCATAACAACACGCCACTACCTGCCTTAGGTCTCCCCGCAGACTTGGTTGGTAGTGAGACCAAAGCAGAAATTGAAATATGATGAAAAAATGACATAATAATAATAATGCAGAATAACTACAAACAGGATGAAAAAATCATAAAAAATCTCATTCATACGAATATATCTTCTCTTGATCCTAATAAAAATTAAAACTAATAATATATTATAAAAGATACAATACTACAAATTTAATTATCTATAATAACTCCTCCCCATCAACTGATGTGTTACATAAAACCAACATTATATATCAATTCAAATGTCACTTGGGAGAATTTATCTCTGACAAAAAACAAATATATATATTGGATTTACAACATCTACATTAACAAGACATCCTGACCATTTGTCCATTTCTAGAAATCTACAACAGCATTCTTGTCTACATTCATAATATAAAAAAATAATGAACAATGACACAACTATTCTATACAAAAAAAAACCACTAAAATCAAACTACAGATCCTCAAGGTAATATTCATTAAAAACTTAAGCCATCAATTAATAGAATTAGCTATGAATGTTCTAAAATGTTTATAAAAAGAACAGTTATTTATGCTTTAACATGTGCATGACCATGACATTACAACATAAAAAAAATTCCAGTTTGAATGATTTTCACGTTCTAATGAACACTAAGCAATTTGTCAACCATTTGAAGCAAGAAGAAAATTTACAGTAATTTTTAGCAACATAGTTTTGCAGTTATTCTTTGTTACCACAACTCACACCCCTGAAGATGATCTCAGAAGGAGATTGAAAGTACTTGGGAACATTGAGAAATGAATAATAAAATCAGCTGTCAAGTTTACAGTTCATTTCTTACATCTTTCAATTGTAATACGCGAAAGATTATCCGTGAGTATGAATGGATTTTATTAAAAATAAGCAGACACAAAGTTTGCAATTTATTTCATCTTACATGTCTAAAAGAAAATTTGCTGCCTAAATACACAAATATATATATATAAATATATAGTCATCTGCAGACAGATCTGTTTTGCTGTATCACAGCTCCTCAGTACGGTTAGACATCCAATTGCTTTTACCTAGAATTGAAACACTGCCGAATTGGTGTCAGTCGGCAATTCTACCTCTGAGCTAAGGGCGCTCAGTAGAAGGAGGCAGACTTTTTAGCGTATTAGGTAAAGTTAGTCCCTCTTTTTCCCTCCAGCTATGGGTTGAATAGCAGGAGAGATTGGTCTACCACAGTAAATAATGGCAACCTACTGTGAGAAAATCTACCTAGTCAAGTATATATCATGTATTGCAATTAGCTGATTGATATTACTGCTATAAGCTTGAGATAAAATTTTAGAAGCATGCAGGCTGAGAAAAGTAATACACAGTAATTTTTACATAAAAAGGTGGAATCTATTTCAAGTAATATAAATGTCAGTTTAAAAAATCAATCAACTCTTTAGAAATGAGATGCAAATATTCACTTAGTTGTTAGGAGGTCATCCTTGAGGTCAATCAATGCCAGCCTACTACTAAAGAAAGGCTTTCCCAAATCTTTCCATAATAAACTTGATTGTGGCATGTCTTACCAGCAAATCACTGTATTTCATTTTTTCACCTTCCGTCTGATCTTTTCTTACTATGGTTACTACTCATTGGGCACCAATCAAGCAACCTTTTACTCCACCTGTTGCTTTTTATGTATTTATTTATTTATTTTTGTTATGACTTCTGTCTACCTTTGTTTTTGACATTTCACTGCTTCTTTTCCTGGTGCCCTGACCACATGAAATTATTTGTGCTACTATGTTGGCTTCAAGGTCATACCCTTTTATTGTTAAAACAGTCAAATGGAACCACCACTTCTACTCTATTAGTTTCTTTTCTTATACTTCCTGTCTGTGAAACTCCCTTCTGTATACTTGCTTCCCTGATAGTTACATTATCCAAAAGTTTAAGTGCAATGTCAATTGCCATCTTCTATCTCCTTGAGTTTCATCTTTCTCCTATCCTTACTTTGTCCCCTCTACCTTGTTTTTTATTGTCATTTTTTTCTCTCACTGTAACCCCCTGTGTACCAGTGGTGGTCTTGCCTTGTTTGGGATGATACGATTATAAAAAAAACAGTTAACTCTTACCTTCATCTGTTCTTCAACCCATATCGGCTTCCTTTCTTCTAGTTTTCCAATTATTTTTGGACATTTTTAAGTCTGTTTTCAAGTGATTTTATTAATTTTAAATGATTTGCATCTATACATCATATCTTGCAATGTGTATTCATTGTTCTTTTGTAGTGATTGAGTTCAATAATATGAACCAGAACATGGTTGCAACTAGTCACTCAATAAAGAATACATTAGAGAAAAACTAGTCAACGAAACAGTTGGAAAACATCTGGCATAAATCAGTCTCGAGAAAATAATGAAGGAATAGGTATCATATAATTAAACTAGGGATCAACAGCTGGATACTGCAATTTTTTTCTGTTTATTTCAAAAGTTTTTATTATGTTTTTACTATTGATAAAAAGTGAAAATATAGCCATGTTAACAAATATGGTAGAATTTTGAGGGTATCAGTCAATATGAAAACGCTCCTTCATGCCATGTAATAACTTGTAGAGCTAGTCCTCCATGAAGCACCTGTTTATATTTAGATGAAGAAGCCAATGGTTGACATGTACATTCATGGCAGGACTGTCAGCACACATCAAGCAACTAATACATGTGTCTTCCAGGATGGAAGACATAACTTCAAGTCAACTGTTGGACTTAGCCTGGGCTAAAATGAAGGATCAGACTGTGACTTAGAAAATGGCTCTGGCTAGCATCTCACCAGGTCGGAATGGCAGCTGATAAACTTCCAACTGTTAAAACTTGGGTGGGCATGTAATGATATCAATGCTCTGGGTAGAATCACTGCTCAGTTCGATGAGAAGATTCACAAGCCTGCTAGCCATGAAGGACATGTACAACAATGTGTTGCTTCTGGTGTTGTGGGTTAGGCCACATTGCTTCAGTGTGTCCTGGAAAAGAGGAAGAGGACAAAATGTTAGTGTTGGTCTTTTCCCCAAGCAAGTTGTGAATGAGGTGCTACCTGTAATAGACATCTACATGGAATTAAGAGAGTGGCTCTACAAGTCATTAGACAGTATGAAGGAAGATTTTTGTATTAAATTTTACCCCCTCAAAATTCTACTGCAAGCTATTTTGGCATCATAACAGATAGGGTATTTGATGTCAAGTTCATCCCTGAGTTTAATAATAGTTCAGTGACTGGACAGGCAGTTACTGAAGAAAAAGCGAAACTTGTTTGCAATCTGAATCAAGAAGAATAAATGTATTCTTCCCTTGAGATTAACTGGTGTGGTATTTGCTGTCTACCACCAGCTTAGTATCCAGCTTAGTATCCTCCACCAGCTTAGTATCTACCACCAGCTTAGTATCTACCACCAGCTTAGTACAGAGAATGCCGAAATAGCTTGGAGTAGAATTTTGCTAAAATTCAATACAGAAATCTTCCTTCAGACCATGTAACAACTTATAAAGCCAGTCCACCAGCTACATGCCGCACCTGTTTATATCTAGGTTGAAAAGTCAGTGATTAGTTGAGGTGTGACCAAAAATTTATATGACATTCTTATATATAAACAAGTTACGTGCACTCTTTCTATTCTAACGTGGGATACATGTGACGCACTGTTGCTTGGTTTAACAAGGTAAGTTGCCTTTTTCTTCATTACAGCAAAATTGCCCCTTCCTCAACCATTCCAAAACTGAACCATCAGCTCATTAAAAAGATCCTCCTGAATGTCTGAAAGTATTAATGGAGAAATCCATTGCAACCTCTTGCAATATGATTTAATAATCTAGCAGAATCTTATTGTAATAGTTTTAAACTGATACAGATATTTTAGTCAATATAAGTCAATATAAAAGGCTCTACCCTTTTATATTTGATCATATGATATATAATTGTCTGCCAAAAACTAATGCTGTTAAGCACTGAAGTTCTGTCCCACCATCCCCACTTGCTGGACCAGCACCATATTGATTATCACTTTTCTGTATTTAGATACATTTATGAGCCAACAGACACACACTAATGTTGACCGGGAGATTGAAAATTCCTTCCAGCATCTGTTAGCTTTCTATGACCAGTTATTTTGTTATGATTCACTGTTGGATTGTAAGAAACACTACATCAAATCTTATGGTGTCTACTTTAAAGTTGTGTTTGAGCCAAGTTTTTTTAAATGTAGGTTAAAATGAATTTTATTCCAGTCTGATACTTTTCAGATTTTCCCAAATGTATTTCATATTTGCCAATCTTAAAATTGTCTTATATATAGAAATTTGTTTTAAATGATCTCCTCATATTTTGAGTAGACTACCATTTAATTGATTGGTGTTGTGTCTTCATTGTTAGATGTTTTGTGTTTGTTCAGCAGATGTTATGCATATGACAACAAAGATATTGTCTATATTTTTGAGAAAACTGTATCATTAAAAAAAGCTTTTTTTTTGTTACGTTCAACAAATTGGCTTTCTCTCTTTGGATAATTGTAATAAGTTGTTATTAAAATAATATAGAAAAAGTTGCTACTCTCTTTCATGTAACTTCCAGATAAATAGTTTTACTGACTCTTTGTTTTGGTCTAAATGCTTTACATAGGCTCTATGAATTCTTATTGCAGAATTTTTCAGCCATATCATCAAATACCCCAGGTAGCATATTGGCATTGATTGGTATGCTCTCTGAATTCAAATTGGACAACCTTTTTTCAAATATTAATAGTATTTTTTTGCTTTCAAATTGATTATCCCAATAAGTTGCTGTGAATAGGTTGGTTGGTTGGTTGGTTTGTTTGTTGGTTGGCTGATTTTCTTTAGTGGCATATCAACCTCTATAGGTTATTTAATGCCAAAATCCATATATTTTGTACATAGTTTTGTGCTTTCAACTAAAGTTGTTTTTTTTTGTTAGATATATAGTTTGTAAATCATATATTATTAGAAATTTAGCTATAAAAATGTATTTTTATTTTTTTTTTGTTACATTATCGTTTTGCTATAAAACTCTATTATTGCTCATTTTATTATAAAAAGATACTGTTGATTTTTGTTTTGGGGCCTGTATTTGCCAATAGCTTGAACCCTAATAGGTGCTACCATAGTCAAAGTGGATTGGGGAACAACAGCAATTAAGAGGTGGTTTGACACTTTGCAAAACTTCCAATCTCCCAATCAGAGATATGTTTTTATCTCTTGCTTTTTTCATATTTAGTGTTCCTTCTAAAGGGTCTTAATTGTTGCTTTTTTTTCAGTTAATCTACTAATTTTATGGTCCCACTTGCTTTTCCACTGAACCAGCACATTCTTGCACTGTCCAGCTTAAGGATTACAAACATTCAACCATCACCCTTAAAGCCAAGTGGTAAACACTCCAAAAATAATAAATAACTGAAAATCCAACATTCCTTAAAAATCAGCAGAAAACCAAAATTATAATTATATAATTACTAGTTTAATACCTGTTCTTTATTGACAGCAAAATGATTAAATTTTAAATTTGTTTGTCTATGTAAAATACTGCATTTATTAGAAAATATATTGCTTTAATTGCAGGAGGAGTCATAGAATACTTTCAAAGTTGTTGTTGCCAGACAGAAAGGATATTAGCTCTCATGATACCAATGTTCATTCCAATTTAATTCATATTGCACATGTGTGTATGTGTGTCTTTGTGTTTGCACATGAATGTCATACTTCAATAGCAAATCTAAAAATTTCTGTAAAAATTTAAAAAATTATTTGATTTTTTTAGGGTGTAAAAATTTAAGTTATATTTTCTTGTTTCTAAATTTTATGATTTTGTTACTCAGGCCTGGATAGAGATTGACCAAACTAAGTGAGAGAGAA
The DNA here is from genome assembly GCA_037127315.1 of Ascarosepion bandense. Taxonomy (NCBI): domain Eukaryota; kingdom Metazoa; phylum Mollusca; class Cephalopoda; order Sepiida; family Sepiidae; genus Ascarosepion; species Ascarosepion bandense. The sequence continues at coordinate 3,069,996 of JBBBDQ010001923.1, forward strand.
TTCCTTATTCCACTGTTTTATTTCAAATTATTTTTTTCAAATTATGCATTTATGCATGTGTGTATGTGTGCATATTAAATAATACAAGCACATGATAGATGGAGAAAATCCCCCATGCTTAATGCAGTCATATGCAGACAGTGTGTTACAAACAGAGAATTGAGTACCGTTTAACTTTTCTAAAGTAACATATTTTTCAATTCACTAATCTATACTAATCTATGTGACCTAATCTAAAAGAAATTGAACTCTGTGTGAGAAGCTAGTAATAATATACTTTATATAGATAAATATATTTGTGTTTTTATCTGTGTCTCTGTTCTGGTTGGTTTCTATCTCATTGTGTTTATTATCTATTTATCTATACTGTTTGTATTTCTATCTACCTTTGTGTTCCTGTTAATCTGTGTCTGCTTCAGCTCTCTCTCTCTCTCTCTCTTCTCTCTCTCTCTCCCTCTCTTCTCTCTTGCTAGTGTTTTTGAATGAGGCAGGAAGGTTTTTGCTGTTAGTTTCAAATTCTTTTCTTTTTTCCAACTGATCAATTTAACTTCCTGCCAATTGACTCTTCCTTATTGATCTACAAACTTTAATATAAAGCCAGAATATATGGAAAAATAGATAAGAGCAAAAACGAAAAAAAATGGAAAAAATAAGAAAGAAAAAAGGAAAGAAAAATAAAATCTTTTATTGGTCTCATATAAAAAAATTAAGATCATGAGAGCCATAGACCCTTATGGTTGTAGATACACCACCTTTACTACAGCTATAGCAGCAATGATGTGTTTTATGAAAGCTAGCTTGACAGAACCCAACCTTTTTTATGTTAGTTTGAATTGAGAGTATACCTTCTCCTGGACTAGTCACTAATCAAGGCTATAATGCTCAGTCTGTCCAGGTATATCCCTATAACTTGGATGGAGAAAAAGAATCCTGAGCTTTCACATTAAAAAATTAGTCAATTTCTAATTTGGAAGAATTCTTATAATCTTAGATATTCATTAACATATTTTAATGAGTACAAAGAAAATAAAGATATATCAATCTAAACAGATCACGATAGATAGATAGATAGATAGATAGATAGATAGATAGATAGATGTTAAATGTTTTCTAACAGAAGCTAGACATTTATCTAAACATTTATTCTTTATGAATGATTTAATTAACTTGCAGCTAAAAATACAGGTTCTATTAACAAGGTGTGTAGACCTTTTAGAATACCCTGTAAAGATATATAGATAGATATTCTCAATGATATTTACACATTTTGTAAATAGCATTTTGTTTTTTTTTTAAAGTAATTCTGAAAATAAAGTATAAATACACAGATCTCTTCCTTAAATACACATATATACAATGCAGTATATATATATATATATATATATATATATATATATATATATATTATAAGACTGTGAAAGAACACAGATTAAAAACCCACTTTTCAAGCATGTACTTTTATAAAGAGTGCTCAATACAGAGTAGAGCTTAATACTGCAATTTTGTTATTACAATGGTTTATCATTACAGAAAATTTTTGTTTCAGAACAATACTGTTCTTTTTCAGGTGTTATAAAATGGTCAATTCATCTCTAAAGTTCAGTAGTTCCCCAAGTCTACCATTTCTCCAAATATATATATATAAAGATAAATGTAATTTATGCTTAAAAAGGAAATGATTTATTTTGAAAATATAAGATGAATTTATAGTTATTTACAAAATTAGGGAGTGGTAGTTGGAGAAAATGCTTTTAGGTGTGTCAATATTGTTCAATCAAAAATGAGAATTAGGTAACTATGGAGTTTGAAGATCTGAGTCGTGAAAGGAAGCAGGATGGCTTGGTGTCTAGACATGTCACTTTTTAATTTTGTCTGGGTAAGACACATAGTGAGACCATAGACTTTTTAAATGGGTAGACATTAATTTTTAACAGCAGTTTGGATTTTAGGTGTTTTTTTTTTAATTAGATTTTGTAATACATCATGAGAAAAGAGGCTGGAATGTTTAGGTTAGAATTAGGATTAAATAATTATGGTATACTAAAGTATATTGTAGTTAAGAAAACTATTGTGTTGGTCATTTATTTTAGTAAGATAGTTATTTATTTTTAAGTTATATTGGAGCATAAGTTATAAATGAAAGATTGTAATTAATTAAATTTTAAAGAAATTATTTTTCTGTTTTTAATTAGATTTTGTACTACTTCTGAGTAAAGGGGCTGGAATGTTTAAGTTAGAATTAGAATTAAATAATTACAGCATCAGTCAGTTAAGAGCTATCCGTGATGCATGCTTAGGTGATCATGTCTTGAAAGTGACATGGCTGACTGAGCAGAAGATTATCTCAAAGTAGGTTGCCATTACTTTCTGTGGTAGACTGGTTACCAGCCAAGGCTATTGAACCCATTCTGTCCTATTATTTAACCCATAACTGGAGGGAAGAGACGGATTAATATCTTTCCCAAGGGTATTTGCGAGTAAGTGAATGCAAGGAATTCAACTGGAATTCGAACTTGGCTCCCCGGTTTCTTGTTCTGAGCTGATATCCACTGCACCACAAGTAGTTAAGAAAAACACAAATATTTTGTGGCCATTTATTTTAGTAAAATAAATTTTAATTTTTAAATTAAATTGGAGCACAAGTTATAAATAAAACAATCTAATTAAGTTTTAACAAAAAATATTTTATTTTCAATATTTATGTAAAATGCTCAATTCATCTCTACTGTTTAATAGCTTCCCAAGTTTATCATTTCTCCATATATATTTTTTTTATTTTTTTTATTTTTTTCTTTTTTCTTTCTTTCTTTCTTTTTTTTCTTTCTTTTTTTTTCTTTTTTTTTCTTTCTTTCTTTTTTTGTATATATTTTTTTACTGTTCTTATTTTTCCCATACTTCCTATTAACTTTAAACAGAATGATCAGATACTCAGGGAAACCCAAACGTAAAACAATGAATTTGTTCGCCTGAAGAGAGTCAATTTTAGACTCGAAACACGTGTAGCGCAAACCATGATAAATTAATACTCCATGACTTGTATGAATACCAAACAATAAATATATATTTTAAAGAAAACGTTCACGGCTTCTCACACTTTTTATTTTATACTAATTACTCTCGTTGGAACAACACTATTCCTTTATTCTATATATATATATATGTATATATATATATATATATATAAAGATAGGTGTAATTTATGTTTAGAAGAAAAAGTTTGAATAATAAAATACAATAATCAAAGCCAACTATTGAAACAGAGGAATGAGTATTTAAATGCTGGGATAAAAACAAATTCAAATTTTCATAATACAAGTTTAACTCAATTAACTACTATTTTTTCCTATATTCACTCCCCTCTAATTCTTCTAATGCCAAAAGTATAACTAATTCTGATTCTTCCCGCTCTATACACTTACCATTTATAAATTAGAAACTCTCCCCTCTTTATGATACCCCAACTCCATTTCCATTTATCCATTACTTCTTTTTATCGATGTGCTCATGTTATTCTTCATCCCCACTTATTTTTTATTCTTCCTATAACCCTAAATTAATGTCATAAGGTTAATATTCAGGTATTATTTTTATATAACTTATTCCCTTTAAGATAAAAACCTTCCACCCTCTCCTGACCATTGTCTTGTGCCTTTCATTCTGATGGAATTGTACTTCCAACGGAAACTCAGTCAACACAGCGATTGACAAAGACAATTCACATCTTTGTCTGCTGGAATAGACTATTCTCCAGATGTGGTGATTCGAAATTTATTGTTTAATATATATATTTGTCATCCATATACAAGCCTGTTTTGCTGTATCACAGCTCATCAGTGTGGCTAGACATCCACTTGCTTTTGGCCAGGATTGAAACTCGACTGATCAGTTGGAATCGCTAACCCCTAAGTCATAGGTGTATGGAATCAGAGAAGGGCAATTTTAGTGTGTTGTATATAAGTGGGGTATGCACACGCCAGTCACCGGAAGAACTCAATTCATTGCTGAAGAGTAAAAGTATATTAGAGAGCAAGAAATCATTCAAAATACAAATAAAACCTCTTTAAATTAAGTTTTTTTGTTCATCACTGCTGTAGTCAGGTATTGAACTCACAACTCACTCCTCAAGGACATATGGCCCAGTGTATAAAAGTGCTGGTTAGATCAAGTGACTTGACCCAAAGATTTGGGACCTAGCTACAGCAAAGCCAAAAACTTGAAGATTTAAGCTAAATAAAGATAACTAAGACATCTGGAAGTGGCATGATTCATGGAACAAGAACAATCTACCCCAGTGATCAAAATAATGGGTTCAGTTCAACATTCCATGAAGAAGGTTAAAGTGTACAACATCCAAAACATTGTGAAGATGGCAATCAAGATGAGAACAACAGTCTGAATAATATAAATAATGTAAATAATTACAATATCTCTTCTCAGATATATAGACACATGCTGAAGAGTAGATGTGTAATAATTTTCACAGAGTGTGCAAGTACTACACTCTGATTCTAAGCAGAGAACACAAATATCCTATTTCTAGACTGAAATTCCAGTCCATATGTAAATAATTCTATCATTTTTCTCATGGCTACTCTGCTAATTTTATCATAAAAATTCACTAATGTACCTCTTTCAGTTGTATAAAAATTATTTTTAGTTGAAAAAACTATGTGTTTTGACAGTTTATCAACTTGTAACATTGTCATTCCTCTTTCTAAAGATTTTAAATATATTGATGAAGTAAACTATTTCTTGATGCAGAAAGAAGATATTTTCAACAATTAAAGTATCATTTAAATAATAAAAATATTGAATTTCTTTTTTTACAAACATTATTTCAATATTTATTCTTTATCATGAATGGATTCAACTTCCCTGTAGTAATCTGAGCTGCTATTAACAAAAAAATGGGCATACATTCTCCGAGGACAATTTATATTTTTTTCTTTCTTGGTAGTTTTATTTACTTAAAAAAAAATAACATGAAAGATATTTTATACATATGGGTAAATATTGGCAAGACATGTGATTTAAAGAAAAAACAAAAAAAAAACAAACTTCCTTTTGTCCCTGCCCTGAAGAAAGAAAATCAATGGAAATGAATTTCATTTAAAACAAATGTAAAAACATTCCATGTAAGAAAATCCTAAAATGAGGACTTTGAAGATCAGAACTCTAAGACCTTTGCAGCTAATCAGATTAAGGAAAGATAATCTGAGATTTCTTGGGAATGGCTACAGCATCAAACACTGATTTATTTGGAGTTTTCATTCAGCAAGCGCAGCCTGTAGGATGGCACCACAGAATGCCTCAGAAAATTCATTCCAAGGAAAAATGATAAAAGAACCCAGAATTCTGACTGGAAGTAGTGACGCTGTTTTAACCTTTTCTGTCTTTCCAATAGAAGCTGCATTTATCAGGTTTTGAGGAATCTCTAGAATTTTTAGTTTTCCACTTGTAACTAGAAAAATGTGACCTTAAGTTCAAAAGTTTATGAATTATTCAATGGGAATTTAAGCTACTTTTTTATGGCAAAAGCTGAGCAGTCTCTCTCCCTCTCTCTCTCTCTCTCTCTCTCTCTCTCATTACCTCTTTGTTTTACTTTCTCATCTCACTATTTTTATCCCTTGTCTCTTATATTTCTCTTTGTCTCTCTTTTCTTTCTTTCTTGTTTATATTTTTCCTCTTTTTTTTGTCTTTATCATTTTCTTCTGTTATTTATCTCTCTTCTTATCTATTTATCTTTCTTTCTCTCTTCTCTCTCTCTTATGTATACATACTGTTGTAGAGTGGATGGCACCCCTGGAGCACTCTCAATGGTGGAATGGCCGATGGCCTGAAATGGTCTATTTAAGTAAAGAATAGTAGCATTCAAGGCATAATATTTGAGTGTCATCCGAGTAACATTCAGACTGATTACTTTGGTAACTATTGCATTCTAAATCCCTCCTCTCTGTGTTGTAAGTTCTGTCTTGTCTGTCATTGTAACTATTGTTTTGCACTGGATATTGTGCTAAATAATACTGCAGCACACTTTCTCTGTGCATCATATCTACCTCAACGATACAACACACACACACACACACACACACACACACACACACACACACTCCTATGGGTTTATAAAAACATCCAACTTTTGTTCTTGATTATAATACTCTGTTAAATTTTAACATTAAATTCTCTTTGGATTTAATCTCCTGTGGAATTTACCTTTCCAAGTACCAAGGATTTTACTATATATATATATATATATATATATATATATTGATGCATGACTGAGTGGTTAGAATATTCACTTTCTGACCATGAAGCCTGTGTTTGAATCTCACCAGGGTCTCAATTTTTCAGGAAATTGGCTTCTTGATGTTATCAGTCTGGAGGAGGTAATCCTACTATTGCACCTTTGGAAAATGCCTGAAAACCATACGATTGGTTGATCCAAGCCTTGTGAATGAAATTGGGTAGATGGTTTGCTTTAAGGAATTGTTGATTGTTGTGCTAGTTCAAAGTCACAAGTCATTGCGACCAAGGGTTTGAGTGTCCTAGCCTTGTTTATGCAGGATAACATGTTCTTACCCAGAAACTCTAATTACGGTTCACCCAGTATAGTTGCAGTATAAACCAAAGATGGGGATTAGCTAGCCATCTTTGTAGATAGCATCCTCGAATACAAGTAGCCAGCCATATATTATTATTTATATATGTGTGTGTGTGTGTGTGTGTGTGTGTTTTTATAATAAAATGAAAATACTAGTTATTAATAGTAGCAAATATTATATATAAAATTATATAACTTAATGTACAGAATTAATTGACAGAATTTCTGCTAATAAAGTGTTCAATATTAGACTAGTGCAATAATTATCATTAAATTATTTCTAATTTAATAATATATGTACATGTGTGTGTGTGTGTGTATGTGTGTGTGTGTGTGCGTGTGCGTGTGTGTGTTTCTTTTTATTATCAATGATATATCTTAGTAGATACATGTATTATTGTATACATTTCTGCTTTAAAGTGTAATTGACCTCTACTGACTTGGGCAATTAAAAGTCTTGTAAAAGAAAATATGCCACTTGGCAGGGATTTATTCTGCATTTATATTCCATTGGGTGTCAGATGTGCTTTAAACTTTTCAGCCATTTTGAGAAAGCACACATCCCTCATTGGGGCCTTTTGAAACCGATACCTGGTAGATATTATTTTTGTACCCCAAAAGTAAAGAAAGTAATTTCTAAGGAATTTTTTTTATCTGACATTATTCCTTATTGCTATAGAAGTTATATTGAGTGGAAACATGTGTTTGAACAGTCATCCCTGTTTTGTTTTTAAATGTTATTTATATATAATTAGTACAATATTATATCTATAATCAATACAATATTTTATATATAATCAACACAATACTTTATATATAATCAGTACAATATATTAGATCATTGCAAAAGTTTGTGCCTGATTAGAAAATGAAAAACAAAATTTTGCATACTCACAAATAAAGCAATAAAAAAGCATGAGTAAAATACATAATTTCTATTGTTTTCATTTGTCTCCCATCACTTTACAAGCTTGTTGATCTCATTTTCATAGTAACTGATTTTTATTGGAAAAAGATTGTGAAGTAGTTTTCAATTAAGTGTACAGTTTCAAATTTTTGTTCTTTAAATTCTTCTGTAGAAACCAAAACAAAAGAAAATATGAAGGATCACTAACCAAATAAAAACTTGCTGTTTTGTTTTGTTTTGCTGTTCCATTGCTTACTCCTTTCCAAAATTCATAGAGCATGATAATATAGCAAGGCATTCATTCATGGAAAAAACATTAACATTCAAAAAGTCTGACTAGCAACTGAACAATCAAACGTTTCAATTTAGAACACGACAGAAATTGGCAGCAAAACAAGCACCAGTTTCAATTTGAAGTTATTTTATATTAACAATGAAAATCAGACATAAATTTTTGCAAATGTCTGATATTAGTAGGGATCCATTTATCTTACAAGACAATAACAGCACCCTGTTTGGTCAAAATTTATTCCTTTGGATGGTGAGACTGGAGTGCCCTTGTCTGAATGATGATATATAGAGGCTGTGTACTGTCCAGACCACGTGGTTTCATTTTTAGCTATACTGACAAGATCCAAAAAAATACAGGTCATTAAAAATGGAGCTGCAGAAGAAGTTGCCAGAAATTTATCAGTACCAACTGCCAACTGCTTTTGGTAATCCATTTCAGATTTTCTGTTTGGATTTACTTAAAAATTTACTTTTTATTTCTAGCCTACTCTGTTTAGACATGGCCACAAAAAAACAAAACAAAAAATAAACCGGGGGGGGGGGTCTCCTTTCAATAAATGAACTGCTTTCCCAAAGTAGATGATTATGAGACACTAGTGATCTGACTCCACTCCTCCAGATTGGAGCTGGACTTAATTATCGCAGGCTATTTGAGATTCATGCACTTTATAGACAATAGGAGCTTGTCCTCACTACTTCACCTATTAGCTATGGCAACCTTTGAAACATATATATTGTACAATTTGAAATGAATTGTTTGAACATTATTTTTTGGATACTGGTATTTAAGTAGATGTTCTGTTTTTTTGTTTTTTTTAATTAAGCAGTATTATATATTTCTATCTACTGGCCTGATTATTTACGATAAATTGTTATTATGAAAATGTGTGCCATTCGGCAGGATTCGAACCTGTAACCCCTATTTACAGGACACACATTTTCGTAATAACAATTTATCGTAAATAATCAGGCCGGTAGATAGAAATATATAATACTGTTTAATTAAAAAAAACCCAAAAAAACAAACAGAATATCTACTTAAATACGGGTATCAACAAAAAATAATGTTCAAACAACATTTCAAATTGTTGGTTGTTTATAACCAAGTTTCATTAAAATTCGTTAATTTCCGTAATATATTGTACAATATAAACAATACATATATTGTGTTTTTCAGAAAACCCAAAACAATTAAGAGATTGACAACTAATTCTCATTGTTCTACTGTTGAAATTAAATTGTAAGTTCCAAGTTATAGTTTCGCTTTCCACATTTCTCGACTGTACAACTCTCTTCCAGTTTATTGCTCCTCTTCCAACTATGATCGCTGAAAATTTAAATGCAACATCAATTGCCATCTTCTGCTTTCTCTAATCCTGTTCTTTTATTGCCTTTTTCTCCTCTCCTTTGCATTTTTTTTTACTCTAAATAACCACCTTAGTGGCATTATTGCCTTGCTTGGGGTGAATTGATTAAAAAAATATTCCAATGTTGTCACTCAATAATTTTACATTATTTTCTTTCTCTTTTCATGTTATATCTTTCTCATGACCCATGAAAATCATGATTTATTTAAAATTTAAAAATAAATATCAATAACTATATTATTATTTCTTTACAATACTATGAAAAATTTAAGTTTCATTATAAAATTTCTCTTTGCCAAATAAGTTATTGTAAATATTACTAATAAAAATGTGTATGGTATATTTATTATAAGAATATAAATATATCCTAAATGTTTATCATTATTGATTGGTTAATACCAACTGTATTAGGAAAACATTCAAAGAAGAATGTGTAATATGTAATCAATCCTGACCTATCATCTCAACATTAGTCACTTTCTCACTGACATGATGTGGCTTCCCTCTGTCTTTTCTACAAATATTTTCATGTCAATTGTTATTTTCTCCTTGCTTCCTGAACTTCATGTTTTGAGATTGGCATCTAGATATCACAGTTTTACTTTTGAATCATCTAGATACGACTATCTTTTCTACTTTATCAGTTTCTTTTCTCTCACTTCTCACCTGTGGAACTCCCTTCCAATTTCTTGCTTCCCTATCACCTACAATCTACAAAAATTTCAATTCAAAGCCAATTGCCATTTTCTGTCTTTTTGAACTCTGTTCTTTTATTATCATTTCTCATCACTTTTCTTCACTAAAGTCTTCCTATTCTCTTTCACTTTCAGTAACTCCATGCATCCTAGTGGCATTTTTGCAATGCTTGGGTGAAATGATTAAAAATATAGAAATGTAACTTATACACTTAGCATAACAAAAAAAACTTGAAAATAAGAAATTAAAACAAAGATTAACCTGAGGGCCATGCACAGTTTTTTTTTTTTTTCTTTTGGTGTGTAGAAAAATAAATTTGCAAGGGGTGTGTAAGTTTTGTAACAAATTGGATGAAAAATGTGGAAGTATATGTTAATAGAAATCAGCAAGAATACTCATAAATACACACACACACACACACACACACACACACACACATTGATACACATCTTCAGTTTTATTTATAAACAATTTATTCCTGTGAGGTATGTTTTTGCACCTTTTAGATTTTGATTAAGTGTTCCACATGCAACTATTTTATGTGAACTAAATTCTTATGCAAATTTTTAGAGAGCGACAAAAGGATTTCTTGTTTGTGGAACACAAAAATCAATTAAGATTTTATAATAAAATTGCATTAATTTATTGCAGCTGACAACATTCCCAGTGTACTAGTGAAACATGAAAAACAAACATAAATTTATTTATGCGGAATATTAAATTATGACTTGGAAATACTGAAAGGATTAATGTAAATCATTTCAATTTTATTGTTGGATATTTGTTTGTACAGGACCTCCCACTACTTATGAGCAGGATAGGATTTACTACCTTTAACTACATTAGGGATTGTTTTTTTCTTGAAAAGAAACGCTTAATACTTTTATGACCAATACTTTCAGACATGACTGTATCTATATTATTACTTACAAACAATTGAACTTACTGTTTCATATAGTAAGTTCAATTGTTTGTAAGTAATAATATAGATACAGTTATGTCTGAAAGTATTGGTCATAAAAGTATTAAGGGTTTCTTTTCAATAAAAAACAATTCCTAATGTAGTTAAAGGTAATAAAGGAAAATAGAAAGAAGACAAAATGAATGGTCATCAGCAAAAGAGACAGTTCAAGATGCAAGCTACAAATTGGAGATGTCAAAATCAAGCAAGTGCAGAAATATAACTATTTAGGAAGTCTTTTAATGGAGGACAGAAAATGTGACACTGAAATTTGATGGAACATTCAAATAATGAAAGATTTCTTCCCAAAAATAAACAGGTTATTAAAAAACAGGAAAATTTTGTTAAAAATAAAGAAAAGAGTGGTGAACTGCCATGTAATATCAATCTTCCTATCGGACAATGAATGCTCGATAAATTTTAGGTTATATATATATATATATATATATATACACACACACACACACACACACACACACACACACACACATATATATATATATATATATATATGTAGAATAAAAAGTGCGAGAAGCTGTGAGCATTTGCTTAAAGTCTTGATTTATTGTTGATATTATTATTATTAATATTACTTGCTTTTTGTATTATATATTAAGTGTCCATAATGGTATTTGTGATGCTACACATTTTTTGAGTCTAAAGTTGACTCTCTTCAGGTGAATAAACTTGTGACTTCACATATCAAGATCCGTTTGCTTTTTTGATGGCCAAGGTATCATGTATAAATAGATAAGTCAAGTGGTGACCTGAGAGTTTAAATGTGTGTGTGCGTGTTGGTTTTTTTTTTTACACTCACACGTCAAGTTTCTCCTGTCACCTTCATTGTCTGTAAAGAATGTTTTTCACTGACTTGCAAAATTTAATTTCGTCTTTATACTTCAAAATTGTTTTTAGTGATTTTGATTCAATTCTACTCCACAGGTCATCCAGTTCTTTTTATTGCTTTGGAGATACTATTTGAATTTAGTGTGTGTGTGCTTCTATGTTTTTATAAATATTTCTTCCTGCATCATGAGTGTGTCATAATCTGCATTTTGGCAGATAGGCATTACTCTGAATTTACCTCCACTGCATTCATGTAATTGTTGGGAGACATACAATTTCCTGTTATTGGCTAGTTTAATGTTACTTCTGTGCAGAGTTACTCTTTTATTCAGGCCTTGTGACACCCCCACATATAGTTTTGTGAATTCATTGTATTTTAGAGCATAAATTACGTTTTTACAGCTGCAGCTCAGATCTGTTTTTATTTCAAATGTAGATATGTTTTCAAACTTAAAATGTTTTCCTTCTATTATTATGTTGCATACCCCACATTTTTTTGTTGTATTTTATTCCTAGAATACTCATAAAAAACAAAAACAATTACATCATCACAGACATTTGCCATAAACCCACAGACACCCAACAATACCTCCATTTCAAGAGTCACTACCCTAAAAGTTGTCTAAAATCCATCTTCTACTCCCTAGCACAATAGTAGCTGATGAAACCCTTCGTAAAATAGGCCTAGAGGAACTACGAAAAACATTACGAATCAGAGGATATCCCACTCCACTAATAAACAAGGGTTTTTAACTGGCGGAAGAAATACCATTAGAATCTCTCCAGAATCCAAAAAACAACAAATAAACATGAAAAAAGAAGAAAACATTCTAGCATACATTTCCACATACAACAAAAACAATCCAGAATTATTTACAAAGATCAAAACACACATAGAATTACTCAACAAAAATGATAAAATAAAGGAAATCTGAAAGACAACTAAAATAATTTTTAGCAAATGCCAACCCAAAAATTTAAAAAACATCCTAACCTCATCAAAATTCAAGCAACACACAACACAAGCAGTCACAAAATGCAACAAAAAAGGTATATATTTATATATATATATCATCATCATCATCGTTTAAAATCCATTTCCATACTAACATGGCTTTTCAAGCTGACAGATTTTGTGTAAGGTCTGGCTGTAATCTCAACTTCCTTAAATTGTCATTGATAAGCTGGGTCGATGTTTTATATGGTCTACTTATACATATATATAAGAGAGAATAGCAACCCATGAAGATAAAGAGGATAACCTAAAAGAGTTTATCTAAATAATATGAAATATCAATTAGATAGAAATAGAGAGCTGAATGGGTATTATCCAGAACAAATATATTGATAAGAAAATTATGTGTTGAGTTTTCTTCTCAATATATATATATATATATATATATATATAAGGAGAGAGAGAGAGAAAAAACAATGTCCTAAGTATTTACTAAGTTCAACTCAATTTTTAGGTTTGCAGCCACATTAGAAAATTACTTTTTTTAGAAAGTCTTTAAAATCTCCATGTGTCAGATACTTTTGTGTGTCTGTATACATAATGTTACTGTAATTTATCTTAATAGTGAATTGTTTGCTAGTTCTAATGTTGCTTAAAGAAAATTCAAGTAAAAACTTATTTATTCGCACAAAAGTTATTTCAGCTTTTGATATAAAAAATTGCCACAATTATTTGTATATTTCTTTGTTGGTGTCTTCTCTTTTGCTTCAAGATTGTTCTATTGTTCATTCATTTGTTTCAAATCCATTTTTACACTTTAATACTTGTTTACTGTTTTTTTAAATTTTGCCTCTCAGTCTGAACAATTTATATTACTTCTGCTTACCAAGTAAGGAAAGGGGACTTATTTTTAATTAAAGAAATCACAGCATAGGTTTGTTCATATTTCTGAAAGTTAATAATTTTATCATTTTTGAGTAGAGTAGCAGCTGATTTCAATTTTTTAAAAAAATTAATCATTTCATTATGTTGAAATATTCATCACAATTACTTAAATTTACAATTTATAAGAAAATACATGTGAAAACAATTGTTATTCATAAATTTATAAAAATTTACTTAATTATTAAAATATGTAAAATTATTTTTTTATTGTTTTAATTTCAATCTTGTCGCATCCAAAATAATATATTGGCAACATTTCACTGCCTGATATGGTACATTGAGCACCGAAACTTCATAGATTTTGTGTTGCAGCATGCTATTATTATAAAAATATTAATAACTATATATATTTCTTTTTTTCATTTGGAAATGACTTATTTTGCTTAAATGAAAAATATTCAAAAGTTTTACAATATAAGTATATTGAACACTTTTTAATGCAACTGTGTACTGGTTTAATTTAATTATGACCACAAACTAACTATATATATATATATATATATATATATATCCTGTCATGCTCATGGAGAGAGAGACAATAGTGAGTGATCATTGGCTTGGTTCATTTGAGAGAAAATAGCGAGACATCATCAGCTCAGTTCATTCTCTTTACTACCAGTTATTAAACTTTACTATCAGTTATGAAAGCTCTTGCCATGTGTTTTTCTCTTTAGCAGTACCTTATTATTTTATTTTTTGCAATAATTATGTCATCAAGTTGTGAAGAATATATATATATATATATATATATATATATATATATATATATATATAAAATTTCTATTATAATAAAGTCCGTTGTTTATATATATATATATATAGTTATAGTTATAGTTTATATATATATATAGTTTACAGTCATATCACGTTGAATATACCGGTTCTCGCTCGATCACCAAAGTTAAGCAGCGTTGAGCCTGGTCAGTACTTAGATGGGTAGACCATTTGGGAATACCAGGTGCTGTAAGCGTTATTGACGGATGTGCATTGTGGTGCGGTGGATGTCGGCTCAGAGGGGGAAATCGGTGAGCCGAGTTCCAATTTCAGTCAAGCACTTTGCATTCACTCACGCACTGGTACCCTTGGGAAAGGTATTAATCCGTCCCTTCCCTCCAGTTATGGGTTAAATAACTGAGGTCTGTTGTTCATGCGATCTGTGGCAGATGTCTTCACCGATTGTTTGTTATCAGCATTTCCAAAAAGTGTGGATGGTGCTACACAAGCCTTCACCACTTTAAACAATTCTTTGTGTGGTAGTCTAACTGAATTAGACGCTCATACATCGAAATCGATGGGAGAGTCCATAATATATACATATATATATATATATCCTCTTTATTATAATAAAGATCATTGTTTATTTATTTGTATATATATATATATATATATATATATTATTATTAATTATTACTTTAGAATATGTACAAACTACAAACTACTATAAAATTGTACATTTTGTTTTGACATTAAAAAACAATGTAGTTAATAATGATTGTAATATATATATATATATATATATATATATATATATATATATATTCAGAAAATCTAAGCAAGAGCCAACAAATCTACCTAGGTTTTACACTACGACTTGTCAGGGTAAAATGATTTTGTGTTTTTATTGCTCTACTTTCGTATTGAGCACTTTATTGTTAGGGTTTTCGGCTTGTTTTTTTTCTTTCCTACAAGTATTTGACTTTTTGTTCATGTACTTCACTTGTTTCTTTTTTTACTTCCCCTTCTTTTCCCTCCGAGTTCATCCTCGGTGGGTTGTTCAAGACGATTTAAATTATAGCTTAATTAGTACTAGTTTTGGCAGAGTTAGTTCTGTTACTATTGGTATTGTAATTACTATAGTTAATATTATATATATATATATATATATATATATATATATATATATAGCTCGTTCTTTTTTATCACTATTTTTTCCTTCCTTATATATACTCGGAGGGTCTTTCGAAATGAGTATAATGACAAGTTTACATTTATATGTATATATATATATATATGTTGTGATCAAGTGAAAGGTTTAGGAAATGACAAAACATGTGTTATAGAAATATTGTCTATTTAACAGTAAATACAACAGAAGAGTATTATATGACTAGTGCATGTGTCCAGCATTCAATCAATTCATTTGTTTCCCCAAAGCCTCCTCTCCTACTAATTTTATAGTAGGTAGAAGAGTTTAACATTGACTCTTTAGAGGGAGGACAACACAACAATATATGCTTCCTTTCTCTCATGCTCATGGGTTTGGATTGATAATTATTTTATTTCTTATTTTTTTTATTTCTTATATCTTACTGTAAGATACACAATAATAGGTATATCAATATATATGTTGCCATCATTTTAGACACAATATCGATATAAACAAGGTTTTTCTTAGTCATCTGTTTAAACTAAGTAATTGTTTAACGAATTTCTATAGAACTTGAACATAGATTCATGATGATCAGTCCAGTGTTCTAAGTACTGAGCTATCACCTGAGACAATACTACTCTTCTGAGGTATCCATGTTGTATCATCTGTCAAGTGTTGATAGGAAACTCTAAGAAAGAGAATCTATTCTACTTATACAAGTCTCTTGAAGATATGAAGTGGGAAACAGTTTGAAGAATGTCTCTGAGCAATTCCTTCTACAAGAATGGTTAAACAAAATACAAAGCAGAAAAGAAATTCTTTTGAGAGTTTACAAAATTTTATCAGTCACCATATCGTCGAACCGATTTTGTTGAATTGTTTTTAAGGATATTTCTATCATATACAAATTATTCTAATGGGTTCTTCCTTTACTTGAGAATTTTTCCTCTCTCTAAACTTGTAAACAAACGGCCTGTCTCTTGGCTTTGTGCCAGACATATCTAAGTTTAGTAAATATCTATGAGAATAGCAGGAATAGTCTAAGAGGTTTGAAAGTTTATTTCATGTAACACTTTACTGTAAACTTACTTGGGAGAAGGAAAATTGATTTTAGACAAATCTTTAAAGAAACATTTTCTTTTTTATTCAGGTATTATGATTGAGAGAATGAATATTATGGTTCATTGGCAATGAAAGCAGACTGTTGTTCAAAGGTCCTGAAATTTTATTTCAAGTGTTTCATTATTTGCGATCAGTTAGTTAATTAATTCTCATACATGATACATGCCTGGGTAAGCATTGAGACATGACTGACTAGGCAGAAAATTTTCTCGCAGTAGGTTGCCATTACTTTTTGTGGTAAACTGGTTACCAACCAAGGGTATAAAACCCAATCTATCCTGCTATTCAACCCATATCTGGAGGGAAAAGAGATGGATTCATACATTTTCCAAGGCTATTTGTGCATAAGTGGATGAATCAAACTCCATTGGAATTCGAACTCAGCTCTCTGATTTCTCATTACGAGCTTATATCCATTATGCCACAATGCACATCCATATTATTTGTGATACAGAATAATAAAAACACAAGACTTAATTTCTCATATGTAATATTACATTTTATTCACCTTTAGATCTTGTCAATTACCATTAGCCAGTGGGTGAGTGTATAGATAATTTAGAACCTTCCCCAAATGTGGATTTGTATGGATGTAAGAAAGGGACTGTCTCTTCTCTGGGGTGGATGTTTATATCTCCCTGTCATATGGTTTTTTCCCATGCATGCACATTTAGTCGAAGTTGGAGCAATCACATGTTCATATGTTTGGGCAACCATTAATATTGGGTGAATTGTAGATCTTCAACCTTGGTAAAGAGTTTATCCTGCACCTAGTTTCTTTGAAGGACCCTGAAAAGTCTATTTTGGCATTATCTGAGATGACATGCATACTACACAAATAGTAATTTTATTAGAAAACTGATTTCAAACCAAATTCAAACAGCTATTTCTTGCTTAGGAGAGAACTTTTTATTTGATGAATCATTTTGAACTGATATATTTTTGCATTTCTAACTTGTTTAGTTTGGTAATAACACTGGAAAAGAACAAATTGGAAAACATTTGTAAAGTTAGCATGTTTCACTTCTTTTCTCATAGATAAAAGTGAAACCAGAAAAGGTGTAGAAAATGTCACATAATATTTTTTCAAAAATAATATAAACTGATTAGTTTGGAAGTGAGTAGCATCTTCTCAGAGATATAAAGAAATTAAATACTGAAGGAAAAAAAAAATACTAGCATAAGAAAAGTACATCAGCACAAATTCCAGCATTGAAGTACAAAAATAAAAATTAAAGTACACATTTATAACTATGAAAATATTATAATGGGTAAATGCTGACGTTTTGTTGTCCCTCATCTCAAAGAACAAAGAAATTACTTAGCAGCACACTAACAGCTTATAAAAGTGTATTATTAGCTCTGTCAAGGTTGACAAGAAGAGTAACTGCTTTCAGCTACTACTGCTGCATTCTTGGATAATGTTTTGCCAAATTTCTCACTCATCTAATCTCTTTATTGTGACAAATATTGTGGCATGATATGGACATCTAAGTTATCTGGTGATCAGGCAGAATGCATGAAGAAGTGGATTCCCCTGAAGGTGTCAAGATATACTGCTCTAAGCTTTTTCTGGTACACATTCATCAGTGGTAAGCATCTGTTAAAGGTGAATGTTAAAAATGGATGTTGAGATATTTTCTTAGTTCTGGCAAAAAAGCACAAATGTTGAGGTACAGAGTAAGAACCAAAATCCCTATACAAGTAAGGTCAATCTTGCTAACCATTGCTCCATGGTAAAGTTCTCTAAAGGTAAATATTATTTGAGTTTGACAACATCTAATGTAGACTGTTAACCTACTAGATTACAAATATGTGCAAATCTAAATTAAAGTCTGTTTTTATTCTGTCCTGTTTTGCATACTACTACTGGTGGTAAAGAATAGCGGTATGAAGGGTTGGGGGTATTTTTTTTTTTCCTTTTTTGCAAGGACTGACCCTGAACTGACCAGATATTTTGCAGCATTTTTACATTTGTCAGGTGTGCTTGTCTGTCTATTAAACACTTCATTTTTTCCATTTGTCATCAGTTTACAGGTTGCTCTGCTTTTGAAGGGTTTTGCATTGTTTTGTTTTATTTTTTTAATAAGCACTTTTCTGAATAGGAAGCGTGTTTAGAGCTATGGTAAGAGCTGCCTTTTTCTTTGATTGTGTAATCACATGCTTTCTTATTGTGAATGCAAATTTATTGGAATGAAAATATTGTAGAGTATACCGAGACATAGAACAAAAATAAAAAGAAAAAATTAATCTCCACCTTCTGTGTTATAAAATGAGCCTCATATAAATAATAAAGAGGATGCTGAAAGGTTCTCAGCCTAACCAAGAAGCTCTTAAAAATAGCTGATATTTTAGAAAGAGGATTAGGCCCTTTGTGTATGTATATGAGGTCTGTTTAGATAGCATCCTGACATTTGAAATATCCTAAGAACCATTTGCATGACCTTGATTTGAGTTGGCAACCAATCAAAGGGAACCTTATTATGCATGTGTGAACAGATACTCTCTCCTTGGTTTACTCAGTCAGTAAGTCAGCCATTGATGGAGCTTGTGTATACTACATGTTCTTTGAATTCGTAATGACTATATAAGTAGATTTTTCATATTTTATATTTGATTAATTGATTAGATTTTTGGAAGTTGGTTAAGCTAAGGACTTTTCAGCGCCCCCTCAGAAATATAATGTTTTTTTTTTTAATTTTAATTTTTTATTTATTTATAAATCAATTATAAATAAAATATCGTTTTTTTTTTAAAGGGTGTTTTGTTTGGGATAGAAGTGAATGGTAAATGATTTTATCTGCATTTGAAATGTCTAGTGTATGATCATCAATAATGTCTGTGAAGTAAGATCTTCAAAGCAGCCACCCACTGATGAAAAGGGAAAGAAATAAATAGACAAATAAATTAAAACTTTCAGGAACAAATGTTACTTGGCCAGAAGTTAGAAAGTTTTGCTTGCAGGCTTATATAATACAGTTAGTATTTTTTTTAATTTTTTATAGTGTAAAATTAACCCAGTACAATCAGGAAAACATCCTCTAGGGTGTCAGTTCTACAGAGCAGCAGTTTGCAGGAAGAAGCTGTTCTAGTAGAACTTACTTCTCACCGATGGAACACGGGGGAATGTGGATGGTGAAAATGGCATGGTGAGTCCTTGTCGAGAAGGTTAGGCCTGGTGGAACCAAGGAATGTAGTTTATCTGAGCACTTTCCATGAAAGTAGCAATAAAGCAATGAGAGGCTTGCCTCATCCCATCAGAAAGATTGGAAGGCAGAAAATAATTTGTCAGCCACAAGGACTTGGAGAGGATTTAGACTCTACTGAGGCTGGAAAGTGTGATCTGGGCAGCTCCCACCCAAATATGACAACAGTACTTCATTCTTGGATTGATCTGGCTCCTGTAAAAGTAGAAGATAGTGCATGCAATCAGGTACTTATCTTTACAGTTAAATAGGTAATGTTATAAATAAAACTCTGTAATTTTGAGAGAAGAACATGCAGCACCATAATGATTACTTTCAAAATGAATTATCTTAAATGTCAGATGATCCATACATTGATGTATCTGTTGAACACAAGATTCAGACATTTTATTATATATTTTACATGAGGGTGTGCTGAAAATTTCTCAACCTGTTTCATTTCCATTGATGATCATGACTCTCCACAGTTACCTGCAGCTCTAAGCTATGTTTAACTGTTCAGCATTCTTCCTTGTCTCTGCTCTGCCATCAATTCATACAAACATGTTTACTATTTCTCTGGACTTCTGAATCCCTTAATACACTCAGCAAGCATTAAAGCCATCCGTCCAATGTATGCCTGCTGGTGGAGTACAAGCTGTCCATCAAGTTAGTTCTGGATTGCCTGTTAGGGAGTGGTAAGTCATGTGTGCATTGTGGTGTAATGGATATAGGCTTTGAATGAGAAATCAGACAAGCAGGTTTGTCTTATGCACAAATACCCTTGGAAAAGGTATTAATCCTTCTTTTCTCCTTCCAGATATGGGAAAGTAGCAGGACAGACTTGGTTCTATAGCCTTGGTTGGCAACTAGTCTACTACAGAAAGTAATGGTAACCTACTGCAGGAAAATTTTCTGCCTAGTCAGTCATGTCTTGAAAGAGACATGATTGTTCATGTGTGTATCATATATAGAACTTAACTGATTGAAGCCATGTGTCATGATGCAGAGATGGGCAGTGGTTGGAGGATCAGAGTTCTCAGTGGCCCAAGGGAAGATCATGTCCATTAGTCTTTTATCACAGAAGTAGCAAAAATACCCTAAGTATCTACCCTTTAAATGTAAAAGTGAATCCTTGAATAAAAAACAATTGCTATATATTTTCACATATAAAATGACCTTTAAATCCCAGAAATCACCCTTAAAAATTGTGGATCATCTTGTTGGTTGTTGGTAGACAAACCTCAGCCTTGGTGCAATAACCTATACAAAAAGAATCACATTATCAAATAAACTGATAATAAAAGTAATAAAATTATTTGTACCTTATATATTGCTGGAATAACTTCATAATAAATTAGCTATTAAAAGAATAATTCTATGTCAATGAAATCAACTTGTATTTATGCAAACTCAGCAGAGAAAATGTAAACATTGAGGTCTTCTTCTTCATGTTCCATGTCCCTTCAGGATGTAGGCAATCATGAACTTCCACTTGACTCTGTCTCTTTTCGCTCTCAAAATTCTTCCTTGTGCTATCTTTCCCAAATCCAGCTCTGCCATCCATTTGCTCAGGCCTATCAAGTAGGTCTCATACTGCTTTCCATCTGTCCTGTAAATATTAAATTCTCCAAGCCCTCCTTTCTCGTTACATGTCTCAGAAACCTCATCTGTCTCTTATGTTAAGTATGAGTTTTCTCCTCATTTCCATCCTCTTTAACACCTTGTCATTAGTCACATGCTCAGTTCATGATATCCTCAGTATCCTTCTGTAAAACCACATTTCTGCTGTCTCAAGCCTCTCCTTCATCCTTGAGGAGATTGTCCAACATTCACTCCCATACAGAAGGACAGATATCACATAGCAGTCCAGCACTCTGTTCTTTGTTTCCAATGAGATTTTCCTGTCTTTCATCTGGTTAGCTTTTGAAATGTATCCTTTGCCATGCCAATATGTCTTTGGATCTCAACATCCCATTTTCTATCATCTGTCAGAACACTTCCCAGGTATTTAAATTTCTTTACTTATTTCTCTGAGAATTGTTTCACTGTATAAGTTCAGTAGATCCCGTGAGAAAACACATCCTTGTCTTATGTCCCTTTCTATTATTGTATTCCTGCTGAATTCACTTCCAAGTGGTTTGCTGCCAGTATAAATTCTTGATTATCCTAATGTCTTTTCTGAAAATGTCGACGTTGTCAAGCATCTCTATCAAGTCTTTGTGGCATACATTGAAAAATGCCTTTGCATAGTCTATAAGGCACAGATAGAGTTTTTTGGCATCTATGATTGTGAATAAAAAAGATCTTCAGGAAAATCTTCTTTCTTACATATCTGGAAAGAGACATGATCGCCCAAATGTGTATCACGTATGGTAATTAAGTGACTGACTGACTGACTGACTAACTGAAGTTAGAATTCTACAGATATTTTCTTTAGGGTATTATTTTCTAGTTTAACAACATGTGTGTTTTGTTTAGAATTAATGATATTGACACTGGCATGACAAATTTTATTAAGAAGTTTCAATCTTGATAAAACTCAATTTGGATTAAGTCCAGAGATTCATGTAGACTCGAAGAGGTATCAAGAAGCTGTTTACTCATTCAAATGTATAAAGAGTGAGGTAGTTAAGGGTGATGAGATGAGTAAGGGTCTGCTGTCCCCACTCCCATTACACCCACTTTGTCACTTTTAGCCACAAGGACAGAAACGTTTCAGTGTCTTACCCACACAAGCTCAGCCTTCCCCTTTAAATCATGTTTGTTCTAAAGATTATTGATCCAGAATAATCCAATAAAATGTTATAAGCCAATGGAGGATGCCTTCCAAATAAATAAGAAGCATTTCTGTTAAGAGCCAACTGACTCATCTCTTCCCAAGATGTTACATTGCATTTCCAGTCCGTAAATCATTTTTTTTTATCTTATCTCCTAAGGAACTGAACAATATTTTCAGCCTTTGCTGCTCTTTAAAATATAGACGTGTGAATCCAGTATTATGATTTTATTTATTTTTTTTTTTTATCTAGGTTCATGAACTTTATAGGAAATAAAATCTTTCTGGCAATTATTAGGCATAACATATGTCTTAAAGCAACCTTGAATAACATCATTATAAATCATTTCTATTGTAAAAAAACAAAATTTTTGAAGAATTTTGTTAATTAAATTCATTAGAATTCTGACAGGTTTAATTATGGGAATAATAAAAACCTTGCATGGAAAAGAAGCTATGGGAAAGTGGTTTCCCCAAGTGTTCACTCACCCACTCTCTTCTCCATAAACTAACATAGAGTGTTAGCAATGGTATTTTGTTACGATGGCTGGTTAAAAAACAAAGTATAGGGAGAATTGAACTCATGCCTTCCTAAGTAACATTAATGTAAAATGATATAGCAGCTTCAGCTGCTATTTGAACACTGTGTCACTACTGATTCAATTTTTCATGATGGTTACTATTATATAACCCAGCAACTTATATATTTTGTCTGTATGTAATGTTTATTTAAACTACTGTTTAAATTAACAGAGAAACTTTTACAAAATTCAGAGTTGAAAGTTTGTCCAGTGTTGGTGGTTCATAAGTTGTGTTGCATTGTCGGATATCATAGAACTGTTATCTGAATTATATTCCCCAACTCCTCTCCATCAGATTCTGTGAGGATCTCTTGATTTCAGCTATTCACAGAATATAAAAGTGCCTTTGTTCTTTAATTAATTACCATTTTATGATTACAGATTGCATTTAAGAAAATCTTTTGCATAAAATAAACAAAAGAATAAACCTTTCACCAATGTAAAATAATCAACACTATTTACACTATTCAGACTGTTGTTCTCATTTTTATTGTCATATTCATGACATTTCAGCTGTTGTATGCTCTGGCCTTCTTCAGGTGATATACACCCCTAAGGACACATGGCTTAGTGGATAAAAGCATTGTTTGAAGTAATCTAGTGACTTAACACAAAGAGTTGTGAGTTCAAAACCTGGCCACAGCAGAGGTAAACAAAAACTTGGAGAGTTCAGTTACTAAAGGTAAATAGTTGAAACTGAGATATCCAGAAGTGACATGGTACATGGAACTAGAACAATCTACCCTGGTGGAGGAAAATAAAATATTTGGTTCAAAGTTAGCTTGTGTGATCCACACATAGCTTAGTGGATCAAAGCAATGTATATTACCTGAAGAATGTCAGAGCATACAATGAATGAAATATTATGAATATGACAATAAGATAAGGACAACAACCTGAAAAATATAAATAGTGTAAATAGTTACAATACCTCATTTTAAAAATATAGACAGATAATCAATACTGTATATCATTAATAATTATTTAAATTTGAGCTGAGTCTATTATAAGGCTGTGTAATGAGAAAAGAAATGATGCAATACAATCTTACATTTGGTAAGATTGGAGATACTTATTAAAAACTAGCATTTTAAATCATGTTTTTTTTTTTACCTCTAGTACTGGTGCAGGTAGAATATCAATCTAACTCAGACATCATATGGTGGACCTTCATGTCTACATAACATACTCACAATTCTAGTAAGTATTCTATTCTAGGTCAGTAAAGATGTTTTTGACTCTAGTTTGAAATATCTTTAAATTTAGACTCTTTCTGACCTCCATAGTCATTTACATTCTGACTTGTCTGTAGCCAATTTATCTTAGCTGTAAGGTTATATTTTGACATATTTGAAAGCCATGTGCATTTTATTCAAAACATAGGCACATATTTCACCTGACCTCATTCCTTCAAAACCTCCATCTCCTTCTCCTCCACTTGCTGTTGCTGTCTTAACTCTCAGAGTAAAAAGCCCATTATCTGGGGATGGTGCCAAAAAATGCCAAAAGAAAGATATTAGATAGAAGCATAGGAAAGACCATGTTATAAGTTGTGACTTTAGAAACATTTTAAAGCAAAGAACTGAATGACTTGGCAAAGATAAGATTGATTTGCTTTGATTTTAGATTACTTCTCCTTCTCTTACATAAGACTTTATTTATACTATTTAACACATCACTCAATAAATCTCAATTCTAACTAATAAAAAACAACTTTTAGGCAAAATTTAACTTTATTCATCAACATAGTCTCCTTCTAGGGTAATACACTGATTCTAATGCTTCTCTAATAATTCAATGCCATTTTTGTAGAACAATTTGTCATTGGCCTCAAAATATACCTCAGTTTCTGATATTACTTCTTCACTGGAGCCAAATCTCTTTCTCTGGAGCATTAGTTTGAGGTTTAAAAACTGCCATTAGTTGCTGGTGGTCAGATCTAGGGAATAGGGTGGATGCGGAAGCAATTCAAAGTGCAATTCATGCAGTTTTGCCATCGTTGCAATCAATTTGTGACACGGTGTGTTGTCTTAGTGAAGGATCACTTTTTCTTCTTCATTTGTGGCCATTTTTCTTCAAACGCATCAATAATGCTATATAATATTTGCTATTGATGGTTCTTCCTTTCTCAAAGTAATCAATGAAAAAAATACCTTATGCATCCCAAAATACGAAGGCCAAAACCTTGGCTGTTGATGGCTTTGGACATCTTTCATCTGCTGATGTCCACTCAGCTGATTGCTGATTTGACTCTGAAGTGAAGTGGTGGTTCCATGTTTCATCCATTGTCACATATTTATGCAAAAACTACTTCTTATTTCATTGAAACAGTTGCAAACAATGCTCTGAATTGTCGATGCTTTGTTTTTGATCGATTATGAGTACATGTGGCCCCCACTTTGAACACTACTTTCTCATTGACAAATATTCATGCAAAAATGGTAAATACACTGCTTTTGATATGTTCAACTTCTCTGCTATCTCATTCAACTTCAATTTATGATTGGCCAAAACAAGTTTGTAGATTTTTTTGTTGTTTTCTAAGACAACTGCTGATCTTGGGCGATGTGAACATTCAGCATTATTTGTGTCTGTATGACTGCATTTAACGTCAGCATACCACCTCTTAACCATTGTTTCCAATGGAGTAAAGTCTGAATAACACTTATCAAGCCATTGCTTTACTTGAACAGTAATTTTTCTTATCAAAAAGCAATGCTTTATCAACACATGAAATTCATATTTTTCCATTGTTTTGAAAATTTGTAACAGTAGCTTCACTTAAATAACTGTAATTTGTAAATTAATAATCCGATTGGGCCCAAATTTTGTCATGTGCCATTTGGAGGTTATTACTTCATAAAAATCATATGGATTTTTTATTAGTGGCACCATCTATATGTTAGGCCTGGGACTTATTGAGTGATGTGTCACATTGTTCGGACTGTTATCCTCATGTTTCTTGCATATTGCTTTGGCTGTTGTATGCTCTCGACTTCTTCAGGATCTGTCTATATTTCTGAGATGTGGTATTCTAATTATTTACATTATTTACAATTTCACCTAACCACTGGAAACTAGAAAATTTTCTTAATTACAAAAAGTATTTGCTTAAAATGTGTGTCCCATGAATTAGTAGAGAGCAATGGTTATTTATATCCTAAAAATACATGGCATTAAAAATGGCAGGTTGCATACTGTGTCTGACATACATGTGTGTCCATTCCACAGTTTATTCATAAAGTTTCTGTTTTAAATATATTTTCTTTCACTAAATAAAAACCTTTTCAGTGTTATTTCTTTAATTGAATTTGTAGAATGATTTTTTATTTAAATAGTGGTGGCTATAAAAGAAATGATGGCAAATATATGGACTGACTGTATAAATTTATTCCTGGCAAAGAAGAAGGCTGTAGAACAGATAAGCCAATATATTGGTAACAAAAGAAAAAATATCCGAACAATTGTTAGAATGATAATGATTTAAAAAATTATAGAAAATGTCTTTATGTCTTTGTTTCCAAAAAGCAGCTGGGTGTGTTTTACTCGCACAAAATAAGTGCTGTAAATGCTCATCTTTATTTTTTTCTTTACTTGCATTGTTACCCGATTATCTCAGCCAATCCAGTTCAGTTCCTTTGGAATAACCACAGTCTGTATGGAATATTGTTGTCCAGTTCACACTTCTTCATTGTGTTTTGAAAAGGAATAAAGGTTTATCCTTTGTTTCATGTTTGCAATTGGATTTCTGGTTCCTTCTTCTAAAGTTTTCTCATTCTCTTTCATAAAGAACTACTTAGAGGGAATTAATTTTCAGTCTGAATCTCTAGGATGAGAAGTTATCATTATCTACATTCAGACTACAATCCTCATCTTTGTTATAATTATCATCAGACCACATTGTGTCTGAATCTCTGGGATGAGTATTTTAAAAGTAGTACTTTAAATCCTATTTGCCTGCTGGAGGCTCCTTCACCAGAGAATACACAAATAGAAGGTGATAGGTTTGTCTATCACCCAGTTCACACTCCTTTTCTGTCTTTTGGAAAGGAATAGAGCTTTATCCCTTGTTCCCTGTTTAGGATTGGGTTTCCAGATCCTTTTCTTAAAGTCTTCTAATTCTTTTTCATGAATACCAATTTTCACAGTCTGGTACATTTTTTTATCCAAAATCTCACTGCTAAATTTCCAATCTGTGTGGTCAGTAAAAAAAGTGTTGGATTAAGTGCATTTACAAGTAAGAAGTTTATGTTGAAAAATATTTATTATATAAAAATCAATGCTTTCTGTAGTATTGTACTTAGCTGCCTATATCTATAGATTGTAGATGATATAAATTATTTTACAAGTATTTACTAGTAAACAGATTAGTTTTATTAATGATTTGATTTGACCTGCTCTGAACAAAAAAACAAAACAATTCTTCTTAAATGTCATATTCATTGTTTTGTATAAACATTAATCCTTTATCTTTAACATTGAATGTGTCATATTTACTTACTGAATTTTCAATATTTCTTATCTTAATATTTCCTCTTCGATTATAAAATGTTTGTCTCCTCATAAAATAAATCTTTTTTTGTTTTTGTTTTATTCATTTTCTTTATCTTAACAACCTTGAATTTCTGATTCTCTCTTTTGGAGGGATTTGATTGTGTTTTTTCCTTTTTGTTAATAAATCCAGAACGCTTTGAGTCATCAGTGTATAAAATATTTTCTGTACAAAAATAAAGAAAAAAGCATTCTAACCAAAAGATATAAACCCATAAGCAATTTTTTAAAATTGATTTTTATTCTTACATTTTAAAAGAAAAGCTTTTATAAAGATTAACAGATAAAACCTAATGTATTATTCATTATTATTGTTGTTAACACTACATTTCTAACTTGTGTTGATGTATCAGACCTTTAAAATTAATTTACAATTGTCTTTTTATCTTCATTATCTTTGGGATTAACATTGCCAAAAAACAGGACTAAGTGTTAAGGCCTCATGCTAGTGGGAACAAGAGAATGGATTTGAATCCATACAATCTCTGTATTGTTAGGTTCTAGAATTAAGAATCCCATAAAGGTCTTGTATTAATGAAAAATTTATCTTGACACCTGATTCTGTTAAACAAATCAACATTGTAATAGAAAAAAAAAATAAAAAGAAATCAAAAAGAAATTAACAAGAAAAAATTGAAACCAAAAGATTTTTTTTAATAATCATTTCACCCCAGGCAAGGCAAAAATGCCACTGGTGCACAGAGGATTACAGTGAGAGAAAAATAAGGTACAGGAGATGTCGAAGAAAGATAAAAGATGGATGAGAATCAAGTAGCTAAAAGATGGCAATTGACATTGCAATTAAACTTTGAAGACTGTAACTATCAGGGAAGCAAGGAAATGGAAGTGAGTTTCACAAATGGGAAGTGTGATAAAAGAAACTCTTAGAGTAGAAAAGGCAATTACATTTAACTATTTTCTAAAAGGGTGGGACCTAGATGCCAATCTAGTAGCACAAGTAAATACATGTGTTTGAGGTACCAGGAAAATAAGCTTGTCAGAGAAGTTTCCATGAAAATACTTGTAGAAAAGACAGAGGGAAGCCACATCATGTCAGTGAGAAAATGAAGGCAAGCTGCCAAGTTAAGATCAATTATATTGCAGATCCTCCCTTGGATTTTGTCGAGAATCTCAAGACAAATAACAAGCACATCTGAGAAGATATGGCAACAGTATTCCATGCACAAACTAATGGTAGATTTAAACATGCAAAATGGATTCTGACGATAAAATATTCCTGGCCCAACACAGTGAACCAAACTTCCTAGCAGTAGATGTAGCTATGGAAGTAATAATTATTTGAAGCACATTAAAGAATCAGTTGAAATGTTATACTACATTCTTGTGCAAATTAATTGAAACAACTGATTTAGTTTCTTTTCTTTCACTATAGGGTCAGTTTTAGTGACAGGGTGCAATCAATTTCTATTTTTTCCTTAAACTTGATCATTTGAAGTGGTGTGCAGTAATATGAATCTGTTTTCAGGGTGTATGATGAAATTTGTAAAATATTGCTTCATCTGTGATTGCATCAGATTTTTATCCCACCCACACACTATTGTCTTGACTGTCAATTAGTTGTCCTATGGCTATTTTCTGCGATGGACTTTACTCCAAGGAAGCGTACAAAAACTGTAATGCTGCATAAACACACTGGCAAGCCTGACAGAGAGATCATGAATATTGTTGGTGTCAGGCTTTCAACAGTCAGTTGTGTCATCAAGACAAAGAAAAAAACTGGATCCATCAGTCCAAAATATAAAAAAGATGCAGTCAGTAGATAAAAACAATGCTAAAAAACAATGTATATGTGATCAGAGAAAGTATGAAAGATCCTAGGAAGACATTATTTGTTTTGTTCCAATTAATTTGCATCAGGATCTATCTATCTATCTATCTA
The DNA here is from genome assembly GCA_037127315.1 of Ascarosepion bandense. NCBI lineage: Eukaryota > Metazoa > Mollusca > Cephalopoda > Sepiida > Sepiidae > Ascarosepion > Ascarosepion bandense. Next base: position 3,099,553 of record JBBBDQ010001923.1, read on the forward strand.
TCTATCTATCTATCTATCTATCTATCTATCTATCTATCTATCTCAGTTCAAAACATAAAGGAAAATACTGTTGAAAGAGAACAACAATACCAAGATATGATGTATACAAAGCTGTAGAATGCTTATTTTAGGGATTAAATATATTTTTGGTTCCTTTTGAAGTTCAGTTTGTTTTTAAAAATAATCTTCAACTACAACATAACAGGATTTAATCAAAATTTTTCAGAAATAATTTATCTATTGTTACGATAGAGATGGATGAGCCTCCATTTATGTTACGTGTTAAATTGTAGCATAAGAGAAAAATAAAAATGATTGAGCAAAACTCTTGACTTGAAATACAGACAAATATTTAATTCACAAAATATTCAATAAAAAATATTTACAAATATACAGTTTGGCATTCAAATCAAGAGACATAGAAAACGTATATTTTACTACTGTCTGGCAAAGTGTTACAAGGAAGAGAAGGGGAGGAAATAATTGCTGAGTTAAGTTTGCGGGTGGGGTGGGGGGAGTTAAGTGCTATAGTTTTTGGAGATCCTTAAATGCGTAGATAAAGAAAGACTAATTATTGGTTTGGTCAATGAAAAAGGCAAAAATATGTATTTACCCAGATAGTTCCATGAGGTTCTCTTTCAGGTTTTTAGTTGTTCGGACTTTGTCTGTGTAATTCTTTCGACTGGATCTCAATCCTAGAATTTTTACTGGAGTTGATATGACAGCAAAATCCTTTTAACAACTCTTTCAAGTTTTTGTTTGTCATCGACTAGAGAGATACTTTTGGTTGGAATATCAATCCTGAATTAAATCGGTGCTGATGAGGTCAGCACGTCCTTTTATCTGTTTGAAGTTTTAGTTTTTTTGTCATTGACTTAGGGATTCATTCAGCTGGATATATATCCTGAATCTACCCGAGCTGTAGAGGTTACCCATCCTGCTATCAACTTACAGCTCTGCCCAAAACCTAATTTTATAGGGGCTAACACCTAATTTACAAACTTCTAGAACTCTCTGGAACATTCTACAAACTTCCAAACGTTCTATTTTTAATTTCCTTATCTTTACGACTACTTTCTGAATTAAAACCTTTTTGTAACAAGTAGGACTCAATAGAATCCCTTACTACACCTTTTAGACATTATTAATATTATTTTTGTATATAAATGCATCCTTGTAACACTATCTATCTATCTATCTATCTATCTATCTATCTATCTATCTATCTATCTATCTATCTATCTATCTCAGTCCAAAACATAAAGGAAAATGTTGTCAGAAAAGAAAAACAATGCCAAGAGACAACATATATATGTTCATGGAAAATTAGAAAGACATTATTCATTTTGTTTCAATTAATTTTCACAAAGTGTGTAGAATGCTTATTTTAGAGATGAGATATCTTTGGTGACTTTTAAAGTTCCATTTACTTTTAAAAATAATCTTCAACTAAAACATAAAAGCATTTAATCAAAAGTTTTCAAAAAGTTTTTTTGTCTCAGTGGAAAGTAAACAGAATATTTGAGTTTTAGTCTTGAATACATGAATCAGTATTTGAAATTAGCAGTTGTTACTTGTTATACAAATTAAAAGCAGAATGTCTGATATTACAGATACTTGCTGGGCAATGAAAGAAATTAGTCAGAAAATATAAGGAAGCAAGACATAACTCCTTGACTAGACATCTCGCTGACCTCTACCTTTTGACCTTCAGATTTGCTTTGAATCATAACTAAGCATTTGGTGTTAACTTGATTTTGGCAGGTTGCTAAACTATTTGCCAAAAATGATTAGGTACATTCCTTGTACAACAGGGCCCTTTACTTTCAACAATCTTCTCTTTTCTCGATACACACCCTGCCACGCCTTCCCTACTCTTCAGTGAACTTGTGTATTTAGTGTGAATTAATATGGTGAGTAGGAGACACTGACATCTGCTTCTCTGCAATATTTTTTGTTGGCTTTTCTAATTGCATGCAGTTTAATTGTTTTGGGTAACCGTGTCCAACTAAGAAAATACTTGGCTGTTTAGAAATATAGCTGATAATATGACATTTGGCCACTTAATTGCTATTTAGAGTTTCTCAATTTAAAATTATTGTTATTTATAATAAACTACAAAAATGTATGGACAAATAATTTTAAGAAGGATATTTACACCATGAAGTATATACTTTGTAAGATATTTTATTATATAAATCAAAGTTTTCACAACAAAAGCTGGTTTTAACCAACCACTGTTGGTAAGATTTTCACGATATCTGTATATAAATATATCATGTGAGTTTCAACTTGCCTGTTTTTACTGTTTGAAATTATTACTGTTTGAATAAGGAGCTATTATTATTCACATTATTTTGAAATAATAACCTCATTTAATGACCTCAACTTTACTATTGTTATCAGAGTAACCAAGAAGATTAAATCATTGGTTTGTGAACTTAATAGGATAAGCTTTAGCACTCTGCATTATTAATATTAATTCCCTTTCCACTGCTGTCTGTTTGTAAGGCCTCTCAGTTGCAGCCTCCTTATTGTTAATTTCACTCAAAGGGACTTTTATAGCAGGATATGACAACACAACTATGAAATTCAAACACTGTTATTCAGGGATTAGAATCACCTTCAATTGCAGGATAAACTTTCTGCACAGCAATGGAAGTCACATATAGAGTGATAAAGGTTAATTGTGAGTTCAATTCCTGAGCTGGGTAGTACTGACTTCAGTGGAAACAGGAGTGAGCAATAAATAATCAATACTAAATAAGAAACAGATAAGATCTCCTTAGACATAAACAATAGAACAAGAACAATCTATTGAATAAAGTATTCAGTTTAAAACCCCTGAAATTGACAGAAAAGGAAGGAAAAATTCTTAAATATTGTGATAATCACAACAAAGACAAGAAAATTAATCCTAATGTAAATAATGCAATTTACATATTTTTATATAACATTTTCATTAATTTATTCGGTGATGTATGAATTTATTATATAACTCAAGTTTTCCCCTAATATAGTAAATGAATATACAGGGTAGACCAAAAGTAGGTGGACTACCTGGACAAGTAGTAGTCCAAGGTAGTCCTGGACTACTACCTGTTAGAACAGGCTTCTGTTTTGGTCATATTATTACAATAGTATTCATGATATTATATGAGTGGGCTCATGCTGCCAAAAATAATAGCAACATATTTGTATTGATATGGCATCTAATATGATGGCAACATATATATTGATATCCCTACTATTGAGTATCTTACATTAAGACATAAGAAAAAAAACAAAATAATCCACCCACCTCTGAACGTGACAGGAAATATATATATATATATATATATATATATATATATATATATATATATATATATATATTCTACTTGACACCATAATTATTGCAAAAAAATAAAATAGTAAAGCACTGTTAAAGAGTAAACACACAGCAAGAGCTTTCATAACTGATAGTAAAAAGAATGAGTTGAACTGATGCTTCCTTGCTATTGTCCTCCTCTACGTGAGTGACAGGAGGGAAATATATATACACAAATACATACGAAATGATCTTTATTATAATGGAGAGGATTATTTAAGGGAAGTCCATGCATATGTTGATGAAACATTTCCTGAGAAATGGATTAGCTAGCACGATCATATCATCTTTTACTATCCATTTACGTTCTTGTTATCCTTTACTGTCCATCTAATTTTGGACCAGCCTGTATATATAAAAATATAGTTATTGATAATTATAACTGAAAACCAAGAGCTGTTGGTGATCTGAAAAATCACTTTAGAGGTGCATTTCAAGAAATGAATACAAAAAGACTTGTGCAAAAATGTTTGTTAAAGTGTGAGGAGTAGGCTTCAAAGCTGTGTAAATTATGCCAACCAACAGTTTGAGGACTTGCATTGATAAAATTTAAGTGCTTTTGTATTATTGTATACAATAAAATTTAATTGTCAATGTAATAATTGTATTATGTGCGATGTGGTGCAGTGGATATCGACTTGGAACGAGGACTCGGAGAGCCGAGTTCAAATTCTAGTTAAATTCCTTGCATTACACTTACGCGCAAGTACCGTTGGGAAAGGTATTAATCCATCTCTTCCTTCCAGTTATGGATTAAATAACAGGACAGATTGGGTTCTATAGCTGGTAACCAGTCTACTGCAGAAAATAATGGCAACCTACTGTGGGATAATCATCTGCCCTGTCAATCATCTTTCTTTCGAGACATGATCGCCCAAGCATGTATCACGTATGGCACTTAACTGACTGTTATTCTTTACTGTTCATCTACTTTTGGACCAGCCTGTATATATAAAAGCATAGTTATTGATAATTATATTTTAATTTCAGATATAAAAATATTGTCATAGATATTAGTAAAATTAATTTTATGAAATGCATATAATTATTATATGAATATCATAATTGTATACATTTTCTGCATTAATTGCAGTTGCTTTTCTACTGAAGGAGATATATGTCTTTATGTGTTTATAAGAAAGTGATACCAAATGTTGGTAATTGTTTTTAACTGCTCATAATACAGTTCATATCAGTTTCATGTGTTTTAAATTCAGTATATCAACACTGGAGCCCTTAATTCTATAAAAACAGATGAATCATTATCATAAGAGGCGATCGGACTTATAAAATATCTTTCTTTAATTTATTTATGGCAATCCAAATAAAGTAGGTGTATATAAAAATAAGGTGACAGGAAATATAAAATGATAGCCAATCACCAGAGGCTCTCTTATCTGGCTTCAATAAGTAATGACCAACACAAATACAGCTGTCCCTCTTAAATTATTGTGAGGACATGCAAAAGGGTTACAACCTAGACCTGAAAGTAGACAATTTTATCATTCTTGATTTGCTTAATTGGTGGCAATGACTTTCTCTTGCAAATATGCATACACCCATCAGATACCACCCACAATGTCAGGGAACTTGTGTGTATGTATAAACCAAGTAGACTTCATTGGCTTTGAATGAGTAATCGGAGAGCTGAGTTTGAATGTCACTTGAATTCATTTTATTTGCTTAATCGCCAATACCCTTGAGAACGGTATTAATCCATCTCTTCTCCCTCCTGATATAGGTTGAATAGCATGACAGATTTCATTCTATAGCCTTGGTTGGCAACCAGGCTACCACAGAAAGTAATGGCAATCTACTGTAAGAAAATTTATGTTAGTCATGTCTTGTTTTAAGCATGTATCACATTTGACAATTAACTGACAGACTTTCTGTGGAATACAGAGACATAACCTCATCATACTTGGACAGCTATGCTTTCTTATAGAAAGTACATTTCATAAAATAGAGCTGCTAATCCAACATTAAACCAGTTTAGGATACAGAGTTGTCCTTTTTTTAGACAAGTTAATAAGTAAAGCTAAAACCGCCAGTCTCCTAACTGAGGAGAGAAAAAATGGATTCATGTGTCTTCAATGGAATTTATGCAAAAATGAATGCAATGATGTTGGTTGGAATTTGAACTTGATATATAAGTTCCATTTTCTGTACCAATAATTACTACACTGCTTGCACATCTACTCAGGAAACTTGACATGAAAAGAAAAAATTATTTAAATAGTTGCTTTTCTTCCAAGTAATCATCAGGATGTGCATTGTGGTGCAGTGGATATCGGCTTGGAACGAGAAATCGGGGAGCCGAGTTCGAATTCCAGTTGAATTCATTGCATTCACTTACGCACAAATACCCTTGGGAAAGGTATTAATCTGTCTCTTCCTTCTAGTTATAGGTTAAATAACAGGACAAGTTGGGTTCTATAGTCTTGGTTGGCAACCAGTCTACCGCAGAAAGCAATGGCAACCTACTGCGGGATAATCTTCTGCCCAGTCAGTCATGTCTCTTTCAAGACATGATCGCCCAAGCGTGTTTCACGTATGGCACTTAACTGACTGAATCATCATAATATAACACACACAGAGCTGATCACACGTAACAGATTACAGTTAGTGTAGTGAGTTCAACAGGTCTTCCATGTACATGGCCATGTGGCTGACTAAATTAATCCCAATAAATATCTATATATTCTGTATTGGCCAAATAATTAGATATATTGGACAGGGCAATTCTTTAGACTACTGTACATTTCAACTCTTCTTCAGTCCCGTATTTATATGGCTTAAATCTTCCATGATCAGTTTCTTTTTGTTAATAGAAGCTCAATAGACATGAACTTTGTAATATTTATCTGCAATTTTTATCTAAATGAGTAGTAACTTTGTTTTGAAATTAATTCACCCCAATTAATTAATCACCCCAAGCCAGGTGACCCTGCCTCTAACATGCAATGGGTCTACTGGGAGTGAAAGAGAAAGAAAAGACTTTAGAAGGAACTGAAAACCCAATCCTAAACAAGGAACAAAGAATAAATCTTTACTAATATTCAAAACATTTTTTATAATCACTTCATTCCAAGCAAAGCAGTACTGCCACTGGTGCACAAGGGGTTACATAAAGGGTGAGTGATGAGAAAGAGGAACAATTTGAGGGGGGGCATCAGAGAATGGATAAGAGAAGGACAAGAAGACTGATGTGAAGATTGCTGCATGAGAGTAGAGTGGAAAGGGAGAAGAACATGATAGAAGGGTTGTCAGGAAAAGGGTGCAAGTCAGGAAGATAAGAGATGGCAATTTACATTGTATCCAAATTCTTGGAGATTGTAGCTACCAGGAAAGCAAGTATATGGAAGGGAATTCCATAGGTGGGAAGTGTTAGAAAAGAAGCTGCTAGGTTAGAGGCTGTGGTTACATTTGATCGGTTTCACTGTAAAAGGGTAGGACCTAGTCACTAGTAAATTCGTGCAGAGGGAGAAACAGGGAGCTAAGCTCGTTGGAGTAGAAGCCATGAAAGTATTTGTAGAAGAGACAGAGGGTAGCCTCATTACATCAGTGAGAAAGGGACTGAAGCTAAGCTACCGGGTCAGGATTGATCACATTGCAGATTCTCAATTGGATTTTGTCAAGAAGCCCAAGATGAATAGCAGGGGCATCTGACCAGATGTGACAGTAGTATTCAAGGCATGGGCAGATGGTAGATTTATATATATGCAAGATGTATTCAGACAAGAAAAACTTCCTGGCCCTACACAGTGAACTGACCTTCCTAGCAGCAGATTTAGCTATGGATTCAATGTAGTCATTCTACTTGAGGTCAGCTGATAGATTTAGGTCGAGGAGGTGCAGTTTTGCTTTCAAGGAGACTAGCCTGATCCATGCTGATGGTGAGTATGAGCAATTGTCTGTGGTGGTTAAAAGATAGCAGCTTCGTTTTGGAAGCATTAATATTTAAAAGCCATTTCTTACTCCAGTCCACCACAGATTGAAGGTCCTTTTCAAGACCAGCAGCGTGGTCTGCTTTGTCAGCCACAGCAGATTTCTTATTGAGGTGGATATGATAAACCATAGTAAAATGCTTAATATTAGGGATAGAGTGTATGCAAATATATAAGTGGACATTAAAGTCAACATCCAGAGGCGACAGTCTGTTTATTGCTTAAACAGAATTGTCAAACTTGATGATTGCTTTTAGCATGAAACAGACTGTTACCTCTGGGTATTAACTTTAATGTTCACTTATATATATATATATATATATATATATATATAGAGAGAGAGAGAGAGAGAGAGAGAAAATCATGCAAAGACTGTAAATGGAGAAGAAAATCTAAAAATATCTATTTAATATAAAATAATAAGCGATAAATCTGTGTAGAGAGCTCAATGGATATTATCCAGAACAATATGATATATATCAAGGAAAACTCAACACATAATTTAAAGTGTTATAAGCAATAATTTATTTCAGCAGGCAAACTTACCCATCTTTTCAGACCATGATTTTATTTGGTTTAAGTTTTTTCAGAACATCATAAAAAATGAGTAATCTAAGTAATATGACCCATCTATGTGTTATTTTGTTAAGGTCACAAAGATTAAGGGAGAAAGAGTTCATGTATTAAGTGTGGTTTGGTTGGATAGAATGAGTAACTATAAACCAAGCACCCACCGATGGGCACACCTATACATATACACATATATATGTGCATATAGGATTATATATATATATATATATATATATATAATAGTAATAATAATAAAACCGACTCTGTACGTATTCTAATCTTAAAATGTTACACAAGAAACTTTTAAAGACCATGAATAACCAGCAGAATCTAACTCCGTTATCGTCCTCGGCTATAGAGCTTTGGACAAAGAGGGGAAAAAAAAAGAAAACTGCGTATGACCGACAATGCATACGGTTCTTCACAGTAAAGAAAAAAAAACCCTCGAACGGAACGAACCACCAGGAAAGAAAAGTGCTCGATACTAAACTAACCAAAAAGTGTTAACAAAAAGGCAGTTACGCAGAGCAACAACACACGAAAAAAATCGCAAGATCGCTAAGACCTACCGCGGTTTCGCACAACGGCTCGTCAGGGCAAAGGCAGGTTGGTCTGCCTTTGCCCTGACGAGCCGTTGTGCGAAACCGCGGTAGGTCTTGGCGATCTTGCGATTTTTTTTCGTATATATATATATATATATATATATATATATATATATATATATATACATCCACTTATAGGTATCCACGCATCCACACACCCATCTATGAAAACTATATATATACACATATACAAAAAATTAATACAAGCATATACATATACAAGGATAGATAGATAGATAGATAGATATAAAATCATCCAAACTATATTTTGTTTTATGTCATCAAAAGTTAGACTTATTAAATAACACTCTTTCAATTTTTAACTTGAGGCAACATTATTCTAGTCTCTAAATTTCTATCCTTTGCTCTTACAATTAATAAAAACACTTAATGTTTCTATCATTATGTGAATCAAAAATGATCATAACTGTTTTGTCATCTGATTTCCTTATAGAAAACAGGTGTCGGGCAAAGAATTTCTCTTCATGATTTGGAGGAAAATTGGGAGATTTTATGATTGGCAGCCATGCAGATTCATGTGCATAATATCACGAGTTGTTTGTTTCTTCGTCTACTCTGTAAATAGACTGGCCTCTCCATCAACATACCATCTGTCTTACCGACAAAGGAATTTGGTAAACACACATTCCTTGTTTTGATGTCTTCCAAGTTCAAGCTTCCTCTGATTATAAACAAAACCAGCATTTAAATTAAAATTATGGAATTCTACATAATGGGTTGAATAACAAGACAGATTGTGTTCTATAGCCTTGGTTGGCAACAAGTCTATTGCAGAAAGTAATGGTAACCTATTGTTGGAAAATCTTCTGCCCAGTCAGTCATGTTTCTTTTGAGAGATGATTGCCCAAGCATGTACCATGTATAGCACTTAACTGAACATACCTAAATGTATCAATATTAGGCTTTTGAGAAATTAAATATTAATAAGAAAAATCAAAAATCAATAACTCAAAAGTCATTAACAGTAGGTGACCTTCTACATTTATCTCTGTGCAAAACTAGAATGCAAAAATGTAAGAAAAATTATTGCTATATTAACAATGACAAAGAATACTTGAGGCCTTCAGTACAAGAAGGTACTTTTCACCATGTATGGGAAAGGGAGTTAAATGTTATGTCTAAGTGCTTGTCTGTTAAAGTAGATGCTTTTAGCTTCCTTTAAAAAATTGAGTGGTTTATCTCAAATAGATAAAAGTTATGGCATTTCAAAAATTGACAAAATTTAAACACAATTTTCTGTTTTTTTAAATTTTGCAGCAAAAAGTACCTTCTAATTCCAAATACCTCACTTGTCCTATTTTTTTTCTTTTTATTTTTGTTAAGGATACGGACAGTTATGACTTTCCACCACAGTGATTCCCTTAATATCTGTGAATTGCCATGATTTTATGAAATGAGAGTATTTTTCCTTTGTTTTCCTTATGTTTTCAATTTATCTTTTATCTAGACTGAATATCATCCAAGGCTTCAGCTATGGGCTAAATAGCAGGACAGATTGGGTTCTATAGCCTTGGTTGGAAATCTGTCTACCACAGAAAGAAATGGTAAAATCTTCTGCCTAGTCAGTCAAGGATTGAAAGAGACATGATCGCCCAAGCATGTATTGCATATGGCACTTAACTGACTGACTGTAATTACTAAGTTATAGTTTTATATCTTTCACAATGATTCACTTTCTGCAAAGAAACCCAAAGAACTGTTGTGACATTAGAGTGAATTTTTATCTTTCCTGGTATATTAAGCAAGTGGCATTATATATCAATCTTCTCTCTATGTAGCATCAGGAGGACAAATCCCTCACATCCCCCCAGCAGACATTATGACATGCCAGTGTCAAGTCTTTTATTGATGGAACAGAATGTTTATTTCTTTTTTTGGCTTTTTTGATAGTCACTTATATGAATTAAACACTTTAATCAGCATTTTAATTTACTGAATCATTTTTTTTTATTATAAATGTCATACAGTTATCCATGTTTTGTAGGACGATCATAATTCTTGAGTAACGATAGCAATTAATAATTTTATTTACATTAATAATTAGTACATTACAATTTGATCCTCTTAGCCAGAGACAACTGACCTGCTTATAAACCTATCCTCTGGAATTACTCCAAGGAAACACTATCAATCATTAGTAACACAAACTTGTAATTCCTATTAAGTGTGTGCATATATATATATATATATATATATATATAGAGAGAGAGAGAGAGAGAGAGAGACAGAGAGAGAGAGAGAGAGAGAGAAAGGAGGTATAAATTAGTTTAATTGTAATCAATAGAGGTAATGGAATAAGTGAACAGAGTACCAATTTTAGCTGTGGCTGCTTTTGTTGACTTTGCACTAATGTCCTTAAGCTTGAGAAAGGCATGAATAAGTTTCTCCCTGCACTTTTTTCCTTTGCTAAGTATCTTGGTAAAATATTTGTTTATCGGCATACCATAAAGGTTGAGGGGAAAAGAGATTAGATATATGGACATATATGCATACAAACTAACTAACCAACTAACACACACACACAGACACACACACACGCACTGTTAAGAGAGTCTATTTTCATGAAAGAAACTTCGAGTTCTTGGTCATTTAGATAAAAATAATTTCGATGAAGTTTTTGATGCAGTCAGAAGACCTTACAAGTGGAGGTCTTTCATCTGGGTATTTGTATTCATTGGTTGGTGTCAAAATTAATTGACTGGCAAAGTTTGTTGTACATGTCTGCTTAAGAGCAGTCCACTTACTACCATTTGCCAACCTGACAAGTAAACTATACTGCAAAAAATCAGCAACTCTTGACTTAAGTTATTCTTTAAGTATGTCTAACTTCTTAACAGTAAGCCTTCATAATTTTTCCCTTTTTAGCAATTGACCAAATCACAAAAATTATAATTGTTGTGTAAGAAGAAAGTGTTGATAGCAACACATGTGGTCAAATGTGGATCTCCAGGCAACAAATGTCTATGTTGAATGGATTGTGCTACTGGGATTACGTGACTATAAATATTAATATATAAAGCACTCAGACAGAAGTCTGGGTATATTCTGGTGTGTTCAGTGTATTCAGTATTTTGTATTATGTGAGTAACGGGTGTTCTACCACATTCTGAGAACATTATTGTGTATTATTTCAAGGATTTGTTAGTACTTTACTGACTTTACCTAAAGATACTGAAATATTATAATGCCCAAATAGTGAGCTACCAAAGTTCTCTTCAGAATAACATTACAAAACCAATGTTATAGAAGTGGACAAAAGTAATGTTCATGTTAACGTTATAACAATAATAAAATCTTTTTTTTACTAAAAACCTTAACTACTTTTTGTTCTCTTCTCTTTAGCTTATTTTTTTTGTTGAACATATGACAATATACATATATATATATACTATGCTGACTCTATACAGAACATATTTGATTATATTTAGTATTATTAAGGCTCTGTCTCTTAATAACAAATATAATAATTACAAGGTTTGTTTTCTTTAAAAAATATAATTCAGAATTACCCTAACTATTTATTGGCAAAATACAGTCTGTATATATATATATATATATATATATATATATATATACAGTCATCCGCAGACAGATCTTTTTTGCTGTATCACAGCTCCTCAGTATGGTTAGACTCCGATTGCTTTCAACCCAGGATTGAAACCTGACCGAAGTGGCATCATTCGGCAATTCTACCGCTGGGCTATGGGTGCTTGGTAGAAGAAGGTAGACTTTTTAACGTGTATATTATCATTTTACATGCCTAATAGCCAGAGTGCTCTAATTCATTACTGAATGAGCGATGCGTATATATATATATGAAAATAAACTGGACAAATTTACAAATCCATTGGTGACAATCTATTTTGTAAATATTTTATAAAAAATATTCAGCTTCTTAGACAAAAGTTTTTTACAAAAATCTAACCCATTCATTTTTGTAAAAAATAAATGGTCTGAGGAGCTGAATATTTTTTATAAAATATTCACAAAATAAATTATCACCAATGGATTTGTAAATTCATTCAATTTATTTTCATTATAATACTCTGTTAAATTCTGACATTGAGTTCTCATTGGATTACAAACCCCAATGGAATTAACCTTACAAATTACCAAGAATATATATATATATATATATATATATATATATATAAACATGATGAGCAGTGACACAGTAAAACAGGCTAGTATACATATATATATATATATATATATATATATATGGAGATAATATCAAACTTGGACAGAGTGAATATGTAAAAAAGTTCAAATATATCCCAGTAGATGTAGGTAGAAATTTGAAAGACACTATATCCAGAACAGATGTAAACAGATGATATACCAGTTGATACATCAACTTAATTGGCTAGCCATTCAGACCAGAACTGATCTAAGTTAAGATTTTAGTATATTAAATTCTGTATTAAAACCCAAAAATGTAGAATGTATGAAACAAGAACGACAAAAAGAAAAAATCCCAGTTAGAGATTCTAAATTTAAGAGATTTAGAACATTTAAAAATTATTGCCTATACTGATGCCTCTTTTTCCACTTTGACAGATGGCAGATCACAAGGAGCGTATATACTCTTTTTGGTAGGAAGTACCAATAAATATATGCCCATTGCTTGGCAATCAAAATGTCATTAAAAGTAATCTAGCAGCTTAAACATTAGCTATGTTTGAGGAAGCAGATGTATGATCTTTTTATAGGAAATTTTTATAGGCACTGTTGCAACTTGTAAATAAAAATGAATATATACAAATTATATGTAAAACTGATAATTCCTGTCTCTATGATGCAATGCATTCATCACTAATTCTGGATAAGAGACTTTGCATATAAATGGCTATTTTGAGAGAAATCATGGATAGAAAAGTAATTGCCAAAATCTCTTGAATACAAACTGATCTACAGACTATGGACTTGCTGACAAAGAAAAAAGTACCATTATTTAAGATTTTTGTGTTCATATCAGATTATATATATGCATGCACACCTGATGTTAAAAAAAAGGGGGAAGAACTATTAATCTTCACAAGCTGTACCTCTTGACAACTCTTCAGTTGGAAAAAGGACAGCTTACCTGGAAGGGTCTAAGTGGACATTTCAGATAGGGCCCATATGTGGAGAATGAAGGAGTCTGAATAAAGTATTTGCTTTACATTATGTGTTAGAGTTCTTATAATTTGAATTTACACCTTTTGCTCTAAGCAAGGCAATAAAGTCACTAAGATTCAAGAGCTTACTGAGTGCAAAAAATATGAGAAAAATAATCAGAAGGAAGGAAAGAGAATAAAAAAACAGCAATTAAGAAGACAAAAGGTAATGATTGACATTGCATTTAAATTTTTGAACATCAAAATTGTCTGGAAATCAAGAAGCTTGCAGAAAGTTCTACAAGCATGAAGTGCAAAAGAAGAAACTGTTAGTATAGAACTTACAGCTGCATCAAGCCATTTCAACAGTATTCAACTATATATATATATATATATATATATATATATATATATATACCCAGAGGATAAATTGTTGTATAAATTACACAAAAATGGAAATAACACTGACATCAAAATTACACAAAAATATTTTGAATTACTAAAGAGTAAACTTATTAATTAAAATTGCCCTTGGCTTCAACTAAACCCTCCAGATGACTTGGGAATCTCCTGCAATTCTTCTGGATGTTTTTCTTGTTTAAGTGAATGAATGCTGCCATAATTCTTGCCTTAAGTTCATCTTTGGTTTCACAAGGAGTTTTGTTGGTCTCTTTTTCAACTGCACTCCACACATAATAATCAAGAGGGTTGCAGTCTGGGGAGTTTGGTGGCCAGATGTAAGGGTGATGTGGTCACAGAAATTGTCTGACAGTGCTGACTTGTTTCTGCATCTGTGGTATGGTGCAGAGTCCTGTTGCCAGACATATGGTCTTCCAGCAGCCACTCTCTTGACCAAGGGAAGCACTATTTCCTTGAGGCACTTGATCTAGGCCTCTGTCTTGAGTTTGAAGCCCTCATCAACAAATATGGGAAGTATTATTTTATCAGAATGATCAGTGTTAGTTTTCCAAGCTGCTGTATTTTCGTAATCATTATTAGACTCATCTAACTCTTTTTGAATCACTGCACTGTTCTCACATTGACACCCAAACACTCTGAAATGTTTGTATTGGAGCTTCTGGCAAGAAAGCCAAGCAGTAGAACATGCCATTTCCAAATTTTTGGTGGAGTGAATTGTGTCATGGTGCTCTTTGTCTCACAGATGGAGCTTAAACAAAGAGTAAGTCCTTTGTGGTCGAGTGGTCTAAGACATGTCAGATCAATTGACAGTTCCCCCTAGGGAATTCAGGTTCAAATCTTGCTGAGGATGCATATTTTCCTAACCTAATAAGATTTATTGATTATTCAGGTCAGCAGATATAAATGAATATATTGTTTTATTATAAAAACTGATTATTTACTTAAATATGAGTATCCATTAGAAATAACCTTTAAACAACTAAATTTAAAAAATATGTTGGAGTTCATCCATTTCGTAACAGGTTTTGTAAAGTTTTATATAAAAAATTTGTACGTGTTCTAAAATATAATTTATAATAAATATTTACAGCTCTATAAATTATATATCGAGCACTGTTTTAAATTAATGTTTTGGATGTTGTAAAAAAAATGTTTTTCTTCGTTCCTTATTCACTCAGATATATATATATATATATATATAGTATATCGAGGCAGCAAGTAATTTTCTAAACATATGCTGTTAAATATAAGAGACAATGAATGTCTATCATGTTTAATCATGAGCCGTTCTAAACGTCGTATTTTTGCTTTAATTTAGATTAAAGCAAAAATACGACATTTAGAACGGCTCATGATTAAACATAATAGACATTCATTGTCTCTTATATTTAACAGCATATGTTTAGAATATATATATATATATATATATATATATATATATATATATATATATAAGTGTAGGCCAACAGTAATAAGAAATTTATGTACTTTTTTTCTCCAGATAAAAATATATCCAAATATAATTCAAAGTGCTGGCATTGATATTATCAACAGAAGTTTTATTTTATAACTCAGGCTGTTTTGTTAGGTTTAGAATGATTTACAGTAGGTATTCATCCAAATGAATATGCTTATAAAATTTCCATCTCATTGAATGAGAAATGCAGTAAATTTTATTGTATTTTTAGTAATCTTAATGCGGATTATTAAGCAACGCTTCTTCGTCATCCTGTATTTCTTTTCTCTATCAAAAATGTCTTGACAGTTGATCACAGATGAAAATGCTAAGAAAAATCTCTTTCACCATAACAAAAAAAATGATTGTTGTTCTCCAAATGAAAGATGAGTAATATTTTTCATTTGTTCTTAATCTGTATTCAGAATTACTGTTTCTGCATTTCTTTCTTCTTTCAATTTTGTGTCTTCCTCTGTTGCATAAACGTCCTGGAGTAGTTTTTATTTAACACCACTTTCAAGTATCCAGCTTGACTTTCTTTGACTTCATTACTGAAGAATTACACTTTGAGAAACATGTCACACTCTTTCCAACAACCAAAAATAAATGTGTCTATGATTTATATATTATAAAACCTATTTTAATTTTCATGTCTATTTTTTAATTATTCTTAATAATTTTGTTTTTAAAAAATGTTATGTCTTATATCGAACAAGGTATAACATATATATTTTGTATAAATTTCTGTCTGAAGGACAAAATAAGATGTCCCTAGAGATGGGTGGTGGAATGAAAATAGTCTATCCTATAAGTTAATGGTTCAGTTTGAAATTACCTGGATTGACAAATACCAAAGGAAGGTTCTAGGGTACAGTGTCTGAAACATTGTAATAACAACAACAAAAATGGGGACAATATTTCAAATGTAAATAATGTATAGATTTGTGGCAAGTGTGTTCATGTGTGGAGATCACCATTGCAGAAAAGTGATAGGATAATTACTTTATTAGAAACTTTGGAAATAAAAGGAACTGACTTAAGGGTTTAAAATAAATAAAATATTTTTATATATTTATTTTAAAGTGATGAGTGAGACTTTTGGTATTCAGTGTAGTAAAAAGTTTGTTAATAAGGAGGATATTTGTAGCAGTCTGGAGAAAGGTCAGTCAGTTGTGTTTTGAAGTAAGACCATGATGATAGGGATAGTAGTAATATCTGAAATGAGGTCAATGTTAATCTACTGTGTTTTTTTTCTTGAGAAGAGCAGAAATATCAATAGCCAATAACCTCTTAAATGCTTCTTCATACATTGTGCATTGCTGGTTTCGATGTGGTAGCATTCTTTCATTCCAAACTCTAAACTCTCCCCATCCCATCTGCCGCTAGCCCAGAGGTGTCAGGTTTATATCCTTTTAATCAGGCTCCAAGACTCTGGTGTGAATATTTGTTTCAGCTAACACCAAAGGGTCTCTTTGTGTTAATCTTTTTGATTGGCACAAATTATTTTCTTTTCTGGCGTTTCTTTCTTTTTTTTATAACAGAAGTTATGTGTGAAACCTTCCTGACTTTTGATATTTTTCAGTCACAAATAACTAGGTTTTGCTTCTCAAAACTTTTGGTGTTTTTGTCCATGTTTGGTCTTTTCTTTATCTTCCTTGATAAGCATTTTAAAGGAAAAGCACAAATGCTTTATTTTAATTTCAATTCTTTTTATTTTTGTTTATATATTTTATCAAAACTCACCACAGATTTATTTAAAAATGTCCTCTTTATTCCATCCAAGCCATTGTTTTTTTTTCCTCCTTGTCTACCATCCACCTTTCCTTTCTTTTTCTCCTTTGTCTTCTGTCCTCTCTTTTTCACAATGCTTCTTTTTTTTCCTCTTTCTTTTCTTCTCAGCTTTTTCTTGAAATGACTCTTCTCCATGTCCGTTATTCTGAGACATTTTCATCTTTTACTTTTTTGTAAGAAATGAAATTAGGATTTTTATTTTCTGTTTAAAAATAGCCAAATAAACTAGTCATTTGAACCAGTTACATATCTTAATTTAATTATTCAGATATCTTCAGAAAAACTAAATTCTTTTCCTTTTAGTGAAATGATTACACTTTTTATTAGTTTGTATTTTCGTATTTGATAATCATTAAAAATAAAAGGTGAAAAATAGATAAAGCAATAAATAGAAAGGGTCTATTATACTTAGTGTGTTCTCATGTTTCCGTGAAATTAATGTCAACCCAGCTAAAAAGCAAAAATCCTATTAAAGAAAATGTGTCACCCAACAGGAATCAAACTCTAGAAAATCAGAGAAATCACTTTTAAGCTAAGTGTGCCTTTTCATTGGGCCACAGGAAGCCATCATAGTGTAACCTAGTGGTAAATCAAAACTCAGCTTAAAAATGGTTTCCTTGGTTGCCAAAAAGGAAGACACACTTTCAATAGCTAGGCCACTGGACATTGATTTCTCTGTTTAAAAAACAGATATGTCTGCTCAAGCACCTGTACCCAGTAAATATATCAATAAGAAGTACTGTTGGATTAATATATATATATATTAAACTATATGTATTTGACAAATGGAAAACATTTCATTAGAACTAGATTTGATTATGTGCTTAACCTTTCTAGGCTTCATCAAATGTAAAAATGAAAGAAAGAAAAGTATGTGTGTGTATTACTTTTGTTTTGTGATTTAATGAAACCTAGAAAGCTGAAACATATAAACAATCTAGTTTCAATAAAAAAAATTTCTATTTTTCAAATTTCTGAAAACTTTGTCAGATTCTATATCATATTTTAAACACACACACACACACACACACACACACACACACACACACACATATATATATATATATATATATACAATCCAAAAGATTGTCAAAGAACTTAAAAAAAGAAAACACTGATAGAAAAGTAAGTTCTTTATTTCTTGTTGGAGTGATTTCAGGAAATGTGTAAAATCTCTAGTGAGACTTGGGAAATGCTGGGTAACATGGCAACTGAAAAGGTTGATAAATCTGTTCAAATTTCCAGAACATTTCAGTAGCATCTTGTACATATCAATGTGGTTTTTATGTAGCCATTATTTGCTGCAGATCTGGAGAAAAAATTATTCATGTTGGTTAATCTTCTTTTTTTTGTTTTTGCTTTCTATTTTAAAAAATATTTTTTTCATTTCATGTTATTATAATCAGAATCATGATTTGTCTTCATTCAAATGTTATCAGATTGCAAAAACCAGCTATTAATGACAAACAGTGAAATTTTAAAATGCTCTATATATTACAAAAGTGATGAGTAATCTTAATGAAATGAAAATAATAGATTCTTAATAATTCATGACCTTATTATAAGAACAATAGAGGAACAATCTCTAGTTTAGTGTATCTCAACCATTTTTTTTACTTAAGGGTGCACTTCAAATTTTAATAAGGAAAGATTAGTCATAAAATAGGAAAATAATAAAGAATTCTCCTGAAATAAGCATTTATTTTCAAGACATTACATTGTATATTTAAGTATTCTTGTGTGATATCTGGGCTTGATGTGTAAAATCAAGATCTGAAATAAACAAATTTCATTAAAATCATGCTCACTATACAATGCTACTTCCGATGTGAAACACATTTGTTTATCTTCCATGATACATCATTGATAATGGTATTTACAAACATGTTGTGTTTTGTTTAAAGATAAAAAACAAACTTTCTATTAAACAAATCGTTGTAAAATCTGACTTGCAGTTGCATAAAATTCACAGATATTGACACATCTAAAACAATAAACAATACCCTGTCTGGTAGCAAAAGCTGCTGATGGCATTAAGGGCGGCAGTACCATCTTAGCCACAGAAACTGTGTTACCTCTCCTGGTTGGTGGATGATGAGGGCAGGGTATCACCCATGTTTTCACATGTAAGTAGGAAATGCCTTGGCAATTTTTTTTAATGTTATGCCTTTTATGTGATAAACATACTCTCATCAATGCATTTAACATTTGATCTGTTTTTGTAGCTAATCTTGGTAAGAGCAGAAAATTCTTTTTCATGGAGGTATAATATAGAAAATTTAAATTGAATGTATTACTAGCTATTGGATTCAAAATTAATCAATGGATTCCTCTTTATACTTGATTTATAAGCCACGTTCATCAGATATAGAGTCCAGCTCATCTTAAGGAATTGAGCATCTAGTTTAAAATATCAAATGAAAAAAACTTGACTTAGACACAAAAGTCATAATCTTTGAGTCTCTAGCTTTTTAAAAATAAAGTTTTTTAAATATAAAAATAATTCATAAATTACTCTTATTAACTTGGGGTATTTTTCAGGGTGCATAAGTACACCTGTGCACACTGGTTGAGAAACACTGCCATAGTTAGAAAAACCTCCTTATTTTTTCCACTCCAAAATAAAAGTAAAAAATTCCAGTAAAAATGTATTATTATGAACAAGATATTCCATTTTAAATTAAGCTTTATAAGTATAACTAATCATTTAATTATAAATTGTCAATCAGAATTATCTCTGCCAAAACAAAATAAGAAAATATTTATGTATATCTTTTGTTTTCTTGTTTTTAATTTTTTGGAAAATGAAAGAACTGACCCCCTCCCCCCAACAAAAAGCAAAAACAAAAAAATGACCAGTATCTTTGTAAGGTTGCTTGATTGACACAACATTCTTCTTTCTGATAAACAATCATTGAGTGTTTCCTTTCATAAATGAAGTGCGATTGCTATGCCTGGAATTAAAAGTAAAATGCTTCTATGATAAAATACTTGTGAGTTCAATACCTGGCTACAGCAGTGGTGAACAAATAACATAGGGATTAGTTAAAGGGAGATAACTAAGACATCCGAAAGCGGCATGGCTCATGGAACAAGAGCAATATACTCCTGTGATCAAAATAAAGGGTTTGGTTCAAAATTCCAATCACCTGAAGAAAGCCAGAGAATACAATGGTTCAAACATGAATATGAATATGGCAATAAAGATGAGGATAAGAATCCAAATAATGTAAATATTACCTCATCTCAGAAATATAAACAAATATAAACTGTTTTATTACTTGGAGTAACTTTTAGCTTCATACAAGCAAAACATTCACCAAATATTTGTTTGTTTTACTTGATTTTTTGGTTGATCCATTCTACAGCTTTCTTGAGGTATATAAAACAGGAATGTGACGTTTCAGCATTGCCAATTCAGAAGGAATTTCTTTCAGCAAACAGACATTTTCGTATTGGATTAGCAACTAAGAAGTCACCTTGTTTAGCTTGTTGTTGTTAACTTTCTCTCCTATTCATAACAGTAAAATTAGATATTCTATTTGTAATAGTTTTAATTGTCAAGTATTCCAGTTAGCCCAAAGTTAGTAATTTTCATATAATTTAAAGCTTGGTTAGACTTAAAATTTTTCAGTTTTTTAAATCCCATCATTTGAAATGACAGCAAAGTGTGAAAGAAACAAAATGATGCACAATGGAATATACGTTTTTATTTTTGATGCAATGAGTAAATGTGATCCTAAATTAAAGTTCTGGAGATGTGAATAAATGACCAAAAATATCAATTAAAAGTTTAAAGTTTTCATTTTCTTTACAAAAAATATTAATCTATTTTTAGAAACAATGACATTTAAATGTTTTGAAACTCAATCAGCTAATGATTTTATGGGGGCAGGGAAATTTTTGGCTCTGGCCAGAGCATACACACTTGAGTTTCACACCATATGCCACATCACAGTTTAGTGGAAAGGCAAAGTAAATATATATATGTGATAAAAATATAGTTTAAGGTATGCTATATTTATGAGTGGTGAGAGTCTGTTTCATGCTTAAACACAATCATCAGGGCATGTGCAGTGATGAAGGTTCAAGCTTAATTACCTCATCTGGTCAGTTATCTTGTAAGTAGGATGACTGACCTGGTAATTGCTTTTAAACATGAAACAGACTGTCACTGCTGGATGTTGACCTCAATATTCACTTTATATATAGGATTAATACAAATATGAAATTTGTCACTTAGCTAATTCATGTTATATTCATTACTCTGACTCCAGAGTTTCATAGACAGAAGATAAAAAAAAGGGTTGGTAGAAAATAAGCACAAATTCTTAATGCAAAATCATGCAGGGTCTTCAACAAATAGAACTCACCAGATAACTGACCAGAGGTGGTAATTAGGTTTGAACTCTCAATACTGTACAGTGTACACTGTCATTCAACCAATATGTCTCATATATAAGAAATTATTATACCCATACATTTGTTGCCAGCAAAAACATTTTATCTAAGAGAGAGTAGTAGAGAATTTATTTATTTAATTTAAAATTTGTTTTTTTACACTTTTATTGAAAAGACACACACACTTATGCACATTAACAAACTTAGGAAATTAACTGTTTCATTATTCACATGTACCCCAATTATTTTGATTGACCATCCTTACAAAGTGGTATGACAGAGTTATTTTTATAGGCAAGGACATTTAAGTGCATGAAGTGACAAAGAAGAACTACAATGCCATTTCAAGATGGGTGGTGTGATGGAATGATTGTTTGTAAAAAATGAACATTTCTTCTCTAGTTTAAATTTTATTCATCATAATATGGATCACTTTTCCCATTCCTTTTCCAACAAACCCATTCTTTTATTAAATATTATATAATAATAATAAAATGCCTGGTTGCTTGTTTTCAAGTACACTCACCTAATAAGGTAGTTAGCTACTGCCTTTTGGCAGGTTTATGCTGCAACCACACTCACAAGTCTTGGGTTAGCCTATGGTATGGCTTTCAGAAAAGTGCTACTTGCTGGGATCATCACCTCAGATTAATACTATCAAGAAGACAATTAACCAATCAACTTTGATGAAATTTAATTCCGGCTTCATTGTCAGAATGCTTATGGTCTAATTCAATGTTTCCCAACGTTTTTAAGCAATGGCACACCTAAGGGCAAATGAAAACATTATGGTATACTTGGCAAAATTTTTAAATGTTATGAAATAAAAACAGATTTTAAAAAAAAAATACACACACAAATTTGAACTTACTTTATTTCAAAGTATCTATTCAATTATTTGTGTAGCTTATTTAGTGTGAAATATGCACATGGTATTTTCGCAATTCCTTCAATGTTTAGCCAATGTGTGATGAATAGACTCATTTCTTCTTCAGTTGAATGCAGTCTTTCTTACTTGTTATCTTTTATGTTATTTAGGATTGAGAAGCCCAATTCACATAAATAAGAAGTAGAAGATTGCAATAAAACTGATAAATCTTTATTGGCTAAAGTAGGATAAAAAGTTTAATACTTTTATTTCATTTATTCAAATTCTACTTCCACACACACATCTAAACTTATTTATAAATGGAACTTTTTCTGTGTGTGTGTGTGTGTGTGTGTGTGTGTGTGTCCGTTACCTACAGACTCCCAAATGGCTGAACCGATTTTCTTAAAAATTTACACAGTTGTACTATAAGCGTCTGTGAGTGCTCTTAGCTAGGTTTTGTATTGAGGTACCCCTGATAAATATCGAAAATCAATAATAGAAAAAATTGGGTTATAGAAGGAGTGGTCTGATTTTAATCAAATTTGATACACTCATAGACAAAGACATAAAAAATGATATTCAGAAGTTTCAAGGTTGCAGTTCTTAAATAGTGCAGAAAATTGATAATATATATATATATATATATATATAAAAGGCAAGATGTTTGTGTGTGTGTTTGTTTATCAGCCTGTATGTCTGTATTTTTTCAGCCCTTTTATTTTAGTTTTTGCTTTGGGTTTGGCTCTAAGTAGGTATAATTGTAGTTCTTAGTCTCAGCCATGATACCATTTACCCACAGGACTTATTTAGCTTTCAAAATTCAGTTTATGATGAAAAAACTTATTTGATATCGATACCAGGAAATCAGAATTTGACTTACATCCATTCATTTTTCTTTCAGTCTACGGTTTCGCTTTAACTGGAAACAACTATTGTTTTTAGTCTTTCGTGCCAATGTCCAAATTGTTTGAGCTCCAGGACCATGGATTAGTTTTAAAGCTTTCATTACACCCGAGCAACACCGGGCTATACTGCTAGTATACCATATACATGTATGCCATGACAATATTTTATGACATAGTTGTTGAGAATCACTGGTCTAATCACTCAGGTTATGTGTCTGTATCAAATACTATGCACATGTGTTATAACATTTCTCTTTCCCCCCTTTCTACTTATTTTATTTTTTTAACACCAGGGCCCAGGATATTTTTGCATGGTGTTATATTGAGGAAATATAAAACAAATTTCATCAACCACTCCTGAGTTTTGAAATACAAGTTCTGGTTTCCTTCTTATTGTCAGATTTTGAGAATGTGCATTTAAATATAAAGATTCGGATGCTAAACAATCGTTTGCAGAAATGACTACAATTGGGGGAAACACATTCTATTCGTGTAATGAGCCCACCTATTTTTACCTTCTGTAATTTTCAGAAGAGTTATTATCATTCCAAGAGTTGTTTGAACACCTGAATGGAATCACCTGTGTGGTATGCATTACTGTAATGAGCTGAACTGGTCAGTATATTTCCTTTTCTTTCTTTCCACACCTTTCATGTTAGCCATTTTTCTATTTGAGATTTGCTGTCAGACTTGTCTTTATACAAGGCAGGAAAAAAAAGAAAGCTTTTCTCTTAGATATCAGTTCTTTCTTTACTAAAGTGGTAAAGTCAAGAAAACAGCTTGATGCTTTTTTAAATAATCATTTCACCCCAAGCAAGGCAGAAAAGTCACTGGGGCACAGGTGGTTACAGTGAGAGAATAAAAAATGTGCAGGTGATCTCAAAAAAAAGATAAGAGATGGATGGAAATCAAGTAGATAAAAGATGGCAGTTAACATCACATTTAAACTTTTGAAGATTGTAGCTATCAGGGAAGCAAGCAAATGGAAGTGAGTTGCACAAAAGAGAAATGCGAGAAAAGAAACTATTAGAGTAGAAGAGGCAGTTACGTTTAACTATTTTGATGGTAAAAGAATGGGACCCTGGCGCCAATTTAGTAGCACAAGTAAATACATGTGGTTGGAGAACCAGGGAAAAAAGCTTATCAGAGCAGTTGCCATGAAAATACTTGTAAAAAAGAGAGGGAAGCCATGTCACATTGGTGAGAAAGTGACTGAAGGTGAGCTGCTAAGTTAGAATCAATGATATTGCAGATCCTCCTTTGGAGTTTGTCGATAATTTCAAGACAAATAGCAATAACATCCAAGAACAGACAAATGCACAGACAAATGGTAGTTGTATTAATGCACAAAATGGATTCAGATGAGAAAAACTTCCTGGCCTGACACAGTGAACTAATCATCCTAGCAGTAGATGCAGCTATGGATTCAATGTTGGTTGGTTGTTTTTGTTTTATGGTATATCAACCTCGGTGGGTCATTTATTGCCAACTAAATTTTATTTATTTATTGCTGGTAATACCATTTTCTTTTCAACAATTTATTGTTGTTTTTATATAAGTTTTGTGTCTAGTAATACTTTTTTCTTTTTGAGTACCAAGATTCATTGGGATTTGTTTTTAAGGGCAGGGTCCCCAAGTTCTACCCTGTTATTTAACCCATAACTGGAGGGAAGGGACGGATTAATAACTTTCCCAAGGGTACCAGTGCTTAAGTGAATGCAGAGTATTCAACTGGAATTCGAACTCGGCTCACCGATTTCTCTTTCCGAGCTGATATCCACTGCACCACAATGCACATCCGTCACTAAACGCTTACAGCACCTGGTATTTCCAAGCGGTCACCCATCTAAGTACTGGCCAGGCTCAACATTGCTTAACTTTGGTGATCAAGCGAGAACCGGTGTATTCAACGTGATATGGCCGTAAGCCATGGATTCAATGTAGTCACTCTATTTGAAGTCATTTGATATAGCATAATATACACCAGAAGTTCTGAACGCCCACAACCTGTAAGAGTACCATGCATCAGAATTTACTCCTCAAATCAATTCTGGGTAACTGATTACAAAACAAATTATTGCGCAGAAGTAACCCATTTTTATTATGGTTTATGTAAGCCTAAATGAGTTAAATGCTCAATATAGCAGTCAACAATCAATGATACATGTAGTAGATCAGAAACCCTAATTCTTGCCACACGAACACATCCCAAACTAGTGATAAGGAAATTGGTAAATGCATGAATTCTATGTGGGGAATCAAATGCTTGAATATATATAAAACTCTATGAGGGTCTATATTAACACAGTCATTTTTTTGGAGAAAGAGACCTTGCTCTTTCCTGGTAAAGGCTGGAGAATGGATCAGCTGAAATGTTGTGGTAACAACTCTTAGACATCTATTTATTTGTTTTTAATTAATTTGATGCCCACCAGGTTTTGTTTTATTTTACCATAGCTTATTTCAATTTTTCATTGTATAAGAACTAAAAAATAAATAAAAATAAAATAATCTAAAAAATGAATAAAAATAAATAAAATAATCTACTAAGTGGCTACCAATTTTAATAACTTCTAAGATCTTGAATCCATTTAAATTTCATGTCTGTGTTATAGAGCAGTGGCATAGCTAAGAGTAGTTGGAGAGAGTGGTCTGTCTAGGGTGGCACTTTATATACATTTATCATAAAACTAGCAGTATAGCTGGGGGTTGCTTGGGTGTAATGAAAGCTTTAAAACTAATCCATGGTCCTGGAGCTCAAACTATTTGGATGTTAGCATGAAAGACTAAACAGTAATAGTTGTTTCCAGTTAAAGCGAAACCGTAGACTGAAAGAAAAATGAATGGATGTAAGTCAAATTTTGATTTCCTGGTATCGATATCAAATAAGTTTTTTTCGTTATAAACTGAATTTTGAAGGCTAAATAAGTCCTCTGAGTAAATGGTATCATGGCTGAAACTAAGAACTACAATTATACCTACTTAGAGTCAAACCCGAAGCAAAAACTAAAATAAAACGGCTGAAAAAATACAAACATACAGGCAGATAAACATATACACACACACACACACACACACACACAAATATCTTGCCTTTTATATATATATTATCAATTTTCTGCACTATTGTAAGAACTGCAACCTTGAAACTTTTGAATATCATTTTTTATGTCTGTGTCTATAAGTATATCAAAGTTGATTAAAATCAGACCACTCCTTCTATAACCCGATTTTTTCGATTATCGATTTTTGATATTTATCGGAGGTACCTCAACACAAAACCTAGCTAAGAGCACTTGCAGACGCTCATAGTACAACTGTGTAAATTTTCAAGAAAATCGGTTCAGTTGTTTTGGGAGTCTATAGGTAATGGACACAAACACAGACACAGAGACACACACACACACACACACACACAGAGACAAAGTTCCATTTATAAATAAGTTTAGATTTAGATGTAAACTAATAACAGTGCATTTTAAATATTGTTTATGCACGTCTCACAAGTTATTCTGTTATTATTATTTACAAAGCTTGTGATAATTTTGAAGACAACAGTATACACAGCTTGAAGACCCAACAATCACTTTCACTCAGTGATTTGGAAACTTGTAACAGAAGTGAGAATGTATGAACAATGAAAAATCTAACTTTATTACAAATACAATATATATTTATATATAAACTTCAGGGGATTAATGTGCATTGTAATATTGTATTCCTTCTGGGGTGGCAAACTTGAGGGCTGCCCCGGGCAGCATAAACTCTAGTTACGCCACTGTTATAGAGTTAGTTAGAATGGATACAAGCATTGGTAGTCATTCACTGTTTGGTTGACTAGTAATCACTCACCAGATACCTTAACTTTGGATTCGTAAAACCTGGAATATATTTTTGAGCCATTTTAGTTGTCTAAAATGGGATTAATTTGATGTAATCAAAAATAGCTTTGATCATAAATATGTAAACTCTTGTTTTATATAAAAGTTTTCATAACATTAATCAAATTTCACAAAGGAAGAAAATTACATTGCATTTCTGAGGTAAATCTTCTCAGATGCAAAATTTGATTGTTTTATTTTATTATTAATGTTTGTGTTACAAATTCTTATTGGCCACAAAAGTTGAATTGTATATCACTTATTTATGAAAAAAGTGTCTACTCAGAATATGAAGCTAGGTAACAGAATCTAAGGGAGATAAATCATTATTTTTTAAATTTGAATTTTAGACAATAAAATAGAAAATACTCCAAAGCTATTTACATTTGGACTATTGTCCTCATCTCTCTTGTTGTTATCACAATGTTTTGGCTGTTGTGCCCTCTGACCTTCATTAACTGTATATCAATCTGGGTTAACCTATATGGGAATTCTAGACTGAACACTTTATTTCATCAATGGAAATAGACTGTTCTCATTTCACTGCACATGTCTATGGATATCTTGTCTAGTTCTTATTTTTAGTAGTGCTCAATTATCGCTTAGCTGTTTCCATGGAGTCAAAGTACACACTACCTGGTCCAGAGATTGAACTCACAATTACTCTTTCACCAAATTCATGTTCCAACTCTTTAATCCACTATGACATTGTCTTGAGTAAACAATAACAGAGCAGTACTGAAAATAAGAGCTAGAAAATATATCCTCAGACATGGGCAGTAAAACGAGAACAGTCTACCCTATGTCGATTAAATAAAATGTTCAGTTCAGAATTCTCTGAATATATTAATCCTGAAGAGTACTAAAAATAAAAATTAGACAAGATATCCTTAGACATGGGCAGTGAAATATGAACAGTCTATTCCCTGCAGATTAAATAAAGTGTTTAGTTTAGAATTATCTGTAGGTCACCCAGATTGACATACACTTGGATGAAGGCTGGAGAATACAACAGCCAAAATGTAATAACAACAACAAAGATGAGGACAATAGGCTGAATGAAAATACTGTATTATTTATAACTCCTAAAAATTTAGATAGAGACTCCAATGCTACATTTTAATAAACAGCAAGCAAATGACAAAAAATGTTTTATTTTTTTATCTCAAAATACAGTCTTTGTATTAGAGCAACATAAGATTAATGTCAACAGTGATAGTCCTTTCTAAAATGTTGCAAATTTATCAAGTTTTTAACTTAGTTCAGCAATGTGCAGATTATTTGAACAAAGAAAATACAAGTGTTGTTTGAAGCAAAGATAAATTTTGACAAAATTCAAAGTTATTATGAACAATGCACATGACTCCTATTGACATTACAAAGCTATCTTCTTCCTTGTTAGATTAAATTAGTTTACAAAATGTGTAGCTGCTGGAAACTGGATTAGTTCCCACCGGTTGGCCTTACCAATATAACAGTGATTACTATTATGCTACAACATTTGCTGTTAATTAAATATAACCAATTAACTAAAATTTGGTGGTATTTATTAATCATGTATATAGTTCTTAACTTTTCCCTCAAATGTAAAATAGGATATGGCTAGAGATGCTGAAAGTTACCTACAGAACTGACAAAGAAAAATTACCAGAAATAACATTTCATGAAGAAAGATTATATTCAGACTTCAACAGCTGCAATTTAA
Source organism: Ascarosepion bandense (assembly GCA_037127315.1). NCBI lineage: Eukaryota > Metazoa > Mollusca > Cephalopoda > Sepiida > Sepiidae > Ascarosepion > Ascarosepion bandense. The sequence goes on from JBBBDQ010001923.1 coordinate 3,128,592, forward strand.
AAAGATTAAATATTTACACTACAGGAGTGAATATGAGAAAAGAATTAATTCACGGATAACATTTTTGTTTAAACTTAGTGCATGTAATCTTTTACACTCATCAATGCAAATGCAAATGCAAATGCAAAATGCAAATGCAAAAATATCAAAATTAGGTAAAATTTTTTTTTTAAATAATTCTTTATTGTAGATATCTGAACACGTTTTTTAGTATAAAGTATATGTTATTCTTGGAACAGTCAGTTAGAACAAAGTTATTAAATTACATGACTAATACAAATGTTTGATTCTTTTTATAGGTTGAAAAAATAAAGACTTTTCAGTGGTTTCTGTACTTTGTTAAGTCAATTACGATTGAGCTTTCAAACCAAACAGGTACAAAGAAAAACATTCTTAATTTCTAGAGAGTTAGGCTTAACCTTCTTAATGTTGTTGTGCAATTATAGATAACAGATAAACCTTACAGATGTGAGTGGCCAACAGGTAGCCAAGTACAATTATTTTCAAATCCCCACTGTTAAATGACTATGGAAAGAATCAGCAAATTTAATTTAAAAGAAGAATCATTAATAAGTAAATAAAAGAAGGAAAATAAAATTATAAAAACCATTGCATTTTAACCTTTATGGACAGTATGCATTTTTTATAGTACTAAATTCAAATTTGTTTATTTGACCAATGAAAATAATTTTTTTTCTTCATCTTTGTCATTTCAATTTTCTTCCACTACGTGTGATTCTTTGAGGGTGAACATGGTCAGTAGTATTGGTCTTCTTTGAAATCCATTCTGAGTGACACCGGGAATAAATGGTTTTCTTTTTTTCTTCTACGCGCCACTCACACTCATTTTTTTCACAATGAAAATCAACAACAATGTGAAGGGATGGGAACCTATCTGGGTGAGGCAATCTTGTTGGTGAGGAGGGAATGAAAGTCAAGCATCACTGCCATGTCGAAACGTGGTTGGCTGACAAAGTGAAAGGAGAAATCGATTCCATTCATCATAGTTACTTCTTTATTTAGTGTTGGTGGTGTCGTTACTGGGTCAAAAACTACGACTACTAGAAAATATTGTCATTGCTGATCTGATCTTTATGTTCAGTAAGAAGGCCCACTGCCTCGAAAGGGTATTTTTGTTTATGTACAGGGCACCCTACCAATAAAGGGTTGGAGGAAGGGGAGACTTTTAACAGCCGATAACTGACAAAGAACTTTAAAAAATACTTTTATTAATTTATTTAATTTTAACTAAGTATTTTTCCTTGCTTTTCAAGTATGAATCCTGTTTCTCTCTCATTGACATCTGACTGGTGAATAATTAGCGAGCTACTTTTTGGGTAGATCTTCATTGGGTTGTGTTGTGAGTATCCCATAACTCGGGTCTTGTACCAGACTAAAACTGTTGATTTTAATTTAACAAGCTTATCAATTACAACTGCATTGTAAGTGTAGTGAAGTGGGATCAGTCTTCGCTAGGTGCTGCAAAAAAAACTGTGCTCTTGTGCCAGACTAACTTAAAAAATTCATTATCGACCTTCTTATTTTTGAATGCTTCGCTGTAAGAGCAGCGGTTAGCAAACTCATCTTTCAAATTGAGTAGTGAGTTTAATGATTAATCAGTCATTGTACCGGGCGATCTATATACTTTTTTTGTGGTTTTTGTGCCAAACTAAGCTACGAAGCTTTTGTATAAATTAAATTTTAAATACGACGCTATATCCATCCTTCCGGGCCCATTGATTGATGAATAGTGATTTTTAAATATATTTTTAATTTTTTTTTTAATTATTTTTTTAAATTAATGTTTTTCTCAAATAAGAAAAGAATTTATTTTAAGACACATAAAAATTCAAATAATACGTTCTAATTTTTTGGTATTATTGATGAAATGGTCGATCGCACCCCCTCTAAAAAAACATGTTCCGCAACATATGAGAATCGCATTAAGCAGTTGTCAAATAATAATTTAAAAAAAAAAAAAAAAAAAAAAGAGTAAAAAACACATTAAAAAATATGTCCTTACGCATTTTTTTATCAACTAAAAATTGTTTTGAGATCTAGATTTTAAATTTAGTACAAAAATAATGTTTTACTTAAAAAAATTTTCTCAGGTGAGTTTTTTTACTTTTTTAAAAATAAGAATTTTATTGCTAATTGCAACAATACTGTTTAATGTTTAAAAATTCTTGACAAGCAGTTATTAAATTTTTTCAAACTCTTCCTCGTAATTATGAAATTAGAAAACAATTCATGTCGTTCTGGTTTTTTTTTTCTTTGAAAAAAATGAACAAACATGTTTCGTAAATTTTAATAAGTTTTAATTAAAAATAATACAAAAGTTATTACAAAATTAATTCGAAAATTTTTCAGAAGAAGCTTTTATTTAGTATTAATAATTTGTATTTCTTCTGAATGTCAGAATGCCAAAAGAAAAAATTCTCTTTCAGTCTTACTTTTTTAAAAACCTTCCCTACTGAGTAGTCGTGTCAGTAAGCGTGTAACAGTTGTCTTTTTTCTTTTATGCTCTAGTTACAGTTTTTCTCTTATTTAATTTGTTTAAATTGAAGCGGTTCTTGTCTAAAGTTAGTGCTAAAATCGTAATAGCATTAATTACCTACTGATTAATTTAACAGTGATGAAAGGGCACGTGCAACGTGAAGTACGGAGTTCTCCAAAACTGCATCTTTTCTTATATTTATGATGCATCTCACTTTCCCCTCATTAATCCTTGTGTTGAGGAGAATATAAACAGTGTTCCACGCTTCGCCGCTTCTTTCCAATACATCTCTTTCTCTCTGACAAAAAAAATCATATTCAAAATGGCTGGTGCTTAGCCAATTGGCTTATTTTCGTGTAGCAGCTGCAGTCGTAGGTGGAGAATACAATTAAAGTATGTAGTAGTTTAAATAACACCTCAGTTACCAAAGGTGTTTAGTTTTAGACTGTTGATTAATTGTGATGGTGGCTCCTGACCATTACAAGCAATTTTACTCATACCTGTCTATCCCACCCCCGCTACAATCGAACTACGCGTGGTACCGTTCTCCTCTTCTTGTAAAGAACCGGATGTGTGTGTGTGTGTGTGTAGCAATGGAATTGAAAGTATGAGTGTCATGTTCCATCTGGTAAAAAAACAAAACAAAACAAAAACATTAACTTCATTTTCATTTGCATGATGAAAATGATTGATTGATCCGAGTTCGAACCTTCTAGACTAGAGAGTAGCTTAGACCACCTGCTACATTGGGACTTTAGGAGTGATGGTTCAAGTTTTCCGTTAAAAACCATTCATTATTCTCACTGAATGTCCTTGTGCCAGACTATATAAGCTAAACTGGGTAAATATTCAATGCCATCAACCATGGATGGAGTGATATTGCAGTGCAGATCATTCAAGTTGTTTTCTTTTCTGATGTGCACCTCTCTATCGTGGCCCTGTGTCAGACTAAAATAAACAAAATATCTTTGACTTTGTGTGGCCTACCATATCATTAGCAATTCAAGTTTATTTCACAAACCATTTTTATAGTATAGTGTAATGAGTTATACTTTGGAATTATCACTGTTCTGGCCTTGTGCCAAACTCTTCTTGTAGCATCGGCTACAGAACCATGGTTTGGTTGGTAACATGTTAGTTTCGTATTCCCTAGTGTTGAGAATATCTTAAGGTGCTCCATTATTGAAGCCTTGTGTCTAAGTTTAGTCAACAAATAGTCACTTAGTAGTCTACCTACCCCAAACATTTTTGTTTAAGAAGAATAAAGTTTTTGTTGATGTTGAAACGGATTCTTGTGATTCTTCCGTTTTTTTAGTTTTCTTGATGTCTACTTTTTTGTGGGTAAATTTTATTATCAAGCTCTTTTAATCAAACCGGTGTGACAATTGCTTGTTGATAGTAGGTTTATTTGAGTGAGAACGGAGATTCACTCTTCTTCTTATTATTATTACTGTTTTTATTTTTCCTCTAGCAGAAAAGAGAGATGAGAGCGTGTTTTAGTTTGTCTGTCTGTCGGTCGGGGAAAGCCACAAGGAAATAAACAGGTTTATATGAACAAATAACACCACCCTCTCCTCAAGATCAGATCTGTACGGCGTTGTGTGTGTATCTTTCTGCTTATGGTAGCGGAGATGGTAAAATTATAAGTACATACTTTTCTGCTATACTGAAGCTGCTACTATACCCCTGACTAGTGCTAGTTAGCAAGCAAGCTTTCATCGTGACAACCTCTAGCTTGCTACAGCAGTAGCAGCCCGCTTACACATACATACATAATGACATATAAGAAGAAAAAGAAAACCATGTAGCTTAAAGTGTTCGCTTTTTATCCCCTCTCGTTATTATGTAGTTATACGTTCTCTTCTCGAGATCTCCGTGAGTGTTCTTCACCTTGATATGTTAGCAAGTGTTTTTCATATCTGAGGAATACTTTGGTCGACGCACGCAGGAAATGCTGTGTTCTTGCATGTTACCACGGATATGGCTATAATTGTTTCTCACCTGTTTCTACACAGGTAAACAGCAAGCAGTCGGCGTAATAGACATGCTGAGAGAAAAGTTGTCGCTTATTATTATTCACCTCAAGAAAAACGAGGTAAGATTATTAAAAACTTTATCTATTTCCATCTTTTTTCACTTTATCTTCATCAGTTGACTAAAAAGATTTTTTAGGTACGGTAGGTAACTGAAGGAGGGCGAGTGTTTTGTTGTCAGTTTTCTCTTTCTTTCTTTCTTTCTTTCTTTTTTTTTTTTAATATTTCGCGTTTACATGTGCAACAACTTGTTGATGAAGAAAAATAACGAAAATAAATTAAAAAAAGAAGAAATAACATTTAAAAAAAGAGAGAAGGAATGCACGACTTTCATTCTTTTGATATGGTTTGATTTGTAGGTACTTTTTTTGTTTTTTCGTTACGGCGCTTCAATCACTTCGTGGAAATTGAAACGACAAGATAATTACGACGAGTAAGGAAAAAAATAAATTTTCATTTTAGAAATTTGCCAAATGTACATTTTCTATTATTTTGAAAGCGTCGAAAGATCGAAGTAGTAAGTGATCTCAACAGGATTCGATCCCACTACTCCGACATTAAAACAAGTGGACTAGTGACTAAGTGACTATATGAAACCCGCTGTTTTCTTTTTTAAATTTATCTTCTCAGTTTTCTATTAATTTTCTTGTATTTTTAACTCTTATTTCTGACGAACAAAACTAGTTATTAAAAAAAATAAAGTAAAAACTATCATTTCTTAATGTCAACATTACTAGAAGAAAAATTAAAAATAAAACAGATGCTCATACAAAGACACATACATCGATTAGTTCTTGGTATCGATTAATGGAAAACATTTATTTTTTGCGCAACAAACATTTGTCAAAAAAATTTCCTTTCTTGTCAATGTACTTTAATTTAGTGATGAATAATTACATTGAATAATATTAAAATGAAAAAATTAGCTAGCTACGTGTCAGGCTATGGAATTATTGACTCCCTTTTTTATGTAAATTAACAGGAAGAGACGCTGAAAATTTATCGGCTCGATGAAAAAGCGATTTTTAAATTGTAGGAAAAATAATGACAAACCCTTAAAAACGGAAAGGATAATCCAAAAAATTATCTAATTAATAAAATATATTACCTTAAAAAAGTAGAGAGCTTAAATGGATATTATCCTGTTGGTCAGATTTCGGGAAACGAGTTGGGTCGACAACTTTTCAGCACCACTCGTATGTGTTTGCATTTATTTTTGCGTGTGTGGTTTTGATAATGATTTAAGTTTATGCAGATATGTCCATAAAACTTACTCCAGAAATAGTTCTCTAATCTCTCATTTTTTTTTTTTTTACTGTTCTTCATATATTGCATTGCATAGTTTAGCTGCACTTATGCCAATGAGCAGATTTGTTAAGTTAATATTAATAATAATATGACATACCTATTAGAAAATTGTTGATACTTGCATATACAACATACAATATGAAAAAATTATCTGCATGCTACTTCACAAAACTCTATGCCAAAAAATAAACCCTTAATATTTTTTACCAACTGCTAGTCAGTAAGAATCATTAGAGGTATAGGTTAGGAACAACATTCCCTGATGCCTGCAGTTTGATCAAGTTAAAATATTCCTCTTGCTAAACGAAAACAGAAAGAAATGACCTTGTATCCAATTTATGCATCAAAAGTAATAAATCACTTTTATATTTAGTTAAATATTTCTTTTAATGAGCAAAGAGATCTGAGTGTTGTTTTTTTATTTTGGCGGTTGAAGGGGAATGCTTTATAAAATTTAATTTCCTATTTTTGTATTAATTATTTGATTTTTTTTTTTTTTCTAGAGACTTTAAAGTGGTTTACTTTTGTTGTTACTTAATTATTCTTGGGCTATTAAATAAATTGAGTAAATTTAGAAGAAAGTATCTTCTGGTAATACCTGAATGCTCATTCCTCTGTCTTGGAAGTTGGTCATTCCATAGGCAACCTCATAACCATTTAGATTTGTCTCAAACCCCCCACCCCCCAAAAAACAATTGCTTCAATTGAATGGCTGAAGAATACATCGGCTTAAAAAGATACGATACAATTGAATAAAAAAAAAAGTAACAAACAGCTGCTTCATTTTGATATTCTTTTTAAAATTCTTTACACTGTTTTGTTTCATTCTAAATTCTGTGCACACAGTTCTTGTATTTCTTCATATTTTAAATGTTAAATATATTTTTTTATTTTTCTATGGAGATGGCTGATTCTTGAATTACACACAGCAAAATAATAAAGATTGTGCAAGTTTTTGAGGTATTGGCATATTGACTGCATTTTTTTTTTTTTTTTTTATGAGCTTTAGCAAAAGTGGTTAAGTGTTTGGTATTAATTTTCTGCACCATTCCAATCTAGAAAAAAGATTTTGCTCACCTTCCCCACTCTCATCATCTCCAAAGGAAGAGCAGAAGATGACAAGGAAAAAATGATAGATTTCTCCTGTTTACTTACAAAAACTTCCTCTCATATTCCCTCTTTCTTAATTGTTTGCAATTTCTCTGTTTTCTTTTTTCTCATCTTTTCTTTATTTAATTTCTTTTCTTTCTTTCACTTTTATTTCCAACCTTCATTCTTTACCCTTTCCCACACTCTTCCCTTTCTTCCCCCTCTTTTTTCTTCTCTTCCTTTTTGCTTTTCTCTTTTCTCTTCATTTTTGCTTTTTATTTTTCTCTACCTTCTCTTGATTTTCTTTTTCCTTTTCTTTTCTTTCTTCTTTCTCTTCTTTTTCTTCTCCTCTCTCTTCTCTGCTCTTCTTTTTCTCTTTTTCTCTCCCCTTCTTTTTCTTTTCTCCTTTCTTTTTTCCATTCTTTCTCTCTTTTCTTTCTTCCTTGTCTCTTTCTACTTTAATTTCTGTTGTTTTCCTTTCCCTTTTTATTTCCTATATTTATCCATTACTCTTCAAATTATATTTTGCATTCTATTATCATCATTTTTCTTTTGTTATTAATAAACATGCTTAGTGCCTGCAATTTCTTCTACTGACACTGATACAAGTCCATGTGAAATCCAGGATATTAAATGCTTACTTTAAAACCCTCCTCGCTTCTAAAATATTAGCACAACACAATCATTATCACTCAATCAATTTAGCCTTATACCAAACCAAGATCAACAAGATTTCCATGACTAAGATAGTTGCGGTTAGGTACCAACAGTTCTTTGAAAAACCAGCATTAGAGATACTGGTTTTCAATAGGTAGTCTTTGTTAACTTAAAAAAATGTTGCTGCATGATCTTCCTTTTTGTTTCTAAATAAGCTAGATGAATATTTATATTCCAGTTGGACTTACATTTAATTTCATGATTTTTAAAAAAGTGAGTTATATGTATTGTATTCCTTATTGCCCCAACTTGTACATTTAACACATCATGATTTTCTTTTTAGATTGTTACAGTTGTGAAATCTGTAATAATATTTAATTTATCAATGCAATAATATTTTTGTTACATACTTTCTTTGAAGCAATGACCAGAAATAGAACTCATAATTTCTTTATAAAATGTGTTTAAATATTTCTTGTTCTGTTTCAGTCTGAAATGAACATTTTTGAATGGACAAGTTATATATATTTATAATAATAATAAATTTTATCCCTTACTGTTTCATAAAACTCTGAGTTTCATGCATGTGGCAATCATTAAACATGGGATGAAAACTGAACATTAAAACATTTAATATTAACCTACTGACAATGGAGCAGTCCATTTATGTATGATATATATATATACATACACACACACAGAGGGAGCAATGGATAAATTGTCATCTACATTACACAAAAATGAAAATAACACTGAAATCTCATTTACCAGATATATTTATGTATGATATATTTTAATTTTTTAAAACGCATCAGTTTGAAATAAACCACATCACTTGACAAGACACAAGAAGTGTCGAAACAAAATAGCCACGTTTGTAGTGATATTATAACATATCCATGTTATAATTTCTGAATATAATATATATATTCTACAATTTCATGGGTAATATATATATTGCAGCAGGTAAAAAGGTGCTTGTCAGACCCAAAAGATACAGCAGTTATTCAAAATAATCCTGAAAAAATTTATTTATTTATTTTTTTTGTCAGGGGGATTATTTTGAAATAACTGCTGTATCTTTTGGGTCTGACGATCAGCTTTTTTCCAGCTGTGAAATATGTATTACCCATAAAATTGTAGAATATCTAAAATATTTTCTAAGTTATATTACTCTGTTAAATTAAATAAATAAATTTAACATTGAGTTCTTTTGGGTTTGTCTCTATAAGAATTTACCTGACTTATATACCAAGTATTTTATGTTATATATATATATATATATATATATATATATATATATATATATGAGTTATTATAAGTGTTATAATAACATGATATGGGACTGCAACTCAAAAGATTTCAGATTTCGGTGCCAAGTGCACCATCATCAGACAGTGAAATATTGTTCCATTACAGGATCATATATACAATATTTCACTGCCTGATGAGGGTGCACTTGGCACCGAAATCTGAAAGCTTTTGAGCTGCAGTCCCATATGTTATTACTATTAGAACACTAATAATAACTATATCTACATAAAAAGCTCTACTTCTGTATTAAGCACTTTATAAAAAGTAATTACCAAGCTGTAGAATACATATCCATTAGTTTTTACCACTATTTTATATATATATATATATATATATATATATATATATATATTATAAATTATATTTTAGAACATGTACAGAATTTTTTTTATATATCCACTACAAATAGTACATTTGTTTCGACATTGAAACTAACAACTAATAATCAATATATATATATATATATATATATATATATATATATATGTATGTATATTGATTATTTAATTACTTAGTCTTTGGTCATAAAAAATTAGACCAGTACTCAGTTGTATTAAAAAGTATTCTATACAATTATATTGTAGAGAACTTTTGAATATTCTTCTTTTGTAAACAAATTATTATGCGACCTAGGTTTCTACCATGTATTGTGTCTTCAGGCAATTTGCAATAACTCAAATCACCTGAAGACACTACATGGTAGAAAGCTAGATCGTGTAGTAACTCGTTTACAAATGAAAAATTTTGAAGAATTTCTCAAGCTGTCCAGTTAGTCAGCCATAGTCATATTTCCCATATTTCATAAATCACTTGACCAAGCCATTTTTTCTTTTGCACCTTAAGTCCCAAAATATTTGGCTAGCATATGTGACTTTGAATGTTTATGCCGTGTATTTAAGCAGGAAAACTTTTTTTTACTGAGATTTGGTTGTCAGTTAAAAGAAGCAGATAACAATAAGTTAAGATGTAAATAATCAACATTTTTATGGGTACTGTGCTTGTTAAGAGATACAGCTAAGAGAAATAAGATACTGAGGTGCCTGGTCTTGGGTAATGAATGCCTGATGTTGTGCAACCCCATTACACTAGAGAAGTGGATCAGTGGTCACCACAGAAGCCAGTGCAACCAATAGCTGCAGGGGCTGGGTAATTTGTGGCTCTGGCTTGAGCATACATGCCTGCGTTCCCCTGCCATAAACTTGACTTTGTCAGATCACATTTCAGTGGAAAGATGAGGTAAATATCTATGTTTGTTAACAAATAATTACTTAAGAAATATTTTATTCTTTATAAAATGTCAAACATAAAGCAAAATTAACAATTTAACAACTTGATAAAATCATTGTAGTCTTAAATCAGTCAGTTAAGTGCCATACATGATACACACTTGGGCAATCACGTCTCAAAAGCGACATGACTGACTGAGCAGAAGATTTTCCTGCAATAGGTAACCATTACTTTTTGCAGTGGACTGGTTGCCAACCAAAGCTACAGAACCCAATTTGCCCTGCTATTTAACCCATAGCTGGAGAGAGAAGATATGCATTCATACCTTTCCCAAGGGTATTTGTGTGGAATTTGAACTCGGCTCTCTGATTTGTCGTTCCAAGCTGATATATACTCTGCACCCCAATGCACATCGTAGTCTTAACTACTCAGAGCAAATCCTGAATTTTTGATCAGCATGGTGACATAAAAATCTTTACGTGCAAATTTTAAAAAAAAAAGATGATTGCAAATTTTATTAAGGATGAAAAAAAAATAGAAAGAAACTGGAAAGGATGATGAATGGCTATGACGAGCTGAAAAGATTTGAAGAGCTGACTTGTTAAAACATTGTGATCAAAACAAAAGTGAATATATGAGGCCAAATAATTCAAGAAATAATGAAAATGCTTCATTTTGTGCACCTAGTGAGGAACAGACTAACAATGACTGTTCAATTTACTAACCAATGCTTACAAGTATGGAATATATTAATTTGCACATGCCAACAAAAATGATGACATATTTTGATAAGTCCTTACTATTATCATCAGGGTTTTTTTTTAAAGATATCTTTTCTAATTATTACTGTTGTACTCTTTTATGAATAGAGTTGTTTTGTTTTTTCTCTTCCTAGCTTCTTAAACATTTTCAAATAGCCCAACATTATTGTAACGAAAGCACACACAAAACATAAAAATACAATTGATACATTATACACACACACACCACAGTAGAGTCCTCAATCTTTGCAAAAAAGGGAAATTATTTGCATATGGATTGTATCAACTTTTACCGAGATTCAGATGATCTGTGTACTGAAGTGTCCAATCACTACTCTGTTGTCGCCTGCCTAAGATCAGCAGAATATTTGTATATTCTGCCTGACTTTGTATTTTCAAGTTATTTTTTCTGTGCTGTTCAAGCAACATCATTTTATTTCAATTTTGACTTTATTGTAATCAGGATAAAATGTCTAGATTCTAGCTATAAAGTTAGAAAGCTTTTCCTATTTACCATAACAAAAATGAAATGAAAAGTAATAAAGTTTTTATTTAATCATTAACAAATAATCATTGAATATAGTGTTTAGAAATTAAAATATCAATTTTTCTTCTTGTACATCCTGTGTCCCTTCAGGACATATGCGATCATAGCCCTCCACATCTCCCTATCCCTTGTAGTTCTTAACACATTTTCTCTTGTTATTCCTTCCAAACCCTGCTCTACCATTCATTTGCTCAATCCCATCAAGTATGTTATACATTGCTTTCCTCTGTCTTTTTTCCCCTCTATCTGTCCTGTGAGTATCAGATTCTCCAAACCTTCATTCCTCATTACATGTCACAGAAATGTCAGCTGTCTTTCCTGATGTTAAGTTTTCTATTTGTTTCCATCCTCTCTAAAACCTCGTTATTACTAACATGCTCGGTCCATGGTTTAGTCAGCATCCTTCCATAGAACCACATTTTTGTTTCTTCAAGTCTCTCCTTCATCTTTGATGATATTTTTCTCATTTGCGGCCATATTGAAAGACAGGCATCATGTAACAATTACAAATGTTTATATTTCTGAAAATGGCCTCAAGTTCAAAATCAGTTCAACAATTTTGTGTTGCCCACGTTCATAATTGTTCTCTGGTAATTTAGTAAACTGTGTAAGAAATGTGATTAGCTGAACTGTTTGGTGATGTTGTGGTGGGTGTAGTTTAAGATGAAGTTTGGAGCAAGCCCAGCATCTTTTGAATGACTTGCAGCTTCCTGCTGATATTGATCCACTACTGTATTTCAAAGTACACATAATATTGAATGAGGTCAGTGAGCCTTGTACTTTGTTCTTGCAAGAGGATAATTAAAAATACTTATGTTATCTTATTTGCATAATGCTAATTTCTTAACAAGTCAAGGAGACTTGTTAAGGAGAGGGTCATTTATTTAGGGGAGAGCAATGTAATAAATATACAGCCTATTGTCTATGCCATATTCCATTTAATTTTGTTCACATCATATTTCTTTTTATTTCTAAGTGGTACCAGCACTTGTGAATCAAACCCTGGTAAAGACAAGAATGCAGAGTGTTCCTTTCTATTTGGAAAACTAGTACAACACAACATTCTTATCTTCATATATAAAATATTGTGATTCCAATATATTGTTTGCATATATGTAATGTGTGCATGCATGTATGTATATGTTTGGCATGTGGGTTTTATGCCTCTCTCTTTCTCTATGTGTGCACACTTGGCATGTGTGTATTATGCCTATGTGTATTATGAGGAATAGAAAAAACACTAAAATCCACTGTTCATTCATTTACTTTTATAAAGAGTGCGCAATACAAAGTAGAGACTAATGTTGTAATTTTGTTATTACAATGATTTATAAAAGCATTATATCACTACACAAAAATTTTCATGTTTCCGAACAATACTGTTCTTCTTCAGGCGATATTTTAAAATAAATGGTAAAAATGATTTATTTTGAAAATATAAAATGAATTCATGGTTATTTATTTAGAAAATATTTAGATATTTGTTAAATAAATAACCATGAATTCATGGTTATTTATTTAAAAAATACATATTTATTTTTATAAATAAATGTGTTATATATTTTATATATAACACATAATATATGTCATATATAATTGATCTAGTGCATGTGTATCATATATAATTGATCTAGTGCATCTTAGACCGCTCAATGACGAATGATTCCACAGTCTAATTGATATCACATCTTATATAATACAATTTTTGATTCGATGTAAATGTCAACAAATGTAAACATACAAATAAAACCATTTTGTTAATCTTTGAGACTTTCTGGAACAATGTATGTTTACATTTGTTGACATTATGATACATTTCAGTGCAGGGATGGTTATTTATGTAGAATCAAAAATTGTGTTATATAAGGCATGATTTAATTTTGATTAGATTGTGGAATCATTCATGGCTTCCCCTATGTTGATAGGGGTCACAGATTCGAATCCTGCTGAATGCCACTCATTCTCATAAATAATTATCATAAATAATCAGGCCAGTAGAAATAAATATATAAATATAGTTTGATTAAACAGAATATCTACTCAGATACAAGTATTGGTTAAAAATAATGTTATATATATATACACAAATAAGTTATTATTTTCACTACCTGATGGTGTATTAAACACTGAAACTTTATAGCTATTAAGTGCAGTATGCTATAATAATAATAATAATTTATCTATGCTCTACTTTAGTACTGAGCACTTTTTAAAAGTAAATATCTGTGGAGGATATTTCCATTAGTATTACAAATTTTTAATAAAATATATTAGGGAGAGCGAGACAGGATATGATGGGTAAATTGTTACCATTTAATATTTTTAATTTTACACACTCATGTTGTTTGTTTTATATTTTGTTGATTACATAGTATAGTGGAGTCAGTTGGGTACTGTCTGTGAGAAAGAGCACCATGACACAATTCACTTAAAAAATTTGAAAATGGCATACTGTACTGATTTATGTTTGTGCTGAAAGCTTCAATACAAACATTTCAGTGTTTGGATGTCAATCTGAAGACAGTGCAGAAGATTCAGAAAGAGTTATATGATATATCCAGTCAACATCATAGTGTTCAAAGTGATCACTAGTGATGCCAATGTTATACCCCTACTCATCTTCCCACAGGGTCTCAAACTCAACATGGAGACCTACATTAAGTGCCTTGAGGAAATAGTGCTGCCCTGGGTCAAGATGTGACTACTGGAAGACCCCATGTCTACTAAAAGGTCTCTGTACCATGCCATACAATCATGGCAGTCATACAATTTCTGCAATCACATTACCAGTTAGATCTGGCCACATAATTCCCCAAACTTGCAACCACTTAATTATTATGTGTGGGTTGCAGTTGAGCAAGTGACCAACAAAACTCTTTGAAACACCAAAGATGAACTGAAGGCAAGGATTATAGCAACATTTACCAACTTAAACATGAGACCATCCAGAAAAGTTGCAGGAGATTCTGAAGTTGTCTGAAAGCTGTAGTTGAAACGAATGATGATTTTATTGAATAGATTTACTTTTTAGTATTTCAAGTTATTTTTGTGTAATTTTGGTAAATACATCTGTTAAAATGAGATTTCAGTGTTATTTTCATTTTTGTTTAATTCAGATGACAATGTCTTCCCAACTTCAAGTTCACAGATTAATTAATTCATCAGGAAGTTTCAACTAAATTTATGAACAAATAACATATATTGTTTAAAAGATCATGCATTTTCAGATTCATGCTGCTTCCTTAAGTCATAAAATATAAAAATTCATTGAATGCTGCAATAAAAATATGATGGAAAACCAGTCTAACAATATTAGTAAACAATATTTTTTTCTTAAAGCCTTTAGAAAAGAATATGACATTTAAATTTCTGACTTTGTATTGAACTGGTTTATACTGACCTGATTTAATTAAACAATGATACAGGCTTAAAAATCTTACAAAACATTGACCTTTATTAAACCAACTAATCACTTTTTAGAAGATAAAGAGCTTTATTTCCATCTCCTCTCTGCCACCTTTTTATTATTTAGGTCTTAAATCAATGATTATTTTTACTCAGCTTAATTCTTTTTACTACCAAGATTTATTATATTTGAAATGTTGATTAAAAAAAAAACCCATTCAAAACAAGCTTTCTTAAAAACAAAGTTTATTTCTTCTTGGGTCAGTGAAACAATTTTTGTTTATTGTTTTCTTGGTTTTAGTCAGCAGAGTTAAGAAGATTGGGAAGTTGACTTTTGGTTTAATGAAGGGGGGGGAGACAGTAACGAAAAAAAGAGATTGGACTGGCTGTTATCTGAAACATTTTAAATTATGTCAAGTTCAAACATGGCATTGTGAATTATTTCTATTGAATTTGAGACGAAAGTTAGCAGAATAAAAAAGATTATTAATCAGGTAAAGAACTTAATTCAGAGACCATCAGATAAGACATGCACCAGATGAAACTAGGAAATGAGGATACTAATTTGAAATGTTAATAATCCATCTCCAAATTTTAGACAAGAAGGAACAAAGAACCATATCCATACATATTGATCAAACTAACAATGATAAGGATAATGGTCTGAATAATTTATGAAATGATAGTAATTCTGGGTTTCTAAACCTCAGTGAACACTATTGTTATTATCCTACAACCATTTATACAATAAAGAGGACAGCATTGGTTTCATTCATAGTTTGTATTATGATAAAACAAAAACAAAAAAATGAAGGTGTGTTTGAAGAGTAGTCTTTCAATAATGAGAAGAAAGGGAGAATAACTGCATTGCTGGTAATAGTTATCATAATAAAAATTATAATATTGATAAAAGCATTAAAAATAAATATAAGACTTGCGCACTGCTGAAATATCATTTATTTAATCAATGGTTTCTTTTTTTAAAATTTAATTTTAAAATTAAAAGCTGCTCACCCACTCTACTGAGGCAGAATATTTAATGAGAAATATTTCCTGTGCATTCTGTCATTGCAGGTGTTGACTCACCTGTTCTGTTGACAGTAATCTTTTGCTAGTTTTTAAAAAAGAGTAAAAAAAATGCTGATTACAAACATTTATGTGCGTGTGTGTCTGAAAAGAAAGTTTTTTTTTTTCTTTAGATCCAAATTTAATATAAAACTGAAGACATCTTTATTTAAAAAACATAAAATATTCTCTTGAATCTTTCATGCTAATTTTGTATGGTGGAGGGGTGTTAATATGCACCTAATTCTTACAAAATGGTTCCTAGACAATTTTTGTCAGTGTCTATCTCTTAATGATATCTGCTTACTTTCAAAGGAAGAATATATTCTAACTGTTAAATTGATACAAAAAAAACAAGAACACGGTTTCTTTGCATTATGTAAGAGCTGAATTTTGCTGTTCATATGATGATGTTTTATTATTTTAGAACTGACTATGCACACTGAAACAATAATGACCCTATCAATTGGGTCAGCAATCTGTGTACCCATTGATGCAAAGGATAGAGTGGCACTATATGATCTGATGTGTTACAGAAGAATTATCATTAAAGGAAATTTAATGGTGCTTTAGCCAAAGTTAATATGATAATAGCTTGTCAGTTACTGAAAAACACTTGTCTATATTTGTCTGTCTACTCTATGTGAAGGGATTATCAGAAAGAATACAAAAGAACTGTGGTCCATATAACATCAAGACGATCTTTAAAAGTGGTTCAACTCTCCTGAGTAAGACTTCCAATAGAGGAGAACATTACAAAGAACTGCATGTATACCATCCCATGCAGCTGCAGTAATAAATATAAAGGAGAAACAGGCCACCACCTTAAGATAAGGCTACAAGAACAATGCAAAGCTGTAACATGAGAGAAAATAAAAAAATCAGGCATAGCTGACCACATATGGATGGCGGGGAAAAAAGAGATTGTCAAACCCTGTGAGATGATGCTTAAGCATAAAATAGACTATTGCCTTTGGGTATTGACTTCAATTCTGCCATAATACTTACCTTCAGTTCATCTTTGGTGTTATAAGGAGTTTTGCTAGTCTCTCACTCAACTGTGTCCCATACATAATAATGAAGGGGTTGCATTCTGGGTAATTAGGTGTTCAAATTCAAGGGATAAAGTAGTTACAGAAATAGTCTGATAGCCATGACTGGGTTTCCCTGCTTGTGTGGAGTGGTGTAGAATCTTGTTGCTAGATATAGGGTCTTCCAGCAGCTACCTTCTTGACCCAGAGCAGCTCTACTTCCTCAAGGCACGTCTATGTAGGCTTCTATGTTGAGTTTGAGGCTTTGAGGTAAGATAAATGGAGGCACAACATTGCCATCACTAATGATCACTCCAAACATTTTCATAATCACAACTCTTTTGGAAATCTCTGCATTATCATCAGATTGACGCCCAAACACCCTGAAATGTTCGTATCAGAGCTTCTGGTGTGAAGGCCAAGCAGTACAGTATGCCATTTTGAAATTTCTGATGGAATAAATTGTGTCATGGTGCTCTTTATCTCACAGATGATGTCCAACTGATCCTACTATACTGTACAGACAATAAAACCAAAAACAATGTGCATTCCAAAATTAAAAATATAATATGGTGACAATTTTCCCATTCTGGCATTGAAATGCTACACGATGATATTTATTTAAATTTGAAATGTAGCATTCTCCATAATGCCAAAATGTAACTAACAAAACTTTTAGCCATAATATTGACAACATTTAGTTCTTGATATGACTGAAGAAGTTGAAAATATTCAAATAAAAACAAAACAAAACAGGATCTTTGAATGATTTATCCACAATTTTGATCTGGGTGTGCAATAATTTATTTGAAAATTGAGAAATATAATGCAACACTTAAACAGACAGACTTTGTTGGTTGTATTTAATAAAATTTTATATGGTAGACTAAAAGTTACCATAATATTTACGATAGTTATATTTCGATTAAAATCAGGTTAAATCAGATGTTTAAAATGATTCCCTTCACCTTATAAACAAAGTTGATGTCTTAGACAAAAAAGTGAAAAATTCTTTTCGACACTTTATCAATTCAAAATGTCAAATTCTGCTGTTATTCTTTCTTTTAATTGTTGCTGGGTTTTTAGCTTTGTCTTTTGATCAAATGACATCAGGTGACCTTGGAATTCATTCAGTTCTACCTTTTCTTCCAATCCATATGTCCAAAGTGTTACTGAGAAATTTCCACATTCCTACTGTAGTGAGAATGTTGAATTTACTTCAATGAAATTATTCAAGCATCACAACAACTGTGTTCAAGAATAATTAGATAATTCTTTTTGGGTTAATAATTTCTGAAATAAAACAAAAGTCCTAAGACTAAACATCTTTAACAAAAGTATTCCTCAACATGTTCTAATACCAAGACTGTTTATTGGTGTTCTACAAGGTTAGAATTTTCTAGTCTGTAGTAAACACAGTTTGTGTTTATTTAGATTTCCACTCAGTTTGGAGTGAGTTTTAGAGAATTTTATGTTGAAAACCATCATAGATTACAAAATTCATCTTGTTCATCATCTTTGCATGTCTATACAAAAAATTCTTTCACAATCCTTTTTGCACTGTCCAGCTTACTTGATGCTCTTCTTTGTGATTTGAATGAATCTCTAAATCTCTGGAGATGTTTACTAATTCTCTCAAATTTTGGCTTTTCTGATTGTGAAAACCAGTTACTAAACCTATTTTTGCCAATTCATACATTGTTTAATGTTTGGTTGAATCAATTTTGGAAATTAATTTTTGAATTTAGTTTTTAATATTTGATACTTTTAATTCTGAAAATTATTTGTTAAAAAGTAAATTGATGCAGCAGCCATGATTTTTTTCTTATTTGAAAAATAGGAAAGAATACAATGGAAAATGAAGAAAAAGTCGAAATATAACTGTGTTAATAAAATAATGCACTTCATATTTTATTATATAAATCAATATTTTCACAAGAAAATTGATATTAAGGAAGCAGATGTTTCTAAATTTTTATTATATATAGTAATATGCAAAAGTTTTAAGCAATTTTAAATTATTATAAATTGCAAATAATTGCCATCTTATAAGTGGATGTTTTTATTGTACTGTTGACAGATGAAACTTTAGCCATATTGAAGTCATTTTGATGCTTAATTATTTTTAGCAAGAGTTCTGAATGAAGAGATGTGATACAATTCTCACAAATAACCATGCAAAATTATTTGACCACCAAATTTTTTTTGTTTTCTCTTTTTTGGTTCTACTGCTAAAAGGCAAATATTTTTTTAAAACAGGACTAATTTTTTTCCTACTTATAGGGTAAAATTCTGACATCAAATTCCTGCATTCTGTCATTACTTGAAATCATGGCAAAAATTTCCAAAGAAACCAGGATGAAGATAGTGAAAATGGCCAAGCATATGAACCAATGAGCAATTGCTAATGAACTTGGAATGTCAAGAAGTGGCATTTCAAAAATCTTCTCAAAGGACTGGAAGCCTTTTAAATTGAACAAACTAACTATAGTTACCTTTGAAAAATGCAACATAAGATAAAAGGGAAACTGATCAAGGCAACAAAAACTCAGTGAAAAATGATTGATTGATTGATGGATGAGTGGAATTTGGTCTCAGTAGATAATACTAATTGCATCCTTCAAGAACATGGAGTGAAGAGATTCATTTCAATAAATAAACCATCTTTAAACCAAACTCATTTGAATGCAACATTAAGTTGGTCAAAGTGGCATGAACTGTTGGTGACAGGATTAGTCTGGAAGGTCACACAAAAATACTTAAAATTGCCAGATGTAAATTGTGTCCCATTGTCTGACACTAAACAATTGACTTCCCCAAACAGTTTGTGTAGGAAATTGATTGTCATTTCTGTAGTGGGATTTCTACATCTAAGGACTTTGGACTTTGGGCCACTATCTACTACTATAAAATCCATCCAGTGGTCCTGCAAAATATATATGAATCCAAGACCATGGTTGGTTTGTTTTGGGTCAAGGATTATATTTGATTGGAGGTGCCTTAGCTGCCAAGGCACAGCCTTTACAGGATTTTAGAATGTTTTCAATATCCTTATCTATGTATACATAACTGCAGATAAGGCTTTTCATCCTTGTAATCTCTGGGTGACCGGCACAGAAATCTTTCAGATTTTTTTTTTGTAGTGTTGTGGGAATGACAACTCACTCACTATATAGCAGTACTTCATCACATGTAGAGAAAATATCTGTTGGTTCTTTTCACAAATTTTGGTTTTGGTTTGCCTGATAAACACATTGTTTAGAGCTTCTCATTTGACTTGGTTGAGAGGGAGTTCCCTTACTGTCTTGCATAATGTGGTTTTAAATTCTCTTTCTGTTCGGAGAGAAGCAATCACAGTATCTTCAAGAGGTTCTTCGTATTTTGGGATTAATCTGGACAGTCCATCGGCATGACAGTTTTTTTTAGATGGTAGGAACTCTAAAGTTATAATTTAAAAGGATTATTCCCCATCTCTGCAATTTATTTGCTGTATGCACAGGCAGACCCTTTTTTAGAACCAAAGATGGTCAGTTATGGTTTATGGTCCATCTGCAATGTAAAGTGTCTTCTGTGAATGTACCGGTGAAACTTCGTTACTGCGAAAAAAATTCTTAATGACTCCACCTCGATTTGCGAGTGATTCTTTTCTGCAGGAAGAAGTGTTCTCAATGCCTGAGCTATTGATTTTTGAGATCCATCTGGCATCTTGTGCTTAACTCATGATCTAATGCCATATGAGCTGGCATCACTGGCAACTATAATATCCAGGTCTGGGTTATAGTGGGTGAGAAACAAATCCAACATCAAGACTTCCTTTATTTTGATGAATGCTTCTTGGCATTCAGGTATCCACTTCCAGTTCTTGTCTTTTTTAAAGAGTTTGTTTAATGGAGCACATAAGTTGTGCATATTCGATATAAACACCTGGTAATAGTTTGCCAATCCTTAGAAACTTTGGAAGAGCTGGCATGTCCTTGATTGCTGTAGCTCATTCTGTATCTGATCTCATACCCTCTTTATTGATAATGTGTCCCAAGTATTTAACCCTCTCCATAAAAAAAATTGCATTTGGATTCTTTCAATTTGAACCCATACTCCTGAATTCCTGAGAACTTTATGAATCTGTTTCTTATGCTGTTCTACATTTTGACTGATCATTAATATTTTGTCCAAGTATGCAACCACAAAGTCAAGGTCACTCAGCATAGTATACATCACTTGTTGGAAAATTGCTGGCACAACCTTTACCCCAAAGGTAGATATGTGAACTTATACAACCCATGATGGGTGTTGATACAGAGCAACTTACAACATTCTTCCTCCACTGGTATTTGAAGATACACATCACTGAGGTCAATTTTTGAAAATATTTTTTCTCTATTTCATTTTGCGAAAATTTTTCCAGTCTAGGTAAAGAATGATGATAGTCTTTGAGTGCTGCATTAAGCCCCGTCGAGAAATTGGTGCAAAGCCAGATCTCATTTGAATTCTTTTTTACATAGGCGGTCGATGAAGCCCATCGACAAAGCACCAGTTCTTTCTAGTCTGTTGAGTGCTTCCTTTCCTGTTGCTTGTGTCTGTCATTTCAGGGGATTTGCTGTACTTGCTACACTTGGCAATGTGGGTCAACAAAGACAATTTAAACCATAGCTGGTTGCTTATGTAGATGGCTGTTGGCTCATAGGATCTCTTCTGCCCCTTTCACATGTCTTTTTTTTTTTTTTTTTTTGGTCCAGCAGTAGAACAGTTAACATTGCAGCTGTTTTTATTCTTGGAGATTTCTTTACTTGAATATTTTCTTTCATTCTTGTAGACATCTCTTTTAATGGTAGAACATGCATTTTCTTTTAGATTTAACATGGGGAACGATTCCCTTAATCTGATAACTTTGAAACCTTTTTAGTAAACATTTTAGTAAACATAGTAAACAGATATTTTTCTGTTGAGTCCTGTGCATTCTTAATGGTATTTTTCTGTTGAGTCCTGTGCATTCTTAATGGTATTTTTCTGTTGAGTCCTGTGCATTCTTAATGGTATTTTTCTGTTGAGTCCTGTGCATTCTTAATGGTATTTTTCTGTTGAAAGTTATCCATTCATATGGTATTTTTCTGTTGAAAGTTATCCATTCATATGGTATTTTTCTGTTGAATACTGTCTATTTTTAAAGGTATTTTTCTGCTGAGTCCAATTTTTTCGTAAAAGTATTTTTCTGTTTTTATTTTACCAGTGTTTTCTATTTCTTTTTTGATTGCTCAACATCTTTTGCAATTTTCGAAATTGTGTTCTCATCACTCAATAAATCTGCAATATCTTATTTCTCTTTTGAAGTCATATCCTTCTCATAACCCATGTCAATATTTATATATCTTACATTAAAAAATAAATATCAATAACTATCCTGTTGTATATATTTATTTACAATATGGTGAACAATCTTCAAATTGCATAATAAACTCTTATACTACCAGATTGAAAATTTTTATTTTTAATAGATAGCGTTATAAAAATTCACCTGTTAAAGTTGTATATGAAAAACAATGGGGGATGAAGTGCAAAGAAAATAAAATAAATCACTATAAAACAGTGAATCAAAACAATAAGAACAATAGAATAAACAAGAAAATAACCCCCCCCAAAAAAGAGTCTGACCAGTTTTTGATTTATGGTAGAAACAGATATTACAAGCTGAAATTCACACACACAAATATATATATATATATATATATATATATATGAAGTAATGTCCAGATGTAAACAGATCTGAAAATATATTTTAGGATCATACAAACCTGGAATAAACTGTTCACAATTCTTGAAAAACTCTTATTTTGAAAATTTACTTATTTTAAACTTCCAGTTGTGCATACTGAAAATCCCTGTTATATGTTTGAAAAAAAAAGGTGGAGAATCAGTTGATATAAAATGCCTGAAAGATTGAAACCAAGGTTGTATAATCAACTGACTTCCAAATGTGTGTGTGTGTGTGTGTGTGTGTGTGTGTGTGTGTGTGTGTGTGTGTAAATATTCTCAGAAGTAATCTGTAGGAAAGACAATATGCATAAAAAAGAGACAAGAGGAAAAGTGTATTTGGTCTTAACTGATGAATTTGAAATTGTCTGTCAAATAACGAAACGTGCCAGCTATGACTAAGTACAGTTTTTCTCTTGTCTTTTTATATATATGTATATATATATATATATATATATATATATATATATATCCGAGTGGGTACAGAATGAAGAAAGAATTTTTTCCCTCCAAAACATTAATTTAAAGCAGTGCTCAATATATGATGTATAGAGATGTAAATATTTATTATAAATTATGTTTTAGAACATGTACATTATTTTTTAATATATGTCCTCGTCAATCATATGTTTGTTTCAACATTGGGTGCCCAACGTTTCTTCAGGAGGTAAAGGTAAAACTGAAATTTTATAAATAATAAAAAAATAAAAAAATATAAAAAACAAAAATAAAATACAAAATATGCCGTACTGAAAAAATCAAAATTAAAAAGAAAAAAACACCCCACCCCTATCACGTCTATATAAGGAACCCTAAGAAAAACAGCCTCACCACTAAATGAAAGAGAATAAATAAAATTTGTCTGGTAACAACAGACACAAATAAATCAAGTGCTAGCTAAGCAAAACACCTAAAAATTCTTAAGGTCAACAAACAAGACAAGTCCCCAATCACACACACAAGAAAACCCCATGCAATTCACAAAACTGACTGAGTAATAAAACCCCACACACACACCAATCTCTGCGAAATTCTAACCAAAAGATATACCCGACAGATAAAAATGTACACTCCAACAGATAATACCATTAATCAACAATTTAGCACTTACACACTAGGCTCTTCAAAACTCTAGAAGACACATTCCCTTCATTATCAATAACCCCAACCAACCTCCCACAACAACAATGAACCAAATATAGGGAGCAGACGAATTCAGTTTTGCTTTTACTTCCCGAAGGAAGAAACTGAAGAAACCGTTAAGTTGAAACAAACATATGATTGTCGAGGACATATATTAAAAAATAATGTACATGTTCTAAAACATAATTTATAATTAAAATATATATATATATATATATATATATATATATATATCCTGAAAATTATACCAACATTGATTGGTATATTACCAAGTTTATTAGGAACACATTAACTTGCATAATAAAATCTGACATAGTATTTTATGATATAATAGCATTAAGCACACTATGTGTGTCTGGTCACCATGTATACACACTGAGTCAAAAGTTATTGCATACATGCATACACACATTTGATTGTCTAGAAATTAATAATTATTTTAATAATAACATTTTTGAAAAAAAAACTGACAAAAATCTGTGAAAAACATGTCTAATAAAAGCAGGTTTCATGTAATGCAACATAATTTTGTCAATATATAACAATGTCCTCTTTCTATTTAAGAGTCCTGGAGTCTGAGAAAAAAATCCAATTTGATCATTTTAAATGACATCATCTTTAAGTGACTTGTGTCTTGAAATTGGTTCCAGCAAATGAAGGAATGCTGGAATTAGCCAAACACATTTTCATAAACGGATGAAGGATAGAATTCTTGATAATGGATTGCAGTAACAGTCAAATGTCATGAAAACAAAAATGAACTTTGTTAAAGTTTAGCAGTTGTATAAAACAACTTAGAAGTTGGAAAAACTTTAAAATAATTCAAAAAGCTGACGGACCCTTTTTGAAATTGTTCAATAAAAACTTCCATAAAAGATTCCTTACTGACTAAATACAATATACAGGATGCGGTAGGTAAATTGCCACCATTTTATATTTTTAATTCTGCACTTTTTAATTTGTCAACAGCACAGTATAGTAGGGTTAGTTTGGCAGTGAGAAAAAGAGCACCATGACACAATTCATTCTTCCAGAAATTTGGAAATGACATGCTGTACTGCTTGGCATTCATGCCAGAAGCTCCAATACAAACATTTCAGAGTCTTTGGGTGTCAATCTGAGGATAATGCAGATGATTCAGAAAGAGTTACAGGTGTCTAATGGTAATTATAAAGGTATGGCAGCTCGAAAATCTCACTGTGTTTGTTCTGATAAAAATTAAACTCCTGAATTTGTTGGTGTGGGCTTCAGACTCAACATAAAAATTAAACTCCTGAATTTGTTGGTGTGGGCTTCAGACTCAACATAAAAATTAAACTCCTGAATTTGTTGGTGTGGGCTTCAGACTCAACATAAAAATTAAACTCCTGAATTTGTTGGTGTGGGCTTCAGACTCAACATGGATACTTACATCATCAAGTATCATAAGGATGTAGTGCTGCTTTAGGTCAAGAGAGTGGCTGCTGGAAAACTCTGCACAAGCAGGAGAACCCAGTCATTGTTGTTTCATCCTTTACATTTGTTCACCTAACTTTCCAGACAGCAACCCCCTTGATTATCATGTGTAGGGGTTCAGCTGAGCGAATGACCAACAAAACACCTTATAACACCCAAGGAACTGAAGACAAGTATTTTGGTAGCATTCACCAACTTAGGCAAGGAGATATTCCAGAAGATATGCAGGAGATTCTGAAGTTGTCTAAAGTCATCTGAAGGCTGAGATTGAAGCCAATGGCAATTTTATTGAATAAATTTACTATTAGTATTTCAAAATATTTTTTGTATAATTTTGTTAAATATATCTATTAAATGGGATGTCAGTGTTCTTTTCATTTTTGCACATATATATATATATATATATATATATATATTCTAAGATTTTGAAGTAACTTCTAATTTTGAAAATTGTGCATCCATAAAAGATCAGTGTTACATGAGTTTTTGAAAAAAAATGTAAAATCACTTATGTATTGCCTGAAGATACCCAAACATAGGTCAAAAGTAAAAGGTCTAAGAAAACTGATGTAAAAAGGAAAATCCATCTTTGGAGCCACTTAAGACGGTCTTCCTGTCCATGAAATGGGCATTGAGTTTTCTCTTGTTGTTATGTTAAAATAATCACAAACTTTTAAAATAAACCTTTAAAAAGTATTGCAATAAATTAATATTTTAAAAAATTTTAATTTTGACTGTAAATGCAAGAAAGTTGTGCAAAGATGTTCATAAAATATAAGTATGTTTTGCATACTTAACATCAAAAATTTCTTAATTTTAAAAATGTAAGAAATCTAAATGTAAGCATTTGTATCATTTAATATAAAATTAATACAGTAACAAATTATTGTGATTCATAAGTAAATAGTAATAAAGAATTGATAACATATTGCAAATATATAAATGTGAAATTTGTTTTAATTTAATAAACATTTTGATGTTAAAAATTTGTTTTCATTTATTTATTCTGTGAAGGTTGCATAATTATTATTGTGATGATAACATTTTTTTAAAAATTAACCATGAAAGCAAATGTATATTCCGAACATTAAAATACTTATGGACACCCTTCCTAGTATAATTCATGAAATTTTAATTTAAAATTAAGAATGAAATACATTTATTTTTCCTCTGTTGTTGTAGTAACAAATTTTTGTTTTAATTTTCTGGTTTGTTTTTAAATTAGCATTTTTTTTTCTTTCATTGCAGTTTCTTTTTCAAATTTTATTCCAAGGTTCTTTTGTAAAGAAATCAAATTTTAAATAACTTCATTGTCAACACTTTCTTTGTCTATATTTATTTCCTTTCTCTATTATTAACTTGTGCATTGAAAGTAAAGTTTTCCTTGTCTATACCAGTTGGTCAAGCCTGAAAAAAAGTTTCATGTCTGAATTGGTTGGGAAGTAGAGAATTATATAAGCCATGTTATGGATGTGAATTCAACTTTGACTTCAGTGAAATTTTGAAATAGGCTTGTCATAGGCAGGTTGAAATAACAATGTGTGTGGGAGGTGCTGTGTTAGTGCATGCGCAGGTTGGGGAGTAATGAGTTGGATTGGTGCAGTTGGGGGAATTAATCTGTTGTTGCAATTGGGGAGAGGATAATATGTGGGTGTGTTGTATTAGTGCTTTTGAGGGGCTAGTGTGTAGGGATTTGTGTTGGTAGTTATAGGGTAATTTGTAAAGATATGCTTGTATGATTGTGTTGTGGATTCTGTTGAAATGGTGGTAGGTCTTGATTTTTTTATGTGAGTGAGGGTGAGTTTTCAATAATATTAACAAGGTATTTTTGTATGCAACTGTATTAAAAAAAGATGATCCAAATTGTGTATAGGATTGAATTAAAAACTATCAACCAGCTGAGGATAGATAATCTTAGGTGCTCGAATGAAATGTTTGAGGGTCGTTTATATTATTATTAATATATATATATATATATATATATATATATATATATATTTTTTTTTTTTTTTAGGAAATTTTACAAATTTTAAAACTTTTATTGGTGCAAACAGTTGGTGCTTATACTTGGGTAAAGGACAGAAAACTGAATATTCATTTTCAGAACAAACTTCTCTTTTTTGGTGGTGATTTGAATTAGGAACTCTTTGCCATTCTTTATCCATCCTGTTTTTAAGTTAACCTAATACAAGGTCCAGGAGTTACTTAATGTAAAGGGTTACTGAATGAGTTGCTTGATATGAGTGCAAGAGTAGGATGTAAAAAATGAAGATTATGAGGATATGGGGGATAGATAATGGTAAATTAATGAGGTTAAGATTGCAGTTTTTGGAGGAGATTGGTTGATTTTTTTTTTTTTTTTTTTTTTTTTTTTTAATCAACTATTTCTGAGTTATTTAAAACCAAAAATGTTTTGGATTGTAAGAATAAGTCTTTCATTGCAAATGAATATGTCATTAATAAATTTTGCAAATAAAAATGATTTTTTCTAGATACAAATCCTATTATTTAAACCACAGTTTGAGGTGGAAATGATTTGCTTGGTTCCAATCTGAATAGGAATGACTGTAAAACATTTTTCCCTCCTCCAATGCAGAAGCACACAAATGCATGCTGGGATTTCTTTCTAGCCAATAAAATAGGCTGGTTCTCATTTTGATAAGACTCAGTCCCAGTCTGTCTTGTCTTGAAGTCAGAATGTTATGTTTGTTTATCCAAATTTGTTTTTGTGTGTCAACCCTAATTCTTAGTTTATGAACTTTCTGCCTTCTTATTGTTAATTTGCATATATTGTTTGCTTGCTTTATATCAATTCTGTTTGTTCAGCAGTTCTGCCATTTATTTACATTTGACCATGGCCACCCATT
Source organism: Ascarosepion bandense (assembly GCA_037127315.1). NCBI lineage: Eukaryota > Metazoa > Mollusca > Cephalopoda > Sepiida > Sepiidae > Ascarosepion > Ascarosepion bandense. The sequence goes on from JBBBDQ010001923.1 coordinate 3,156,739, forward strand.
CTACAGATTCATACTTTTCCCTAAGGGATTTGTAATTGAATATATAAAACCTGGCTGAGATTCCAATTTTAAATTCTGAGTTGCTATCCAATACACTATCCACATCTCCAGCCAGTGTTTGGGGAAACATTAATACAGCATTCTGTTCCATAAAGTAGGGATTTTGGGAAGAATCTGAGTGAAATGTCCTTTTTCCCAAAAGATGTTTAGGGAATGAAAGTGATTCAATCCTGTGCATGTTGCAAAGTGAAACTTGGGTGTAAACATTTGAGCTGCTGGCATTAAACAATAGAGCTTATTTTAACATTTGCCATGAATTAGCAATAAAACTAGTGATAAAATTGTGGCTTTGAATCTGTGGGAAAGTGAGTGCAGGGTGGAAAAACAAGTCATCCATCATACATAAACATTTTCAACTCTGTTAAAGCCAGAAAATGAAAATTGAGCAACTCCTGCTCAGATATATCAACAATACTCCATTTTTGAAATGATCTGACTCTCAGAAAATTAAAGCATACCAGGAGGAGTCATGTAAATTCTGGAACATTATAATCGGCCACCCATGTTCAGGTTATGCTAGAAACACATGCCAACAAAGAAAAATGACATACTTTATTGAGATTAACATAATCTTGAAAGAGATTTCATTAATAGAATAGACAAAACCTGGTTGGGGGTAGGGTATTTATTTTTCAATGACACCAACATTCAAGCTCAAGCAACACATACAGGAAGGCTTCTTTACTCACTTGAAATATCAGTACAACACACACAATTTCCACTTCATTTTCTCTTATATGACCTTATGCCAAGTTTCAGTCTTTCAACAAACTCTCTATCCTTTTCCTAAACAATTCCATCCAAGCCAATTTTCTACCAATTTAAAATTGACTTTATATAAAAGAGAGAAAAAAGAAGTAGTGAGGTGTAAAGCCATTTTTCTATGTACTTGTGTTGCTGAGAGAAGAAGCTTTCCACTTGGTATGCAATTAATTAGTCTTTTCAGAACAAATCAATTTCTGCATTGATGAAAAGACCAGGAAAAACAAACCAATTGGCTTTTCTTTTTTATGCTTTGTCATTTCTTCTTACCTCTCTTTACAGGCAGCTCATTTCAAGTCAAACACTGTATAGCTAAACATAAACAAATCACTTGGTCATTTTTGTAGAAAGAAAATGTTTCTGACCAAACAGAAACCACACAAGTCGTTTGTTTTAATGCTACAACTTGAATAAACTTACTTAATATGTCTATGTAAAATCCAATTACCTTGTAGTGCAATACCAACATTATTTGTATGTTTAAAGTTCTGAAATGGAACATTGTCATTATTTCATGAATTATTCACTCTTCATTTTTATCTGGGAACTTTCTTTACCATTTTAATTAAAAAATTCCAAAATGTAAATAATCAAGAATCAATTTATATTTAAAAGGAATAACAGAAGAGATGAGGCATTAGCAGAATTTATATGAACAAATGTCCTTACTGTCATTCTTCTAATCATAACATTTCACCCACTGTACTCATAAATCTTCTACAAATTTAAACCAGACACTTTATTCAATCCACAATATTAGAATGTTCTCATTCTGCTGTGCATTGTAAAGAATTGCTTAATTTCTCTTGAATTTTTACCAAACCATTGTATATGACTATCACTACCAAACTGAGGGATTGAATCTATGGTCAATAGGTAAGTAGATATAACTAAGAAATGTTTTAATCAATTCTTTAGATAAAGGGCTTAGCACATATATATATATATATATATATATATATATATATAAAGTAAAAAAATTACAAAATTTAATTCTGTTGAATAGCCATTTCAGCGAGAAAATTCTTGCTACATCAGCAATGATCAAAAAGAAAGTAATTACTGCAGAAAGTGATGAAAACCTGCTGCAGAAAAAATCTTTCGTTTAGTCAGTCATGTCTCAAAAGAGACATCATTGCTTAAGCATGTCATCCATGACACTTAACTGACTGAAATATATATATATATATATATATATATATATATATATATATACACAATCTTGCTTGGTCATGTGTGATGTCATGAGCTGTGATGCAACATTCACTTCCAGCATCTTATATGCACAAGTTTGTTGTTGCTTGGAAATCTTCCATGTAAACAAAAACAGTTTGTTATTATCGTTTGTCCATGTTTGTAATATGTAATGTAATTTGACAACTTTGAAAATGGCTTATGTAAGCCGAAAGCTTAGATTGGATTATTAAAAATTATGTATCAATATTGTAATTTTCTTTCTTCATTTAATGATAATGCTATTAATCTTATTAGAGAATATAAAATTTTTTTTCATAAAATAGACAAAACTTGTCTATATTATTTAATGAAACATGCATTAATATATATATATATATATATATATATATATATATATAT
>JBBBDQ010001926.1:0-65000 GCA_037127315.1 Ascarosepion bandense
ACTCCTTAAGAGTCCTTCCATGCTTTCTGTAGGTCTTGTTCTTCGTCCTACTGGGTTGCTAACATTCCGCCTCACTCACAATTACTATGAGTCGGGTAGCTGATTTGGTCGCTGACAGTCCGACGGTTATTATGTTGTGACCTCACATATATAAGAAAATAATCTAAACTTGCATACCTACCAGTGTCTTCGAAAGTGGGAGATTATATTAATCTCTCTTGCTGTAGTGGTACTTGACTGACGCTAATCATATATATATATATATATATATAGTCATCCGCAGACAGATCTGTTTCGCTGTATCACAGTTCACCAGTACAGTTAGACTCCGATTGCTTTTAACCCAGGATTGGAACCCGACCGAAGTGGCGTCAGTCAGCGGTTCTACCTCTGGGTAATGGGCGCACGGTAGAAGGCAGACGTTTTAGCATGTATATTGTAATTATACACGCTAATAGCCAGAGTGCACTAATTCATTAGTGAATGAGCGATGCTATATATATATAGTTAATGAGCGATGATATATATATATATATCCGAGTGAATAAGGAACGAAGAAAAAAACTTTTTACAACGTCCAAAACATTAATTTAAAACAGTGCTCGATATATAATATATAGATCTGTGAATATTTATTATAAATTATATTTTAGAACATGTATATTTTTTTTTATATCCACTACAAATTGTACATTTGTTTCGACATTGAAACTACAATGTCTCATCAGGTGGTGTGGACAGGAATGGAAAGCCTCTTTTCTTATATTTGGTCAGTTGTGTGTGGGATGTTGGTGGGAGTTAGTGATAAGGGAATAATTCTTGTGAATTGTCCGTTTGAATTTTGAAGAAAGTGGCGTGGGTAGTGAATATAGTTGATTAATGAGTGTCTGGGAATTTTGTAGACAGATTTAACATTAGCAGATAGGATGTAAGTTTTATGATCTTCTGACTATACTTTATCCTCTGGATTTCTTAGAGGAGCAGAGTAAGGAGGTGCAAGGGGTGAGAAGGGGTGGGGTGGGGAGGGGTGGGATTGGACTTAATGTTTATATGTACAACTATAGAATATTTTTGAATTTAAGCAGCTTTTATAATTAATCTAATTTTGTATATTTAACCTTAATTTTGAATCTAGGAAATCGATTTTTTCTGTAAAATTTAAAATTTAAAATTAGATCACAGTTTGTGGTGTGTGTAAGAGTGTTGTTAGTACTATGAAGGTGTATCATTTCTAAGGGGTCCTAGCTCTGACTTTTGTCGTATTTTTTAGCATGATTGTAAGGTTAGTTCTTTAATGTGTTTGCAATTAACTGTGGTTTCATGCCTCTGGTTTAAAAGCTTGTTACTATTTATATATTTAATGATTTCATTTTTTTCTTGAAGACAAAGGAAATATGGTTCCTTTATTAATTTAGCTGTTCTTGCTTGTTTGAGGATTTTCCATTTAAATTGTCTCTTTCATGAAGTGAGCCGACGCTGCCTCGCCGTTGTCTCTTTAATGAACTGAGCCGACGCTGCCTCCCTATTGTCTTTCTAATAAACTAAGCCTACGCTGTCTCGCTATTGTTCAACGAAATATATATATATAGTGTATCGAGGCAGCAAATAATTTTCTAAACATATACTGTTAAATATAAGTGACAATGAATGTCTATTATGTTTAATCATGAGCCGTTCTAAACGTCGTATTTTCGCTTTAATTTCAGTTGAAAATAAAGACAAAAATTCTCCAACATTTGAATAATTCTTTATTAAGTTTGTTCTAAGCTTTCGGCTCACATGACCCATCTTTATTTTGTCTTTATTTTCAACTGAAATTAAAGCGAAAATACGACGTTTAAAACGGCTCATGATTAAACATAATAAACATTGTCTCTTATATTTAACAGTATATATATATATATATAATTATTTATTATTTATTATAATAAAGAGGATTATAGCTGTATTACTGCAAGGAAACTTGGGTCACTGTGTCATGCAGGAAATTATTTCTTGTCAGAATCCATCTTGTACATTTACAAATCTACCATTCATTCGTGCTTCGAATACTGTTACCATATCTGGTCTGGTGCTCCTGCTGTACATATATAAATTCTTGAGAAAATCTGAAGAAAGATCTGCAATGTAATCGATCCTGACCTGGCATCTCGACTTCAGTCACTTTTTCACCGATGTGACATGCCTTCGCTTTTTCTACAAATATGTTTTATCCTTTTTAGATCATTCAAAACTTTGCTTAATGTTTTTCTTACATCAGCGGTTAATCCTGAAATAATATCGGAAATTTAAACGATTGACTCGCATTAAAATTTTTGTAAACCAAAATTGGCTGGAAAGCATGGGGAACCAGAAGAGAGTTCCACAAGCGAGAAGTCTAGGAAAAGAAACTGTTTGCATAGAACTTACGGTTACAGCTAGCCAATTCAACTGTAAAATGGTAAGGCATTGTTGTCAATCGAGTCAGTCAGTCAGTTAAGAGCTATACGTCGTACACGCTTTGGGCGATCATGTCTCGAAAGAGACATGACTGACTGGGCAGAAAATTATCCCGCAGTAGTTTGCCATTGCTTTCTGCGCTAGACTGGTTGCCAGCAAAGGCTATAGAACACAGCCTATCCTGTTATTTAACCCATAAATAGAGGAAAGAGACGGATTAATACCTTTCCCAAAGGAATTTGTGCGTCAGTGAATGCAAGATGTTCAACTGCAATTCGAACTTGGCTCCCAGATTTCTCGTTCTGAGCCAATATCCGCTGCACTACAATATCTGACAACCAAGTAAGAAGAAAAAGCCTTACATATTCAATACTCTTTCAAAGAACACGACTCGAATATCGGCTAAAGTATTAACTATCAGTAATTCTTGACCAAAACAAGAAACAGAAGGGTTTTTCCTAGCAACTCAAGATCATGGCCCTTTGTTAGCAGGCACATATTTTAAGAAATGGCTGACGAACTGTTCATCGCTCTTAATGAGCGGGTGTAGTTGGAAACTATCATGTCTTGGTGTCGAAAGATTTGCTTTTTATGAAAGCTTGAAGGATGAGGTGGTCAAGGCAACTTGGGAGTCACACATTCAACCGGAAACCGATAGAGCGGATTGAGTTACCGAAATTGAAGGTACTTCCGAGTTTCACCTGCAAGTTAAGGTGCTTCTTTCATCAAAATCGTTGACCATACCACGTATATTTGGCTGTGATACATGTACCTGATATACAGCTATCATACTTGTTGCCATGATTGATGTATTAGTCTTCTCCCAGTTTCACTTTTTCGGCGTGATGCATTTTCACTTAATAATAATAATAATTATCTAATCTGAACTTATTTATAAATGGAACTTTGTGTGTGTGTGTGTCTGTGTGTGTCTCCATTACCTATAGACTCCGAAACGGCTGAACCGATTTTCTTGAAAATCTACACAGTTGTAATATAAGCGTCTGCGAGTGTTCTTAGCTAGGTTTTGTGTCAAGGTACTCCCGATAAATATCGAAAATCGACAATAGAAAATATCGGGTTATAGAAGGAGTGGTCCGATTTTAATCAAATTTGATACACTCATAGACAAAGACATAAGAAACGATATTCAGAAGTTTCAAGGTTGCAGTTCTTACAATAGTGCAGAAAATTTGATATCGATACCAGGAAATCAAAATTTGACTTACATCCATTCATTTTTCTTTCAGTCTAGGATTTCGCTATAACTGGAAACAACTATTGCTTTTTAGTCTGAGTCTGAGCTCCAAAGAGTCAAAGAGTCTGAGCTCCAGGACCATGGATTAGTTTTAAAGCTTTCATTACACCCGAGCAACGCCGGGCCATACTGCTAGTATATATATATATATATATATATATATATATATATATATATATATATATGTGTGTGTGTGTGTGTGTGTGTGTGATACAGCGAAACAGATCTGTCTGCGGTTGACAATATTTACGCTCTCACACCCTGATTGAGCACTCTGGAGGAGGCTAGACTTTGAAAAACAGTAGCCACTCTAGCGTGAACGCATCGCTCATTCATTCAAAATGAATTGGAGTACTCTGACTGCTGGGCGCGTAATATGATATGCGCTAAAAAAAAAAAAAAAGACTGTCTCCTTACACCGAACGCCTCGTGGCCCAGGGGTAGAGTCGCCGACTGACGCCAATTCGGTCGGGTTTCGAGCCTGGGTTAGGGAGCCGTCGAAGTCTAAACGTACTGATGAGCTGTGATACAGCGAAACAGATCTGTCTGCGGATGACAATATATATATAAGGCAAGATGTTTGTGTGTGTGTCTGTTTATCCGTCTGTATGTCCTTTGTACAAATCCACAATTTTTATCCGATTCTCACCAAACTTTACACAAATATTCTTTAAGCTGAGTTTGAGCTCCAGGACCATGGATTGGTTTTAAAAAATTTCATTACACCCGAACACTGCCGGGATATACTGGTAGTAATAGATACAAAAGATTGTGTTCCTTATATGTGTGGACTGGCAACTTTATCTTTAATATTTTTTATCAATAATTTTGAACAGATGTACCTGCGGCTTTTTATAAGTGGTCTGTCGCATCGAGCAATCTTTAGAGAATATTGACAATTTAGGATGGGTTTGGAGAAGCGACGCGGGTGGACCTGTACAACACTACCACCACCTTTAGATTTGTTGATTTTCATTTTTTTTTTTTACTTTCCTCAGTAGTCTTATCGTTTACACCCTAAACTTTCCGACTGATTAAAAAAGTTGGAAAAATTTCAATATTTAAACAAAATTTTATTGGAGGGCTCAGTTTCTCATACAACGTTATAGTAAATCGATCCTCCATTTTGGAACCACTCGCCGATTGACAAAAAAAAAAATATTTGGGAAAATATCAATATTTAAACAATTTTATTGGAGGGCTCAGTTTCTCATACAACGTTATAGTAAATCGATCCTCCATTTTGGAACCACTCGCCGATTGACAAAAAAAAAAAAATATTTGGAAAAATATCAATATTTAAACAATTTTATTGGAGGGCTCAGTTTCTCATACAACGTTATAGTAAATCGATCCTCCATTTTGGAACCACTCGCCGATTGACAAAAAAAAAAAAAAAATATTTGGAAAAATTTCAATATTTAAACAATTTGGTGGGGGCTCTGTTTCTCAGTTTCAAAATAGGGGAAGAACTCGTCAAAGAAAAAAAGAAAAACATAAAGAAAACAATCCCAAAGCGAGTGATTCCAAAATGGAGGGTCGTTCTACTATAAAGCTGTATGAGAAACTGAGCTCTCCCGCCCCTAAAATTGTTTAAATATTGAAATTTCTCAAAATTCTTTTGATAATCAGAATATTTATGTAATAATCGATAAGATTGCGCAGAAAAAAGTCCCAAAAATTGAAAATCAACAAATTTAATGGTAGTGGTAGTGTCGTACAGGTCCGCTGAGACGGGTTCTAATGTTTGTACCTCCATTCATTTTCGATAACTAACTTATAAATTTAAATTTTTAAAATGAAAAACTATTCTTGAAACTTTTATTTTAGTTTTAATTGAAAGCTAAATTATTAAATTTACTGTTTCCAGTAAACAAAATACTATGGAGTCTTTCAAAAAGAAATTATATCGGCTTGAATATAAAATTTTGAGATTTTTTAAAAATTTCAATTTTACGGCTATTTTTAAGAAATCGACACATTTGTCAACAAAAATTTGTTCTCAGTTTTAAAAATCTTGCAAAACTAAAATAAACATTTGTTACACGTTATTTATGGAAAATTAGAAAATTTAATGTTAAATTAATCTGATTTACATAAGTATTACTTATTTATAGCATGAAATTTAGACTAAAAATATTTCTTAATCACAGAATGTTGATCTTTCTTACTTTCCCCGTATGATTTGACATTTAACGATAGAGAGATGCGAGATAAGCTAAGTGTCTATGGTGATCACAAGTAACATAATTGTCCCAATTTTTTGCTGTAAGCGGAAGAAACCGTGAAGTACATGACCTTTTAATGTACACACAGAAATTACCAAATACACAAAAAATTAAAAATTGTTTTAAAAATACGAAGACCTCACGATTTATATTATACTTTTCAATTTTCGATTAATAAATATAGTCTTCACTTAATAATTTAATAACTAACACCAACAAATCTTTGAAGTATTTTAAAAATATTTTTTAAACTTTATAAATTATTATAATTAAAAAGAATGAAAACAATTCTTCTAAATTTTCATTATTAACCGAAAAAATCCTTCACACTATAATTTCCTTAATATATATTATTTATTGGCAATTAAACCAAATGAAATAACGTCATAGTTTTATTGCATTTTTATTTTCCTATTGGGAGCAGATTTTCGGGAAAAAAAGTAAAATGTTTAAAAAAATAACAGATGATTTACATCTCCCAATGAGTCTAACGTTTAACTAATAAAACCAATTTTCCCAACAAAATTTCTAGGCAGGTTTAAAATTTCATGAATTTACGTAGAGTGGGGCAACAGATGTAAAAAATATTTTTATCAAAATTTTAAAAAAAATTAATTTAAAAAATAATTTCATTCATTTTTGAATAAGTCCTCAAACTTTCATAAAAATTCGACAATTCTCTGATTTTTGCAGGTATTTTCAAATACGGAAAAAACTGAGTTATGTAATATTACGTTTTCTGCTGTAAACTATCGTAACGATTTGGTTACAGGCTAACTAACAAGATATTAAACCAAAATTTCGAACGTGTTAGAAAGAAATAAAAATTTTAAAAAGTAATTAAAAAATACTTTCATTTTTCCTCTTAAAAATAAAATATTTTGATGGGAAAAAGGTTCGTTTTGGACCTTTTTTTATACTGAGCTGTTTTTTTTTTGTTTGTTTGTTTATTCAGCGATTTAGTAGAAGTACCTGTGCGTTGTGGTACAGTGGATATCGGCTCGGGCCGGGGAGCCGAGTTCGAATTCCAGTTGAATCCATTGTATTCACTTACGCGCAAATACCCTTAGGAAAGGTATTAATCCGTCTCTTCCTTCCAGTTATGGGTTAAATAGCAGGACAGATTGGGTTCTATAGTCTTGGTCGGCAACCAGTCTACCGCAGAAAGCAATGGCAGCCTACTGCGGGATAATCTTCTGCTCAGTCAGTCATGTCTCTGTCGAGACATGATCGCCCAAGCGTGTATCACGTATGGCACTTAACTGACTTACCTATTCTAATATTTCAGTTTTAATTACGTCCACTGTCCTTCCTAGGGACCACATGCCTAGGTAGGTCAACTCCTCCGCTGCCTCACCCGAAGACTGAAATAACGATTTCCAGGGGACACAATGAACTCTTGGAACCAATATCTCTTCTGTTTTATTCAAACTCCTTTACGAATAAATCGACGCGTGAAAGAAAGACTTGTGTCAGTTGCAATACAGAGCAGTTCAACAACCAGTCCTTGATACAGGTGGCGGGGGCGGGGGGGGATGATTTACGTACATGCATCTATATTTGCTTCAATCAATCAAAAATGTCCTTATATAAGAAAGGGATTCCTTTAAGAAGAAAAAAAGAAGTAAAAATGGAGGTTGGGAAAATGGGGAATTATCTGTCACTGCCATCGGAGGAGCGAGGAGGAAGAAGAATATGACTGGAAAATATTTGTTCGTTGCCAAACGATTCGGAATGTGTCGCCTGGTTAATTCTTGCTTTTCGTTCATCTGAGAATGACGCTTGGATTTTGGTAGGGGAGGTGGCATTGTGGGAGGGGGAAAATTTATATCCTTTTGTTGTGATAAAAAGAAAGGGAGAGAGAGAGAGAGACAGAGAGACAGAGAAAGTGAGAGGAGAAAGTTTGAATATGGATGAGTTACAGCAAAAATGGATGTGCGTTGTGGTGCAGTAGTTAACAGTCCGGAAAAAGAAATCGGAGAGCCGAGTTCGAATTCCAGTTTAATTCTTTGTATTCACTTACGCGCAAATACCCCTGGGGAAGGTGTTAATCCGTCTCCTCCCTCCAGCTGTGGATTAAATAACAGAACAGATTGGGTTCTATAGTTTTGTTGGCAACCAATCTACCGCAGAAAGTAATGGCAACTTACAGCAGGAAAATGTTCTGCCTAGTCAGGTATGTTTCTTTCGAGACATGATCGCCCAAGCGTGTATTGCGTATGACGGTTAACTGATTGACAATAAAAATGGAAAGAAAGAAAGATAAAAAAAAAGGAATAAAAAATCGAATAAGAATGAGAAAAGAAAGAAAGTGATATGAAAGAAAGAATGGGAGAAAGAAAAAGAGAATGAAAAAATGTGATGTACGGGAAGAAGGAGTATGAATGAATGAAAAAAACAAAAAACAAAGGAAGAGTAAAAAAAGAAAAAAAAGAAAGAAATGTATAAAAAATAAAGTAAGGAACGAGAAAAGAAAGAAAGAAACCGGAGTGAATGGGAGAAATGAAAAAAAGAAAAGAAAAGTGAAAAAAAAAAAAAAATGGAAGAAGGAAAAACGGAAACATTAAATGAATGAATATCGAAAGAAAACATTGGATGGATGAAAAAAAGAGACGGAAAGAAGATTGAAAAAGAAACTTAGCGAGAAGAAATTAGGAGACTGATGCAAAAGGAAGACGTGCGTTGTGGGGCAATGGATAACGATAAATCGGGGAGCCGAGTTCGAATTCCAGTTGAATCCCTTGTATTCACTTACTCACAAATACCCTTGGGAAAGGTATTAATTCGTCTCTTTACTTCAGTTATGGGTTTAAATAATAGGACAAGCATTGTACCGCAAAAAAAGAAATGGCAACCTACTGCGGGATAATCTTCTATCCACTCCTACCCAGTCAGTCTTGTCTCTTTCAAGACATGGTCGCCCAAAGCATGTATCACGTATGGCACTTAACTGACTGACTGAATAGTTGGAAACATGAATAAGGCTTCTGCTGGGCATAAAGTTGGGGACCAGTTTTATATTGTTATGAAGTAATAAACTATATACTACTTAATAATATAATACATCTCTTCCCCCTCTAGCTATGAGTCAAATAACAGGACAAATTGGGTTCTATAGCCTTGGCTGGCAACCAGTCTACTACAGAAAGCAATCTCAACCTACTGCGGGATAATCATCTGCCCAGTCAGTCATGTCTCTTTCGAGACATGATCGCCCAAAGCGTGTATCACGTATGGCGCTTAACTGACTGATGCAAATGGAACGTTTATGGGCAATAAATAAATGAAAAAACAAAAACAAAAAAAAAAACATCTGACACGAAATCTCATCTGTATTTAAACAAATTTCTTAAGGATAGCGACATTTTTAAAATGGAGAACTTGTAAACACTGGACGAGGAATAACACTGGAAAGTTGGACGTTTCAAGAATCAGCGTAAATTATAGGCTATGAGGATCGTGGGTTGAACTGTAGAGCAATGGATAGCGGCTGGAGTGACAGGGTGTAATCGATTTCTATCATTTCCTCAGATTAGGTCATTTGCAGGGGTGTGCAGTAATAAGAATCTATTTTCGGGGTGTAGGATAAAATTTGTTTGGCTTTGAAAGATATTGCGTCATCCGTGATTGCATCAGATTTTTATCACGCCCAGATAATATAGTCCCGACTATCGAGTAGTTGTCATACGGCCACTGTCTACGATAGACGTTATTCCAAGGAAGCGTACGAAAATTGTAACGATGCACGAACACACTGGCAAGCCTTATAGAGAGATCGCGGATATTGTTGATGTCAGCCTTTCAACTGTGAGTCGTGTCATCAAGGCAAAGAAACAAACTGGATCCATCAGCCCAAAACGTGAATTAAAATGCAGTCGGAAGAGAAAAAACAACGCCAGGAGACGACGTATACGTGATCATTAAAAGTGTGAAAGATCCAAGCAAAACATTAAAACATTATCCATTTCGTTTCATTTAATTTGCACTAGGATGTATTAATAATAAATATTGTGTTAGGAAAACAAGTAGACAAAATAGCAACAACAAAACAAACAAAAAATTTCTGGAGTCTGTTTTATTAAAGTGTTCAATACCTAAAGAGCTTTAATAGCGATACATAAAATTACATATTCAACTTATCTTCCTGATTCGCAGTTTGGGAGATATAAGCTCTCTTCAGTGAATTACATATTAAACTTTTATTATTAGATCCTCTGACGAAAGGCCAAATGGGTGAAAACGATAATTTTTCATTTTTAAAAGGTAATTTTAAACTTATTTTCGTTTATAATACATCGAAAATCTATAAAAAATGGTAATCATTTTTTTTTGTTCCCAGTGGAGGACAGTTCATCAACGACCCCTCGCCATCAGAGAGGGGTCATCGATGCTTCTGTAACTTGTCTTTTCTTACAGGTAGGAGTGTTAACCATACGCAAACCCTTTTATCTTCCCGGCGAGGTGACACCCAAGGCCATAGAACCCAGTCTGTCCTGCTATTTAGCCATAGCTGACGGGCAGTAAAAGAGATGAATTCGTATCTTTCCCAAGGGTATTAAAACATATTGTGTTGATCCTACGCAAAACTCTTTATTCTCCAGGCGAGGTGGTCCCTCTCCAGACCGGTTTTGAATTCAGAGTTTTTCTTTCTCTTCAACCGGTTGCCATCTAAGGCCATAGAATCCAGTCTGTCATGCTATTTAGCCAGAGCTGATGGGCAGTAGAAGAGATGGATTCATACCTTTCCTAAGGGTATTAGTACATACTGTGTTGACCCGACGCAAAACTCTTTATACTCCGGGCGTTAAGTTAAGTCAGTTAAGTGCCATAAGCGATACACTTTTGGGTGATCATGTCTCGAAAGAGACATGACTGATTAGGCATTAGTGTAATGAAGGATTAATTGTGCCGTTATGTCTCTTATTTTATTTGTGCCATTTTTTCTTCCATTCTATTTGTACTATTTTTTAAAATTCTATTTACGCCATTTTTTTCTTTCATTCTATTTGTGCCATTTTAAGATAAGTTCGCTTTATGGTTAATGCACTGGATATTTTCTTTGAGGCTTACAAGTACACAATTGGTTCAGATATTATTAAGGGATTTTTCGTAGCGCCTATATAATTAATGTAATGATATTTTTTATAATAAAAATGTTATTTGATTAAACAGCTTTTTTATGATTATTTTAAAATATGTTTACTCCATTTTTTAAATTTGTTGTTTCTGTTTTTTATTTTTTATTTTTCTGTAATCAGTCCGCCAGTTAGGTAAATGTCATACGTGATAGACGGTTGGGCGATCATGTCTCTCGATCCATGACTGATTGGGCAGAAGATTTTCCCGAAGTAGGTCGCTATTATTTCTGCGGTAGACTGTTTGCCAACCAAGGCTATAGAATCCAATATGTCCTGCTATTTAATCCATAGCTGGAGAGAGGAGAAATGGATTAATACCTTTCCCAAGGGTTTGTGTGCGTAAGTGAATGCAACGAATTCAACTGGAATTCGAACTCAGCTCTCTGATTTCTTGTTCCAAGCTGATATCCATTGCAACAAAACGCACATCCTAATTGAACTCTGCTCGAATATAATAATAATAATAATAATAATAATAATAGTAAAATGAAGAAGGAAAATAAAATAAAACGGTTTCTATTTTGTGCGTTGTGGTACAGTGGACATCGGCTCGGAACGAGAAATCGGGGAGCCGAGTTCGAATTCCAGCTGAATCTATTGCATTCACTTACGCGCAAATACCCTAGGGAAAGGTATTAATCCGTTTCTTCCTTCCAGTTATGGGTTAAATAGCAGGACAGATTGGGTTCTATAGCCTTGGTCGGCAACCAGTCTAGCGCAGAAAGCAATGGCAACCTACTGCGGGATAATCTTCTGCCCAGTCAGTCATGTCTCTTTCGAGACATGATCGCCCAAGCGTGTATCACGTATGGCACTTAACTGACTGACTGACTATTTTATTTTTAACAGTTAGATGCTCGTTGGAACATTGTACAGTGGAGTTGTACACTCTTTGCACCAAGTCGTCATCATTTTTCGCATCATTCCTCTTCGGGAAGTCTGCATGCAGGCATAGCACTGTTTTAAGCTTGTTCTTCCAGATTTATTTGCAGGCAAATGGCGTAGCTTTCAAGAATTTACGGTGCGGCGTACTACCTGCGTATGTCACGTTTTGCCATACGCACACACGGACACAAAAGATTAAGCATAGATTGGCTGTCAACTCTAGAAATTGATATGAACGCACACACAGACACAAGAGATTAAACGTAGGAACGCTGGGTGACGTACACACAGACAGAGAAAGTCAGTTAAGTGCCGTACGTGATACACGCTTTGGGCGATCATGTCTCGAAAGAGACATGACTGATTGGGCAGAAGATTATCCCGCAGTATGTTGCCATTGCTTTCTGCGGTAGACCGGTTGCAATCCAAGGCTATAGAACCCAATCTGTCCTATTATTTAACCCATAACTGGAGGGAAGAGACAGATTAATACCTTTCTCAAGGGTAGTTGTGCGTAAGTGAATGCAAGAAATTTAACTGGGATTCGAACTCGGCTCCCCGATTTGTCGTTCCACGCATAATAAATGAAAGAAAAAGTTAAACAGAAAACAAAAAGAATTATTGTAAATATATCATCTATTATATCTATATATATATAATTGGAGTAGATAGTCTAAACTATCGCCCGGTTCACACTTCACTCACGTCTATTGAACAGGTGAAGAGGCTTATCCCTTGTTTCCTGTACAGGTTGTGGTTTCCGGTTTTTCTCTTCTCCAATCTTTTCACTCTTACGTAGCCCCCTGCGCATCAGTGGCGTTTTCGCCTTGCTTGGGGTGATATGATTATATATATATATATATATATGGAGAGAGAGAGAGAGAGAGAGAGAGAGAGAGAGAGAGAGAGAGAATTATTGTACTTGTAGCAATTTTGTGCTTTAAAAATAATTTCAAGTCTATCTTTGCCGTCTTCATCTTGATTTGCCTTCAACTAAAAAAAAAAATACGAAAGCAAACAAAACTTTTCATCCATTTATTTTTATTAATTTTATCCAATCGGTTCTTCTATTCTCGCTGTGAACAACATAGCAAGTCATAATCATTATACAGGGTGTTCATGAAGTTTGTGTACACTTTAAAAATTTATAACTTGATTTGTATTTGCGATAGAAATAATTTGTAATAAGGATTAGAAAGAAGTAAATCTATATTTTTTAGGGTTTATTGAAATTTTATTTAAGTTTCCACATGTCCTCCATCTTTAGCAATACAAAGGGTAATACGATTTTGCAGTTCATATTTTTTACTTATCTAAAAATTGTTGCAAGTTTTGTAGTAAAGAATTATTCACTAACTATACTTAAAACTAGTACATAAAACTTTATAACATTTTTTACAGATTATTTCTATCACAAATACAAATTAAGTTATAATTTTTAAAAATGCACACGGACTTTATGGAGACCCTGTATTATAATACAGTAATATGTACGAAGGTACTTGCGTGTGTCACGCTTTTGCTGTAATGAATTAAATTAAATGTATTTTTGTAAATGCATTATATTTCCGAAGAAAATCATTGTAATGGAGTAAAGAATCAGGCAACAAAGACAAGAGAATGGTAGAGAAAAAGAACGGTTAGGAGCAGAAGAGAGACAAACAATCCGTAAACATAATGGAGAACGAATGCAAGTAAGGAGGAATGATATGAACGAAGAAAAGAGAGAACTTTATATCTATGCTTGTTATTGCAATATTTTGTTAAGTTCAAATATTTAATGATGCAACAGGCGAATTTCTGCGGATATTTTATTGTCATAGAATTTGTCATGTGCTTGAAGTTAATTGAAGAATTAAGATTCTTCAGAATATTGAAATAAGAAAACCATGAAATTTTCACATGTTAAAACCAGTTAATAATTAATCATTTAGACTTCAATCAGGAAGAAATGAATTATGCCGGCATCGTTGGAAAAGATAGAATTGCCAATTGCTTATTACCGCTGATCTTTAATGAAACATCAGTTGTTCATCTCCGCCGTTTAGAAGTCCAACTGCAGTAGATGACAATCAGTTGTCAATTACGACAGCTTAAAACCTAGGAAGTGTCCCAACAGAAGACGGAAAGTGTGACAATGAGATCCGAAGGCGAATTGGCATGGCGAAAGAAGCATTCCAGAAGTTGAGTAAAGTATTAAGAAACAGGACAATTTCACTAGAAACAAAGAAAAGAGTACTGGATTGCTATGTGATGTCGGTTCTTCAATATGGTAGTGAATGTTGGACAATATCATCAAAGATGAAGGAATAACTTCAAGCAGTTGAAATATGGTTCTACAGAAACATACTGGATATAAAGTGGGGGATCAGTTCCATATTACCTATGTTTTATGGATTATGCAAAGGCGTTTGACAAAACACGCCACAAAGAATTGATAGAGATGCTATGTTTAAGAAAAACCTAAGAGTAATCAAGAATTTCTACTGGTAGCAAACTGCCTGCATACGGACAGGTAACGAATTCAGCCGATATACAAAGATAAAAAAAAGGGCGTAAGACATGGATGTGTCTGTTCACCGGATCTATTCAACTTATACAGCGAGACTATTCTGAGAATTCTTGATGTTATGCCAGGAAGGTATGCAGATGATACAGTGCTGATAGCAGACACAGAAAGAAAACTACAAGACTCCCTACAAAAGGTAACTGAAGAGAGTGACAAGAAAGGACTACAAATAAACTGCAAGAAAACCGGATGCATGGTCATCAGCAAAAAGGGCAGCCCAAAATGCCAATTACAGGTGAGGGACACTAAAATCAAGCAGATGCAGAAATTTAAATACCTAGGAAGTGTTCTAACAGAAGACGGAAAGTGTGACACTGAGATCCGAAAGCGAATTGGCATGTTGAAAGAAGCATTCCAGAAGTTGAGTAAAGTATTAAGAAACAAGACAACTTCACTAGAAACAAAGTGGAGAGTACTGGATTGCTATGTGATGTCGGTTATTCAATATGACAGTGAATGTTGTACAATATCTTCGAAGATGAAGGAAAAACTTGAAGCAGCGGAAATGTGGTTCTACAGAAGGATGCTGCGAATATCATGTGAGCAATATTGAGGTTTTGGAAATGATGGAACGAAAAGGAAATTAATACAGAGCATCGCGAAGAGACAGCTGAAGTTCCTGGGACATGCAACGAGGAAAGAGTGTTTGGAGAACCTGATACTAACAGGCCAGATAGAGGGAAAAAGAGACAGGGGAAAGCAACGGATAACATATTTGAAGGACCTAATCAGGTGGATGATGGAACGAGGGTTGCATGGTGTAACAGGAGAAGGCGTGCTAAGGGAGATGTGGAAGGCCATGATCGCCTACGTCCTGAAGGGACAAGGCACATAGAAGAAGAAGCGCAAGAATCTTCGAAAGATACCGTAAGCAGTACAAAAGTTTTAAAAACATGTAGGAGCGCTCGAGATATTAAGATAATTGCGCTTTTAATATTAAAGTTCACCTAATACAAGACCCGATAGCCACTTAAGGTAGAGGGTTACAGTGTAAGGTGTGTGGTATAATTGCAAAAAGATCTGGTAGGAAATGAAAATTATGAGGATAAGGAGGATACATAATAACTGACTGGGGACTTGAAGAGGTATGTTGCGATCAAGGAAGTATTCACCCGGGAGTCTGTCCCATGAAGTAGCATTTCTTTGGAAAGGGTGGTCTGGGTGGGCCTTCTTCGTTATAATTGGAATACGGTGGAAATGACGGTGATTCGACTTCGTGGAAGTAGCACGGTGCGTCTTACATGTAAAGATCTGAATTCGTGGAACGAAAGAGTAGAGTTCATCTGAGCATTTGCTATGGAAATAGCAATGGTGTAACAATAGGCTAGCTACGTTGCAGTTTGCGGTTTCAGGGTGGATAATATGTCATTTCTCAAAAGGTCGTGTAAACGATTTTGAAAAAAGGTCGTGTAAACGATTTTGAACTCTTGTCAAGCCAGTAAAATGAAGAGTGAGCAGTCCCAGCCCAGATGAGGCAAAAGCACTCCAAGATTTGGTCCAATGTGACTTTTGTTAAGACAAAGCATAGCAGAAGAAGTCGGGTACGTTCTGGAGGGAAGGAATGAGCCAATCATTTTCCAAGCGTTTTTTGCAATGAATTTTGATGCATTCCAACAGTAGTAGTAGTAGTAGTAGTAGCAGCAGTATAGATAAAAGCCCTCGGATAACCAAAACATTTGGACAGTTTTCATATAATTCATGTCCTCAAAAGAAAAAAAAATCATAAGATCACATGAAAAATTACATAAAAATTAATCATACTACTTTATCTGTCACTCCTTAATGAAACTTGCATAAAAGAGAGACTGCTGTTAAAATATGCAATATATATATATATATATATATCCATGTCTATATGCTTCTGCACACATGAAAGTATAATTATTTTTGAATGACAACGAAAATGATCCTAATTAGTTTACAAGGAAACAATCAAGTCAATAGGAATTAATGTTTTAATCGATCGGAAAATATTGATTAAAATATTAAAACTAGAGATTAAAAACAATCGAACGGTCAACGAGTTTGACTTCGAGGCTTTATATTTTTGCATCAATCAAGAAAGACAGAAAGAGACATAGATAGATAGATAGATAGATAGATAGATAGATAGATAGATAGATAGATAGATAATGAAGGGACTGGGATAGATAGATCAGATAGATAGATAGATAGATAGATAGATAGATAGATAGATAGATAGATAGATAGATAGATAGATAGAAATGAAGAGACTGAGATGAGATAGATAGATAGATAGATAGATAGATAGATAGATAGATAGATAGATAGATAGATAATGAAGGGACTGGGATAGATAGATAGATAGATAGATAGATAGATAGATAGATAGATAGATAGAAATGAAGAGACTGAGATAGATAGATAGATAGATAGATAGATAGATAGATAGATAGATAGATAATGAAGGGACTGGGATAGATAGATAGATAGATAGATAGATAGATAGATAGATAGATAGATAGATAGATAGAAATGAAGAGACTGAGATAGATAGATAGATAGATAGATAGATAGATAGATAGATAGATAGATAGATAATGAAGGGACTGGGATAGATAGATAGATAGATAGATAGATAGATAGATAGATAGATAGATAGATAGATAGATAGATAGATAGAAATGAAGAGACTGAGATAGATAGATAGATAGATAGATAGATAGATAGATAGATAGATAGATAGATAGATAGAAATGAAGAGACTGAGATAGATAGATAGATAGATAGATAGATAGATAGATAGATAGATAGATAGATAAAAACAGACAAAGAAAGAAAGAAAGATTTAACTAATAGAAAAATAAGCAAAGTTATATATATATATATATGTAAACATGTTACGGAAATTAACGAATTTTAACGAAACTTGGTTATAAGCAACCGACAATTTGTAATGAATTATTTTGAGTATCGGTAAAAATAATGTTCAAAATAATTCATTACATATATATATATATATATATATATATATAAATTTATAAGAGATAAATAATATAAATGTCGGATCTAAAAGAAAAGAAAAGAGAAGCCTAGAAAAACGGAAGCGAAGGGACGATGGTCTGTTGTCGCTAGTGTGTCTTGATTCAGTCATGACTCAAATCCTTAGAACCTGACAATGGCATCTTCAATGTTCGTGTCGGACTTCCATGTGCGACACGACGGTTCTGATTGAAAACATCAAGTATCGTCGGGCAAAATCCACATCGCACACCCGCAGACCGAAAGATCAAACAGTAGTAATCTTGACAAGATTTAAAGCCGAAAATTATCACCAAGAAATCCTAATTTATACAACAAAAATAACTTATTTGGCAAACCGAAGGCGATTCAATACCAGATGTTTTATCCATAAAATTTGTAATGGCAAAATATTGGTTTGTTGTAAAGAACTCACTAATTAAATACTTCATATTTTGATTAAATTATGTGGAATCCTTTCTTTCAGATCAAAAAATGGTATTTAATTGTTGCTTAGCGGCATATCAACCTGTATGGATTAATTAATGCCGGAATCTAAATATATATATTTTTTTTTTGGTACAATTTTATTATATATTTGGAGATAATAACAAAATAATGATAAAAGTCATGAAAACCTCGGAACCACCTCTTAATTGCTGTTGTTCCCAGGTCCACCCTTACCCGGTGTGGTAGCACCTGTTAGGATTCCAGCTATTGACAAATATTTAACCTCCAAGCTGGGGTCAAAGCATTATGAAAGTATAAAAATACACATTTTTGAAGGAAAAAAATTATTCTCAGCAAAACATTTTTTAATACAAAACTAGAAGACATTTTCAATTTTCTAAAATAAAAAAGAATAAAATCAAAAAATTTTCATTAAACTCTGACTAAATCAACCTTCTCACTATAACCGAACATTAAAAAAATATCTTAAAACTTCACCTTTTGTCATAAGATAACCCACAGAGGTGTTGATATGCCGTTAAACAAAACTTAAACACAAACTAAGCGGAAGCTTAGATGTGACAAAAGGCCAAATGTATGGGGCATCCAGTGAGTATCAAACTCACTATTTTGTCCGAATTGTTCTAGCGCCAAAAGCTTGTTAATCATTACACCACATCGGAGTGCCCCAGTGTGAGTTTTTACACCAAAAATCTGATGTTGTTTTATCATTTAAGTGCCATACATGATACACGTTTGGGCGATCATGTCTCGAAAGAAACATAATTGCCTCTACAGAAGATTTTCCCACAATAGGTTGCCATAACTTTCTGCGGTTGACTGGTTGCCAACCAAGGCTAGAGAACCCAATTCGTGCTACTATTTAACCCATAGTGGAGAGAGAAGAGACGGATTAATACATTTCCCAAGGGTTTTTGCGCGTAAGTGAATGCAACGAATTCAACTGGAATTCGAACTTGGCTGTCCGGTTTCTCGCTCCGAGCCGATATCCACTGCACCTCAACGCACATATGCAGATAATTTTTCTGAAGAGGCTAAAAATAAGGCATTTTCGATTTTGTTGCATTGTACCCAGATCGATTGTTCTGAAAGGATTAAAACTGGTGTAAAAAATTCAGGGATCGAACTATGAACTTCGGACAGCTTATCCTTAACTTCATGAACAATACTCAACACCTTATACGAAAACTGAAAAAGGCAATAAGCAATTAAACAAACAGACCTTGTAGGTTCTTTTTAATCAGACTTGTTTGGATGGATACTTGATGTGTAAACATAATATATATATATATATATATATATATATATATATATATATATATAGGAAAGAATATTAATAAAAAGTTTTGAATTTAAAGACGTACTTTTTTAAACAGTATTTGATACTGTTTAAAAAAGTACGTCTTTAAATTCAAAACTTTTTATTAATATTCTTTCCTATACATATTAAGACAGTATACGTGGATGATCATCACTATGTTATTTGGACCTTATATATATATATATATATATATATATATATATATATATATATATATATATATATATATATCCGAGTGAATACAGAACGAACAAAGAATTTTTACGACGTCCAAAACATTAATTTAAAACAGTGCTCGATATATAATATATAGAGCTGTGAATATTTATTATAAATTATATTTTAGAACATTTACATCATTTATATATATATATATATATATATATATATATATATATATATATCCACTACAAATGGTACATTCGTTTCGACATTGAAACTTCAATGTCTCATCAGGCGGTATGTATAGGAATGGAAAGTCTCTTTTCTTATATTTGGTCAGTTGTGTTTGGGATGTTGGTTGGGGTTAGTGATAAGGGAACAAGTCATGTGTATTGACCGTTAGAATTTTGAAGAAAGTGGTGTGGGTAGTTAAAATGGTTGATTAATGAGAGTCTTTGATTTCTAGACAGATTTAATATTAGCAGTTATAATGTAAGATTTTATTATCTTGCGACTAGACTATATCCTTTGCATTTCTTAGAAGAGCCGGTGAGGGGTGGGATGCTTGTTTTGTACAGAATATTTTTGTATTTAAGCAGAGTTTTTATAATTAATGTAAATTTGTATATTTAATCTTAATTTTGGATTCAGGAAATGGATTTTTCCTATTAAATTTTAAATTTTTAATTAAATCACAATTTGGAAACCGATTTTTTGTATTAAATTTTAAATTTTAAATTTCTTTTCTTATACTTGGTCAGTTGTGTGGGATTTTGGCGAGGGGGTTATATATATATATTATAAATTATAATTTAGAACATGTTCAAGTTGCAATCTGCTACAAGGTGTACATTTTGTTTCATAGCTTCTTTTCTCGCACTTTCCGCTTGTGGAATTACCTGATGTTTACTTGCTTCCCCGATATCTACAATCTCCAAGAATTTAAATGTAAAGTCAATTGTCAACTCCTATCTCACTAACTTGCATTCTCTCTCCCATGCTCTCATCTCATTTCTGCAGTATTCTCATCCCTCTCCTACCCGCTTCCTGACACCCCCTGTATTCTGCCACTCCTTCTCATAACTTTCCTTCTATGTAACCCCCTGTACAACAGTGGCAGTAAAATGCCTTGCTTGGGGAGATACGATTATAAAAAAAAAAGTTTGCTTATACACGCTTATATACTATTAGTTTAATAGGAGTAGATAGGTTAACCTATTATTCAGTTCATGAACAGGTGTAGAGGCTCATTCCTTGTTCCCTGTTTAGGATGTGGTTTCCGGCTTTCTCTTTTCCAATCTTTTCACTCTTACGTAGCCCCCTGCACAACAGTGGCGTTACCGCCTTGCTTGGGGTGATATGATTAAAAAAAAAAAAAAAAAAATTGCTCCCCAGTTTTTTTGAACAGGAGTAGATGTTGATCTTTTGTTTCCTGTTTAGGATTGAGTTTCCTGTTTCCTCTCAAACTATCTGATGTGGCGAACCGGTAGTTGTTTTTTTTGTTTTTTTTTTTTTTCAAAGTGCCAGGGACCGGCAAGCAAAGCAAGCCAATCCAGCTGATTAAGATGTGGTGGGTGGGGACTGTGAACCCCGGAATTTGTTTGTTTGTTTGTTTGTTTGTTTGTTTGTTTGTTTGTTTGTTTGTTTGTTTGTTGAGATATGTTAGGATGTGCGTTGTGGCACAGTGGATATCGGCTTGGAACGAGAAATCGGGTAGCCGAGTTCGAATTCCAGCTGAATTCGTTGCTTTCACTTACACGCAAATACCCTTGGGAAAGGTATTAATCCCTCTTTTCCCTCCAGTTATGGGTTAAATAACAGGACAGATTGGGTTCTGTAGCCTTGGCTGGCAACCAATCTACCGCAGAAAGCAATGGCAACATACTGCGGGATAATCTTCTGCCCGATCAGTCATGTCTCTTTCAAGACATGATCGCTCAAGCGTGTATCATGTATGGCACTTAACTGACTGACTATTTCAGGGACATTTTGAGACTATCTGTAATAAGCATGAGAACATGATATCTTGTCCATTCTAAGGGCAGTCATTATTGACGTAACAAGTCTTCCCAGTGTGCCATTGATCGGTACCATATTTGTGCTATATTAGTTATGGCCACTGGTTTCGAGGGTATATATTTTTAAAATCCAGAAAAATACTTAAGGTTAATATTAATACTTCGTAAGCAATTTGAATTTAATAAAAGGCATTAATCTTCTCAAAAAACAAAATATGAATTTTAATTAATTTAAGACGTATTTAAAATATATGATATGTATATATCATGGATATAATGAATGGAACAAAGTCTGATGCGTATTCAGTTCACTGTTTTGCTGTTCATTATATCGCATTCGTTAGTTGGATAACAATAACTTTTAACATGAGTGAGTAAATGAACAATGTAGCCATAATAATATAAAACTAAAATAAAAATGTAAAAAAACAAAAAAAAAAAACAAACGAAACCGAGTCAAATATCCGTGCAGTCTCTCGTGGCATAGAGTATTAATATTATTTCTGTCTTTTCTGGAAAATCTCCGCGCACCGGCAGATGATGGCCCGCGTACCGGCGACGGTACGCGTACCACACTTTGAGTAGCACTGTTCTAAAATATAGTTTTACACGATACGTCTAATGCCTCCACATAAACTCCGAAGTTTATTCACTAATTTAATCTTGACCCCTTCAAATCTAGAATTAGTTGTCTATCTTTCCTGTATAGACCCCACTCTTAGAACTTCACTTCTTGGCCTTTTTTAAGCTAATACAACTCTACCCAGTAACGCCCTACCTTGAGAAGCCCCTGGGTCTTGTATTAGGTAAACTTTAGTAAAAAAAAAAAAAAAAAAAATACTACCCAGCAATCTTTAGTTATCTTGTTTACCTCGTTGAACTGTGACGATCTCTGTGACCAAGTTTTGTTAAAGCACGTTGAATCAGACGGTGGTTCCTTCTACAAAGAAGGACCCAAATTCGAACCCTACTGAAGGGTACATTTTTCTTTATTAAGTCTCTCGAATGCGCTGGTTTGTAAACATAAGTCGTACTGCTAAAAAAACAATATCAAAAATCAAAAAAAAAAAAATCAGTGTGTCTACTGAAACACGGGTATCCTAAAAAATAACGCTTAGAGTAATAGGAAATAATATCGGATTGATAATAAAATCCATTAACTCGTTATATATGTGTGTGCAGGGGGGGGGGTGTAAAATACCTAAAGTTAGGAAAAAACAAAGTAAAGCCTGCTGAAGAGCGACGCCTAACAAGTTTATTTCAGACACCATTTTTAGTGGAGGGAGTTTTATCCTCACTGAGTGTCTCACTGAAGTAAGTCTTCTAACTAAGCGTAGTCAATATCGACTTAGTGAAAAAAATGATCGATTTCGGAAATAAAACAATTTGCAACGTCAAAATACACATCCCTGTGACGGTCAATTTGAAATGGAAAAATTCGGGGTGGAAATGATGAAACGGATTATTAAATGGCTAATTAGACTAATTGCTCTAATTTAGTTAATTAAATCAATTTACGTATAATTAATGTACTTAAGTAATAAAGACATGGATAATTTCTTATTAATAGAAACGTTATATGTAGTAATTATACATGTTTGAGTAGAACAATAATCGTTGATTTTGACGTCATTTTGCGCTCTTTATGTCCAAATCCGTGAATTTGTTTTACTCATGTTAAATCTAAAAAAAAAACTTTATATAATTATATATATTTTTATCCATAATGTTGAATGTATTGAATTCTTCAGGTTTCTTCAGGTTAATGCTAAAAATCTTTTCCTCAGGCTGATGCCAAAAACTACCACAAAACTTAACTGATTTATCTAAGATGGAATGATCCATTATGACAGGTCTCTAATTTGAATTAAACACACTGTACTTATTTTCAATTTTTCTAGTTAAATTGTTCATCTATATTGCATATGATCTATTGCACTGGTCCATACGATTTTTGGTGCCAAGAAACAAAACCCTTTTTTAGCTAAATTGATGGAGGCTGATTGTGAAAATGATCTCAGATTTTCCCGTTTAGCTGGGCACCTCGACGTGGTGTAATGGTTAGTAAGCTTGTCTCGCTAGAACCTATTACAACTAGGTATTGAATTCGATCCTCACTGGGTGCCCCATACTTTCGGCCTTGTACCGCATCTAAGCTGGGCTTAGAAAATCAACAGATTTTCATGTTTAGCTACTGTTTTTGCTGTACTGAAATTGCTCATTTATTGGGGAAAACAAAACTTTATATAATTATATATTTTTTATCCATAATGTTGAATGTATTGACTTCTTCAGGTTTCTTCAGGTTAATGCTAAAAATCTTTTCCTCAGGCTGATGCCAAAAACTACCATAAAACTTAACTGATTTATCTAAGATGGAATGATCCATTATATGTTTCTAATTTGAATTAAACACACTGTACTTATTTTCAATTTTTCTAGTTAAATTGTTCATCTATTGCACTGGTCAACACGATTTTTGGTGACAAGAAACAAAACTTGTTTTTAGATAATTTGATGGAGGCTGATTCTGAAAATGACCTCAGATTTTCATGATTAGCTACCGTTTTTGCTCCACTGAAATTGAATGAGCCGATCATCTTTACAGTATCTTTAGCAATTAATCATATGTATGAGTCCCATTTAAGGTCCACTTGTTCAAATAAACATGGTTGGTGCATACTAACTCCGAGCCCCACGACGCGGTAGAAGGCTAACCTGGTTGGAGGCCCTGGGTAGAGCTTTAAATCATGACTCTTCCTATCTTTTTCTAACTGCATTTATATACGTTACGGCTCTATCCTAGGTCCTGTGCTCTTTCTGATCTACATCAATGATCTCCCCGATGTCATAACATCCCAAGTAGGCATGTACGCTGATGACACCACAGTTTACTCTCGCCTCGATCAAAAATCTGGTGTGTGCGACAAGGCGAACCTCGCTGCCGAGCTTGAAAAGGATTGGGGTAAGAAATGGCTCGTAAATTTCAATTCTTCCAAAACGAAGCTGCTATCAATTAACCACCATAGACAACCGCACCTACCTCCCATTAGCATGGAACAGGCTTGCCTCCCAGAGAGTAAAACACTACACCTGCTTGGCCTGACACTCTCAGCGGACCTCAAGTGGAATGACTACGTCGAATCCATTGCTAAATCCGCTGCTATGAAAGTCGGCTCTCTGTGCAGGGCCCGGAAGTTCTTTCCGTCTGAATCTATCCTGCACATATATAAATCTACCATCCGCTCATGCATTGAATACTGCTGCCACATCTGGTCGGGTGCCCCTGCTATTCTCCTCGGGGTTCTTGACAAAATACAACGGAGAATCTGTAATGTGATCGATACCGATTTGGCTGACCGCCTGCAGTATCTCTCTCACCGGTGTGACGTGGCTTCCCTGTGCCTCTTCTATAAATACTTTCACGGCTTCCGCTCCGATGAACTTAGATCACTGGTGCCCCCTAGGTACGAATTTGCACGAGATACTAGATTAGCAACTAGGTCCCACCCTTTTACAGCGAAACCGATGAAATGTAACCGCAATTTCTACTCCAACAGCTTCTTTCCTCGCATTTCCCGCCTGTGGAATTCCCTACCGCATGCTTGCTTCCCCGACGGGTACAACCTCCAGGAGTTTAAATGTAGGGTCAATAGAAACCTCCTAACACACTAACTCACACCCACTCTCTCCAACTCTCTCCCTATGTACATCCTAAGTCGTCTATCACCCTCCTTCTGACATTTCCTATACCCAATCGCTCTATGTAACCCCCTGCGCTATAGTGGCAGTGGAATGCCTTGCTTGGGGTGAAACGATTAAAAAAAAATTAAACTAAACACAACTGATTTTAAATGATGAAAACTTTTCGCGGAGTTTGACATCACTTTGAGGTCATTTGTTTGCCCAAATCTGTGAATTTGTTTTACTCATGGTAAATCTCCAAAAAACACTGTATAAAATTCATTATTTTTTATCCATAATTTTGAATGTGTTAAAATTCTTAAACATTTTAGCAAGAAAGTTGTAGTTAAAATTGCCACAAAACATTGTTGACTTATTTAAGATGGAATGATCTGTTATGACATGTTTTTATTTTGTATTTAGATACATTGTATTTATGTTCAATTTTCTAGTTGAATTATTCATTTCTATTACATCAGTTAATCAGTTAATTGTCATATGTGAAACACGCTTTGGGCGATCATGTCTCGAAAGAGACATGACTGATTGGGCAGAAGATTATTCCGTAGTCGTTTGTCTATTACATATGATTCAATATTGTACATAATCAAGTTGCAATAAAATTTGTTTTTTTTATGAATATACCATATGAAAATTGAGACGTAGTAGACTTTTCTGCGGTAGACTAGTTGCCAACCAAGACTATAGAACCCAGTCTGCTCTGCTATTCAACCCATAGCTGGAAATAGAAGAGAGATGGATTCATACCTTTCCTTTTAGTATTGTTTTCAAGTCACATGGTTATCTCCCTCTAACCCTGCAAGTTACTTGTTCACCACTGCTGTAGCCTGGTATGGAACTCACAACTCTAAGAGTCAAGTCAGGAACTAACCAACGTCTATATCAATTGGGCCATGTGTCCTTAAAGACATGACTTCCAATCGAAGCTTTACGCAAGGAATGAGGATAATATACCCCAGTGATTGTAATAAAGGGTTCGGTTCGAAATTTCTAGCACCTGAAGAAGACCGGAGCGTACTATGACCGAAACGTCGTACAAATGGCAACCAAGATGAGGACAATAGTCCGAATAATGTAAATACTGCAAATACTACCTCATCTCAAGAAATATAGACAAGTATTCCATGCCTTCTCCAAACCAGGAAAAGAGAGCCAGTAATCTTTAAAAAAGTTGTATTTGCACTAAAGTCCGAGACGAATTAATGTGTATTCCTTTTTTTGGTGTCTAGCAGTAGATAGGCGATGTTTTGCTAGCTGCTTGTTAAGAGTATCATTACCGGCCAAGCGCGGTGCATACTAATTAGGGAAGAGGGATCCAACAGTATATTTTAGAAAAGCTTTCGAGATGAGAAAAATTGAGCAGAAAAATAAAGATAATTTTAATGGTCATTCATTGAAAGAGATTTGTCACTTTTTAGCTTTTATGATCAATCAAGAACAGGTCATTTTAACGGAGTTGTGGCCGAGGTTGTATGCAAAGGAAACTTTTTAGAAAAATCTGACCACTTTAGTTTGCTATTCTAAAGAAAGTTTGCCAAAATATTTCTAACAGCCGCTTCCTTGGGTCGCGCACATCTTTACTGCTCATTCCTGTGATCAGAAGATTACACTTTTGTCTTGATGTTCTGTTACCACAGCAAAGAGACTGCATTGATTTACTTCCCTTTATCTGTTCCTTTTTGCGTTGTGGCGCAGTGGATATCGGCTCGGAATGAGAAATCGGGGAACCGAGTTCGAATTCCAGTTGAATTCCTCGCATTCACTTACGCGCAAATACCCTTGGGAAAGGTATTAATCCGTCTCTTCCTTCCAGTTATGGGTTAAATAACAGGACAGATTGGGTTCTATAGCCTTGGTCGGCAACCAGTCTACCGTAGAAAGCAATGGCAACCTACTGCGGGATAATGTTCTGCCCAGTCAGTCATGTCTCTTTGGAGACATGATCGCCCAAAGCGTGTATCGCGCATGGTACTTAACTGACTGACTTTTTAGGTTAGACACCGTTTTTGATCACCTTCACTTTGTCCTTAGTTCTCACCAGAATCCGCACAGTTAAGCAACGTCAAGCCTGATCAGTACTTAGATGGGTGACCGCTTAGAAATACTAGGAACTGTAATCTTGAGTGTGCCGTAGGTGTAATGCATAACAACTCTGAACTGAATTGTTAATCATAATTGTCGGACTCTCTGCTTTCGGGAACCCAGACGTAGCTATGCCGAAAGGCAGATTCTCATTTGGGGTAAATAGACGAGAGCACGACCTCTACGGGGAAATTTTTCCCGAGCGTACGCACTCGGAGTGCCCCACGGTAAAACTCGGCCTTGTGTCACTTTCCGCCTGTGCGTGGAGGTTCGGGTAAATACCATGTTCGTTATAGTCATTTACGCGCAACGCACTTGGGAAAGGTATATGAATCTATTTCTCCTCCAATCTATGGGTTAATATGGATTAATTAATAGGACTTGTGTCAGTAAATCATTGTTATATGTAAAAAAAATGTCTAACAATCTAAAAATAATTTACAGCTTGCAAGAAGTTGATAAGCAGTAAAAAAAACAAAACACGCCAATCAATCAACGGATGCGCTTTTGTAGTGCAATGAATATCGGCTCGAAACGAGAAATCGGGGAGCCGAGTTCAAATTCCAGTTGAATTCCTTGCATTCACTTACGCACAATTACTCTTGGAATTTAATCCAGTCTGCTGCAGAAAGCAATGGCAACATACTGCGGATAATCTTCTGCCCAGTCAGTCATGTCTCTTTCGAGACATGATCTCTCAAAGCATGTATCACGTATGGCACTGAACTGACAGAATCAAATATCATATTTGAAAGTTTATTCTGTTTAAAGGTGAGAAATGAGGATCTGATGAACAAAAATCGTTGATAACACTTTTCCCTTATGGGGACTTCGACATAGTATAATGGTTAACAAGCTTATCTCGCTATATTATTACGACTGAGTAGTGAATTTGTTCCTCACTGGGTGTTTCACACTTTCGGCCTTGAGGCACATCTAAGCTACGCTTAGAAAATCATTCAGTTCATTTCGACGGGATTTAATGGTTAGCATGCTTATCTCGTTAGAAGCAACTAGATCGATTTAGTAGCGGATTCGATCCTCAATGGGTGCCCCTATAATTTCGGACTTGTGCCGCACTTAAGCTACGCTTAGAAACCCACCATTTTTCTTTTTCAATTGGAGTAGATAGACTAAACTATCGCCCGGTTCACACTCCACCCACGTCTATTGAACAGGTGAAGAGGCTCATCCCGTGTTCCCTGTTTAGGATGTGGTTTCCGGCCTTCTCTTTTCTAGTCTTTTCACTTTTTTTTTTTTCAATTGGAGTAGATAGACGAAACTATCGCCCGGTTCACACTCCACCCACGTCTATTGAACAGGTGAAGAGGCTCATCCCTTGTTCCCTGTTTAAGATGTGCTTTCCGGCTTTCTGTTTCCCAATCTTTTCACTCCTATGTAGCCCCCTGCACATCAGTGGCTTTACCGCCTTGCTCGGGGTGATATGATTAAAAAAAAATATAATAATACTTTTAGTATTAACATTATTTGTTTTTTATCCTCATTTTAAATACTCTGTTTAGTCCAAATGGCAAATATTTTTAGAAAATTGAATATTTGTCTAAATAAAAAATGTCATTATCCCTATCGATATTTTTATTTTTTCACTCCCTCTTTCTCTCTCTCGCACACATATCTCATATATATACGCGTATCACTGGTGCCCCCTAGGTATGAATTTGCACGAGATACTAGATTGGCAACTAGGTCCCACCCTTTTGAAACAGATAAGATGTAACCGCAATTTCTACTCCAACAGCTTCTTTTCTCGCACTTCCCGCCTGTGGAATTCCCTTCCGTATACTTGCTTCCCCGACAGCTACAATCTCCAGGAGTTTAAATGTAAGGTCAATAGACACCTCCTAACACACTAATTCGCATATATTCTCTCAGACACTCTTCCCATTTACGCAACGCTCATCCTCGGTATCCTTACCCATCTATCACCCTCCTTATGACATTTCCTATCACTTTCCCCTATGTAACCCCCTAACCACTCTTTCTCATCACGTTCCCCTATGTAACCCTCTAACCACTCTTTCTCATCACTTTCCCCTATGGAACCCCCTAAACACTCATTCTCATCACTTTCCCCTATGGAACCCTCTAACCACTCTTTCTCATCACTTTCCCCTATGGAACCCCCTAACCACTCTTTCTCATCACTTTCCACTATGTAACCCCCTAACCACTCATTCTCATCACTTTCCCCTATGGAACACCCTAAACACTCATTCTCATCACTTTCCCTATGGAACCCCCTAAACACTCGTTCTCATCACTTTCCCCTATGGAACCCCCTAAACACTCATTCTCATCACTTTCCCCTATGGAACACCCTAAACACTCATTCTCATCACTTTCCCCTATGGAACCCTCTAACCACTCTTTCTCATCACTTTCCCCTATGGAACCCCCTAACCACTCTTTCTCATCACTTTCCACTATGTAACCCCCAAACCACTCATTCTCATCACTTTCCCCTATGGAACACCCTAAACACTCATTCTCATCACTTTCCCTATGGAACCCCCTAAACACTCGTTCTCATCACTTTCCCCTATGGAACCCCCTAAACACTCATTCTCATCACTTTCCCCTATGGAACACCCTAAACACTCATTCTCATCACTTTCCCTATGGAACCCCCTAAACACTCGTTCTCATCACTTTCCCCTATGGAACCCCCTAAACACTCATTCTCATCACTTTCCCTTATGCAACCCCCTAACAACTCTTTCTCATCACTTTAGCCAATATAACCCTCTGCGCAACAGTGGCAGTGATATGCCTTGCTTGTGGTGAAGTGATTAAAAAAAAAATATGCTTATTTAGCTTAACCTAGTCTGGCAAAAGGCCAATTCCAAACAATCTTGCTTTTTACTATTTCAAGTCGATACTTTTACTCACGAGTGTGGACGTGCTTGTGAGTCTTTCTATGCGAAAACAAAAGCGAAATGTACAATAATAATAATAATAATAATAATAATAATAATAATAATTAGGAAAAGGAAATAAAATATCAATTAAGCCATTTTTATTTGGCGCCGATAACGCTTGGGAGTGTTTCATCTTTTCATTACTTTACCATTTCTAATTTACTACAAGGAGTGTTTCCAGTTTTACGCGTCTTTCCCCACGTGACGAACTTTATGAATGGCGGGAACAGCTGCTACTAGTACTACTACTGCGCGCATCCGTGCCTCCCTCGGTCGATGACAACAACTGAGATGAGTTTTTCTTTGGCAACCGTGTCAGTGCGCTCGTGAAAATTCATTCGTTCATTCATAATAGGAAAAGAATGCCTCCCTTTCAAGCGATCGCTTATCGAAAAAAAGTCGGGGGGGGGGGGTCTTGAATTGGTTTACGAGAATTTAGGACGACCTGATTTCGATTTCCTTCTTGGTTAACAGGTTGAAAAAATGAAAAATTATTTTCTTTTTGAACAAGGTTTCTCTAAGTTTAAGTTGTGTGAATGTGGATTTGTAATAGAATATAGCGAATTTTACGGACCCTCGACATTTTTCAGTCAGTTAAGTGCCATACGTGATACACACTTTGGGCGATCATGTCTCAAAAGAGACATGATTGACAGGGCAGAAGATTATCTCGCAGTAGGTTGCCATTGCTTTCTGTGGTAGATTGGTTGCCAGCCAAAGCTATAGAACCCAATCTGTCCTCTTATTTAACCCATAACTGGAGGGAAGAGACAGATGAATACCTTTCCCAAGGTTATTTGTGCACAAATGAATGTAAAGAATTCCACTGGAATTCGAACTCGGCTCCCCGATTTCTCCTTCCGAGCCGATATCCACTGCACCACAATGAAGGAAAACTCTTACGATGAGAGTTGCATAAATAAATGGCATTAGCGCGCACACACACACACACACACACACACGCGCGCATATATATATCCTGGTAAAGAGGACCTAAGGTTTTACGATTTTCAGTTCCCTGGCATATTAATCATCCATATATTAATCATCCATATACAAACCTGTTTCGCTGTATCACAGCTCGTCAGTGTGGCCATATATATATATATATATACCCTTGTGAAAATTAATTGAAAAAAAACCCTCAAAAACACAAGTAATGTTTTCTTAGGATCTTTCACACTTTCCCTGATCACGTCAACGTCGTCTCTTAGCGTTGTTTTACTTTTCCGACCGCATTTTCCTACACGTTTTGGATTGATGGATCCAGTTTGTTTGTTCGCCTTGATGACATGATTGACGGTTGAAAAGCTGACACCAACAATATCCGCGATCTCTCTGTAAAGCTTTTCTCGTGTGTTCGTGTCCGCTTTACAAATTTCGTAGACTTCCTTGGAGTAACGTACAACACAAACAATGGCCATAGGACAACTAATCGACAGTCGGGGCAATGGTGTCTTGGCTAGGTAAAAATCTGATGCAACCACGGATGACGAAATATGTTCAAGGCCAAGCAAATTTCATCATCCCGACGAAAAAAGATTCATATTACTGCACACCACTGCAAAATACCTAATCTGATGAAAAAATAAAAGTCGATTACACCCTGACCGCCAGTGGGTCTAAACTGACCGCATGGTTAAAGAAAGGAAACTAAAGCCGTTGCTTCAATTAATTTACACAAGGTATATATATATTATAAATTATGTTTTAGAACATGTACATAATTTCTTCTATATATGTCCTCTTCTCTACAATCATATGGCTGTTTCAGTGTTTGGAACCCAAACACATCATCGCACTGCTGAAACAGGATCCGTAGCACCACGCCATACGTGATACACATTTTGGGCGATCATGTCTCGAAAGAGACATGTCTGACAGAGCAGAAGATTATCCCGCAGTAGATTGCCATTGCTTTCTGCGGTAGACTGGTTGCCAGCCAAAGCTATAGAACCCAATCTATCCTGTTATTTAACCCATAACTAGAGTAAAGAGATGGATTAATACATTTCCCAAGTTATTGAACAGGTTAAGAGGCTCATCCCTTGTTCCCTGTTTAGGATGTGGTTTCCTGCTTTCTCTTTTCCAATCTTCTCACTTTGTTTTTTTTTTGTTTTTTTTTTGTTTTCTCAATTGGAGTAGAAAAATCTATCTATCCACCCACGTCTATTGAACAGGTTAAGAGGCTCATCCCTTGTTCCCTGTTTAGGATGTGGTTTCCGGCTTTCTCTTTTCCAATCTTCTCACTTTGTTTTTTTTTTTTCTCAATTGGAGTAGAAAAATCTATCTATCCACCCACGTCTATTGAACAGGTTAAGAGGCTCATCCCTTGTTCCCTGTTTAGGATGTGGTTCCGGCTTTCTCTTTTCCAATCTTTTCACTATTACGTAGCCCCCTGCACATCAGTGGCGTTACCGCCTTGCTCGGGGTGATACGATTAAAAAAAAAAGTGAATCCAACGAATTCGAACTCGGCTCCACGATTTCTCGTTCCGAGCCGATATCCACCGCACCGCAACGCACATCCTCTGTGTATCCGAAGTTCATTTATGTTTA
The DNA here is from genome assembly GCA_037127315.1 of Ascarosepion bandense. Taxonomy (NCBI): domain Eukaryota; kingdom Metazoa; phylum Mollusca; class Cephalopoda; order Sepiida; family Sepiidae; genus Ascarosepion; species Ascarosepion bandense. The sequence continues at coordinate 32,756 of JBBBDQ010001926.1, forward strand.
CAGTTTGAAGTCATGTTTTCATGTAGCGAGATAGGTCGATCTCCCTCATAAGTTCGGATGTGAGAGATATAAAGGACAACTGAGGGAAGAAAGAAGGACAGTTCTAATTTAATGTAATAATTAAGAAGCATGGGTCGCATGTTGTTAATGTTGTCATGAGTGAAATTTCAACTGGGCGCTTAATAATGGACGCCTGTTACTAAATTAGTTTTACTGATACAAAGTGCGTTTACGTTATGTCCATTAGATTATTTGTAATTAGCCAGGTAAACATCAACCCAATAATGCTCTCTTTATTTCTTGTAAGCGAACGAGGAAAAGTGTTTTGAAGTGAGGGGGTGAACGGTCTAACCGACGTTTGCTTTCCTTTAACGTAGCGGGTGAGCGGTCCTCTGTGGTTTAGGCCGCTTGGGACCACTGTCTTATAGAGAAAAGTCTTCTTTGTCCTGTAAGCTTTCGTCTAAAAAAGAAATTCTTCAAGAACCCAGGGTCTGTTCTTAATTCACTCCACTCAGCTCACCTCTTTCAGGATCGGTTGACCTGCTTCACTCAGCTGACCTTGTTTGTCTAGATGATTTATGTAACATCCTGCAGATGTGTCGTGAACAAGATAACACCTGGAAGCTGGTATCTCTACATGTGTGTGGGGAACCAAATCGTCAAAAACTATGCAGCATGATGGTAAAAGAGATATTTATTTTCCGCGTCTAAAACAATCCTGCACATATATAAATCTACCATCCGCCCGTGCATTGAAGACTGCTGCCAGATCTGGTCAGGTGCTCCTGTTATCCACCTGGGTGTCCTTGACAAAATCCAACGGAGAATCTGTAATGTAATAGATCCCAACTTGGCAGCTCAGATACAGTCACTTTCTCACCGGCGCAATGTGGCTTCTTGTGTCTCTTCTACAAATACTTTCACGGCTTCTGCTCCGATGAACTTACCTCACTGGTGACCCCTATATATAAATTTACTCGAGCCAAAAGATTAGCAACTAGGTCCCACCCTTTTTCTGTTAAACTAATAAATTGTAAACGCAAATTCTACTCCAACAGCTTCTTTTCTCGCACTTCCCGCCTGTGGAATTCCCTTCCATTTACTTGCTTTCTCGACAGCTACAATCTCCAAGAATTTAAATGTAAATCAATAGTCATCTCTAGTCTCACTAACCTGCATCTTCCCTCTCATGCTTCTTTCTCCGTCCACTCCACTCTCATCAGTATTCTCATCCTTCTCTTACCCACTTTCTGACACCCTCTATAACCTGCCATTCTTTCTCATAACTTTCCTCCTCTGTAAACCCCTGCAAAAGAGTGGAAGTAAAATGCCTTACTTGGGGCGATATGATTATAATAAAAAAAACATAAAAAAACGCGTGAGCGATGTCTCTCCAGTTATTGCAATTTTTCATCTTATCTTCAAGTTTGGTGTCGCCGAGCTTGCGATAAGGCGATAAGGCGAGATTGCACCTCGTAGTTTGCTCCCATATTTCGTGTTGGAAGCAAGAACACTGTTAGAAATAATTAGATAGATAATTAATGCAGATACCGGGTCGCCTGGATGTGCGTTGTGGTGCAGTGGGTATCGACTCGGAACGAGAAATCGGGGTGCCGAGTTCGAATTTCAGTTGAATTATTTGCATTCACATACGCACAAATATCCTTGGGAAAGGTATTAATCCATCTCTTCCCTCTATTTATGGGTTAAATATCTGGACAGATTGGGTTCTACAGCCTTGGCTGGCAACCAGTCTACCGCAGAAAGTAATGGCAACCTACTGCGAGATAATCTTCTGCCCAGTCTCTTTCGAGACATGATCGCCCAAGTGTGTATCACGTATGGCACTTAACTGACTGACCGGGTCGCCTATTACACACTTAACACATCAAGACTCTATAAACATTGATATACTGTAAATGGAAACATATCTTTTCACTGTCATGCCACTTAAGAACAGAGTCAATCATGGCAGTGTATATCTTCCTTTTCTTTTTATTATGTGTGGATATCTATGGCTATATGGGAAAGATAGGGAAATGGTTCCACATTGTTTTCTCTACGGTTTGGAATTCAAAATTTTCCTTCGTTTCGACTGGTTGCCACCTAAGCTTAGACAGCCTTGTCTATTCTGTTATTTTACACATTGGTTGCAGTAAGGAAGAGACGAATCCATACCTTCGCGAAGAGCCTTAGCGAGAAAAGACCGCAAACGATTCAGTATTTGACTCTCTTTCACCGATTCTACTTTTCCCCACCGAAGACATCTCATCTAAGTGTTCTCATATCTACTAAGATAAAAATTGTTTTTCGTGATCGATGGATGTGATTTACGGCTAAAGTTGACCTTAGCTTGTAAATATTCAATTCTATATTTTGCAAGAGTATAATGTTTCTTTTATACAATTTTCCCCGAAATAACAAGATTCTGCAGTTGTGTGTTGCTGTTGTGTTTTCTGTAGTAAGTATATATATATATATATATATATATATATATATATATATATATATATATATATATATATTACGAGGGTAGAATTGCTAGCCCCATGTCCAACAAATTTTGAATTTAATGTAGTTGTTATCCCAGCCATGGTTAGTAAAAACCGAACGCGAATCTCTTACTGGTGGGATGCATTACAATTAATTAAAAAATAGATTCTCGGACGAATTCTTTCACTGGTGTAGCTCGCCGTCATCTTAACCACTGTTTCCCGTTTGTTTTTTCTTTTTGTTTTTATTTTGTTTTTCTAATTCTCACAGACCTGTTGAGGAGGTTCGTTTACAATCACGTGGGAACAAAAACATTGACTTTTATTCATTTAAGGCTTTGCCGTGTTTCGGTCAGAAGAAAGCAAATCAAGAGAGACAACTCAATTGATAGCCTTCACCTTTTCAAATAAACGTTTTCCAAAGTAGATCACGTTTCTGACCGACATTTTAAAAGATTTTTTCTACTCTCCTACCCTAAAAAAAAAACAAAAAAAACTTCTATCTTCAACACTCAATTCCAACAACTCTTTTTGTAAATTTTTTTTTATGCAAGTGGAGATTAACAACAACGGAATTTACATCGCATGGCATCTTTTTTTTTCTTATCTTTGACATTTTTTGTTCTCCTCGTTGCTTTTTTCTGTCTTATTAGCCTTTTCTGTTCTATTCTTATATATATATATATATATATATATATATATATATATTTGCTGCTTACATACATACATACATGCATACATACATACATACATATAATTTCTTTCCTTGAACATTATTTTTAATCGATACTCGTATTTGAGTAAATATTCTGTTTTTAATTAAACATTATATATATATATATATATATATATATATATATATATATATATATATGTGTGTGTGTGTGTGTGTGTGTGTGTTTGGGGACCTCCCCTTTTTCTATGATAATGGACTCGACTTGAGTATATATATACTCTTGCCATAATGAGAGACATCGTAGGAGTACCGAACGATACCGAATCTACACAGAGAATACCATGTCGGCAGTAATAGTAGCTCTGAGCTTCACTCAGTCAGAATAGTATTACACGGATATACTAATTCCAGCACGGTTTTACTTCAAAGACTTGTATATATATATATTCTTTATTAATCGTATTCCTGGATTACTAACCTGCGTATCTTTACGTTTAATATAATCTATTTTCCTATCTCAAATATCTGTTTTGTTGTTCATTATTTTGTGTGGTTCCTCACACGGAATCCACAACAAAATGACTCTACCTGCTTGAATAATTATGAGAAATTTTGTTTGGAAAATGTGTGTCCTTAGGCAGGATTCGAATTTGCAGCGTATAACAACATAGAGGAAGCCATCAATTAATCTAATGCGTTTTAACCGCTCGTCCACGAATGATTTCACGGTAGACGAAGCTGTATTAAGCTTTATAAACTCAATTTTCCGAATTTCTCGTAAATTCTCATCTCTGCCCCGAAAATGTATCGTAATGTAAACAAATGTAAACAGACAATGTTACGGAAAGTTCCGGAGATTAAGGAAATTAAATTAACTGACATATTTAATTAATGTGTTTAAACATTATTTTCAATCGATTAAAAATAATTTTCGAACAAATAAATTAAATATATCGGTTGTTAATTCCATTTCGTTAACTTCCTGAACTTTCCATAACACACACACACACACACACACACACACACACACACACACACATATATATATATATATATATATATATATATATATATATATATATATATATATATTATATGATAGTTATTCGTCAAGATGCATCTGTCCCATTTAACCCATTTTAACCCAGTGTCTTCAGGTTTTAGAACATTAAATTAATTTACAAATCACAAGAATTTATCTTCCAACCGGGCAATATTTGGAAGGGAATTTTATTGATGAATCAATATGTCATCACTAACAATCTATCTCGGTGAACGAAACAAAGGGTTCAGTTCGAAATTCCAATCACTTGGAGAAGGTCGGAGCGTACAACGGCGAAAACGTCATGAAAATCTGCAAAATATAAGAAACAGTTCGATTAATGTAAATGGTGTAAATATAACATCTTGTTGAATTCCAGTTTCAGCAGAGCCATTGCAAAATCCGCTGCTATGAAAGTCGGTTCTCTGTGCAGGGCCCGGAAGTTTTCTCCCGTCTGAGTCCATCCTACACACATATAAATCTACCATCCGCCCGTGTATTGAATACTGCTGCCACATCTGGCTTCTCTGTGCCTCTTCTATAAATACTTTCACGGCTTCTGCTCCGATGAACTTAGATCACTGGTGTCACCTAGGTATGAATTTGCACGAGATACTAGATTAGCAACTAATTCCCACCCTTTTACAGTGAAACAGATAAAATGTAACTGCAATTTCTACTCTAACAGCTTCTTTTCTCGCACTTCCCTCCTGTGGAATTCCCTTCCATATACTTGCTTACCCGATAGATACAATTTCCAGCAATTTAAATGTAAAGTCAATAGACACCTCTTATCACACTAACTGGCATCCATTCTCACAAACAATCTTCCCATCTACCCAACCCCCATCCCAGGTATCCTCATCCGTCTATCACCCTCCTTCCGACATTTCCTATAACTAACCACTCTTTCTCATCACTTTCCCCTCTGTAACCCCCTGCGCAATAGTGGCATTCTTGCTTGGGGTGAAATGATTAAAAAAAAAAAATTAAATAAGATTATTTTCTTTTCCAATCATTTTCCTCCACGTACGGACAGGTAACGATTTCAGCAGATTTACAAAGATAGAAAGAGGCGTAAGACAAGGATGCGTCTTTTCACCGGATCTGTTTAAATTGTACAGCGAGAATATTTTGATGAACCTAGATGCTACGCCAGGGTTTGTTATTGGAGACCACAATTTGAACAACATAAGGTACACAGATAATACAGTGCTGATTGCAGACAAGGAAAGAAAGATACAAGACCTCCTACAGAAGGTAGCTGTGGAGAGTGGCAAAAAAGGACTATGAATAAACTGTAAGAAAACTGAATGCATCGTCATCAGCAAAAAAAAAGAAAAAGAAAAAAGAAGCAACCCAAAATGCCAAATACAGGTGGGGAATACTAGAATCAAGCAGGTACAGAAATTTAAATACCTAGGAAATGTTCTAACAGAAGATGGAAAGTGCGACACAGGAATCCGAAGGCGAATTGGCATGGCGAAGGACGCGTTCCAGAAGCTGAGTAAGATACACAGGAAAATTTCACTAAAAACAAAGAAGAAAGTGCTAGATTGCTATGTGATGTCAGTTCTTCAATACGGCAGTGAATATTGGACAATATCATCGAAGATGAGGAAAAAACTTGAAGCAGCGGAAATGTGGTTATACAGAAGGATGCTGCGGATATCATGGACCGAGCATGTGAACAATGATGAGGTTTTGGAAAGAATGGCAACAAAAAGAAAATTAACAGTGAGCATCAGGAAGATACAACTGAAGTTCCTGGGACATGCAATGAGGAAGGAGGGCTTGGTGAATCTGATAATAACAGGCCAGATAGAAGGAAAAAGTGACAGAGGAAGGCAGCGGATAACATATTTGAAGGGCCTGATCAGGTGGATGACGGAACAGGGGTTGCGAGATGTAACAGGAGCAAACATAATAAGAGCCACCAGGGATAGGAAGACGTGGAAAGCCATGATCGCCTACGTTCTGAAAGGACAGGGCACATAGAAGAAGAAGAAGAAGAAGAAGAAGTAGAAGAAGAAGAAGAAGAAGAAGAAGAAGGTAACAAAGCCATTTAGACGGAAGGGTTACTGAATTTGAAAATATATGAAAAAAAAGATTATTAAGAAAATGGAACAATAAAAGAACAGGAATTAAGAAGACAAGATAACGATTGACGTTGCATTTCAATTTTTGAAGATCAAATGTTCACTGGAAAGCAGTGATATTTACGACAAAAACATCAAGATAATCGAAAGTACTTGAATAAAAAAATGAAAAAAAAAACAAAACTATAATCATAATTTAAATCCCGATATACAACATGTAATTAAAAAATTGTAAAAATATATAAAAAAATAAATGGATGTTGGTATATTTTGTTTTACATTTTGTGTTGAGCATATAGGAAATGAATCCTATTTCCGACAGAATTACATACCCACGTCTATTGAACAGGTGTAGAGGCTCATCCCTTGTTCCCTGTTTAGGATGTGGTTTCCGGCTTTCTCTTTTCCAACCTTTTCACTCTTTTCTTTTTTCTTTTTTTTCAATTGGAGTAGACAGACTAAACTATCGACCGGTTTGACACTCCACACACGTCTATTGAACAGGTGTAGAGGCTCATCCCTTGTTTTTCTTTTTAGGATGTGGTCTCCGGCTTTCTCATTTCCAATCTTTTCACTCTTACGTAGCCCCCTGCACATCAGTGGCGTTACCGCCTTGCTCGGGGTGATATGATTAAAAAAAACAACAAAAAAACGAAAACATAAATAAGCCAGTCAGTTTAGTGCCATACATGAAACATGCTTGGGCGATCATATCTCTCGCGAGAGAGATGACTGACTGGGCAGAAGATTATCCCGCAGTAGGTTGCCATTATTTTATGCGGTAGACTGGTTGCCAGCCATGGCTATAGAACCCAATCTGTCCTGTTAGTTCACCCATAACTGGAAGGAAGAGACGGATTAATACCTTTCCCAAGGTTATTTGCTCGTAAGTGAATGCTATGAATTCAACTGGAATTCGAACTCGGCTCCCCGAGTTCTCGTTCCGAGTCGATATCCATTATACTACAACGCACATCCTTGTACTACAAAAATCCCACGCCCAAACTTTATTTTTTACCCAATAACAAACAATATAACAAAAATGTTATAATACAACACACAGATTTTTAAATTAGTGTATCTTGGTTAGAAATGATTATTGGTTGGTTGTTTTGTTTTTATCGCATATCAACCACGGCGGGTCATTTATTGCCAACTATTTTTTTTTTATTGCTAGTAATACCTTTTTCTTTCAACAATTTATTGTTTTTTTTATATAAAATTTTGTGTCTAGTAATACATTTTCTTTTTCGAATATTAAGATTTAATGGATTTTTTTAAGGGCAGAGTCCCCAAGTTCGACCTTTGTCATTTGAACCCTAACTGGAGGGAAGGGACGGATTAATACCTTCCCAAGGGTACCAGTCCTTAAGTGAATGCAGGATATTCAACTGGAATTCGAACTCGTTCACCGATTTCTCTTTCTGAGCCGATATCCACTGCACCAGAACGCACATCCGTCATTAAGCGCTTACAGCAGCTGGTATTCCCAAGCGCTCACCCATGTAAGTACTGACCAGTTGCTTAACTTCTGTGATCGAGCGATACCCGGTGTATTCAACGTGATAGGCCGTAAGCCTGGTTAGAAATGAATATCACTGTGTGAAATATTTGACAAATGAAATAAAACTAAAACCGTTTTTTCTCGAGCCTACTTTCGAGAAACATTTCTCATAAAAACTCAGATTTCGACGCATAGTAATTATTGGTAGGTGCATTTAAAAGAAGTAGTGGAATGAAATAGCACGAAAGATTAATTCTGCCATTATGTCTCTCATTTTATTTGTGCCATTTTTTCTTTCATTTTATTTGTACTATTTTTTTAAAATTCTATTTACGCCATTTTTTCTTTCATTCTATTTGTACTATTTTTTTAAAATTCTATTTACGCCATTTTTTCTTTCATTCTATTTGTACTATTTTTTTTAAATTCTATTTACGCCATTTTTTCTTTCATTCTATTTGTACTATTTTTAAAAAATTCTATTTACGCCCTTTTTTCTTTCATTCTATTTGTACTATTTTTTTAAAATTCTATTTTCGCCATTTTTTTCTTTCATTCTATTTGTCTATTTTTTAAAAATTCTATTTACGCCATTTTTTCTTTCATTCTATTTGTACTATTTTTTTTTAATTCTATTTACGCCATTTTTTCTTTCATTCTATTTGTACTATTTTTTTAAAATTCTATTTACGCCATTTTTTCTTTCATTCTATTTGTACTATTTTTTTAAAATTTATTTACGCCATTTTTTCTTTCATTCTATTTGTACTATTTTTTAAAAATTCTATTTACGCCATTTTTTCTTTCATTCTATTTGTACTATTTTTTTAAAATTCTATTTTCGCCATTTTTTCTTTCATTCTATTTGTACTATTTTTTTAAAATTCTATTTACGCCATTTTTTCTTTCATTCTATTTGTACTATTTTTTTAAAATTCTATTTTCGCCATTTTTTCTTTCATTCTATTTGTACTATTTTTTTAAAATTCTATTTACGCCATTTTTTCTTTCATTCTATTTGTACTATTTTTTTAAAATCCTATTTTCGCCATTTTTTCTTTCATTCTATTTGTACTATTTTTTAAAAATTCTATTTACGCCATTTTTTCTTTCATTCTATTTGTACTATTTTTTTAAAATTCTATTTTCGCCATTTTTTCTTTCATTCTATTTGTACTATTTTTTTAAAATTCTATTTACGCCATTTTTTTTCATTCTATTTGTACTATTGTTTAAAAATTCTATTTACGCCATTTTTTATTTCATTCTATTCGTACTATTTTTTTAAAATTCTATTTTCGCCATTTTTTCTTTCATTCTATTTGTACTATTTTTTTTAAATTCTATTTACGCCATTTTTTCTTTCATTCTATTTGTACTATTTTTTTAAAATTCTATTTACGCCATTTTTTCTTTCATTCTATTTGTACTATTTTTTAAAAATTCTATTTTCGCCATTTTTTTCTTTCATTCTATTTGTACTATTTTTTTAAAATTCTATTTTCGCCATTTTTTCTTTCATTCTATTTGTACTATTTTTTAAAAATTCTATTTAAGCCATTTTTTCTTTCATTCTATTTGTACTATTTTTTAAAAATTCTATTTACGCCATTTTTTCTTTCATTCTATTTGTACTATTTTTTTAAAATTCTATTTTCGCCTTTTTTTCTTTCATTCTATTTGTGCCATTTTAAGATAAGTTCGCTTTATGCTTAATGCACTGTACATTTTCTTTGAGGCTTAAAAGTACACAATTGGTTCAGATATTGTTAAGGGATTTTTCGTAGCGTCTATATAATTAATGTAATATATTTTATAATAAAATGTTATTTAATAAAACAGCTTTTTATGATTTTTTTTTAGGGGTGAAATGATTAAAAACATAAAAAATAAAAAATAAAATAAATAAAATAAACAAAAAACAAAAAAAAACAAAAAAAAACAAAACAAAAAAAAACACACACAAACACCCTGTAATTGTAATATATTATTTTTAATATTGGGTTGTTATTTCGAGAGGCACCAAATTCCACCACCGCTGCTTGACACGCTGTTGATTCGAGCCCAATGAAAAAATAAATAAAATGAACTGTAATTTTCTTAGACGATAAAAACATTTCTATAAGTGCAGGTTGATGCCTTAACAGGATTCAAGATTTTTTACAGTATTAACCAGATATAAGAGACCCTGATATCAGATAAACCCGGATATAAGAGCGGTTTTCTATAGTCCCAAATTAGAGCCTGTTGTAATGTATATAAAATAGATAAAACCCGGATATAAGAGAATATCGGATATAAGAGAACTCTTATCCGGTCCCGACAACTCTCTTATATCCGGTTTTATTTGCTTCTTTTATATAAATCCTATATTCTTTTATTTCAGTCTGATTCTATTTTGAGCGGTAGGTCAATGTGGGAGGGGTCCCGATGGCAATGTATTGGTGGGAAAAATCGGCTGTTTTCAAATCCTGAAAGAAAAAGATATTTTTGAGGAAGGTCCTAAGAGTCAGGAAATAATTTTTCTCACCCTCATCTGAACTCCAAGTTCACCTTTTGATTCACTTGCCAAATTCATTGTTAAATTAGCAGGTCATATCTGGTCAAACTGAGGTCACGTTTTTCAGTACTTAAAATCAGCCCGCCATTTCTGACCTGATATAACTCGTTCCCAGGTCAGTGGTGGCAATAATGAGAAAAATAACAAGTGATACACAGGGTTTCGGCGCTAAATGATTCAATCTATTATTTCCAGTAAGCAGAACAAGAACACTCTGTGGTATTTTTTAAAATCATATCACCCCGAGCAAGGCGGTAACGCCACTAATGTGCAGGGGACTACATAAGAGTGAAAAGATTGGAAAAGAGAAAACCGGAAACCGCATCCTAAACAGGAAACAAGGGATGAGCCTCTTCACCTGTTCAATAGACGTGTGTGGAGTGTGAACCGGGCGATAGTTTAGTCGATCTACTCCACTTGAAAAAAAAATGAGAAGATTGGAAAAGATAAAGCCGGAAACAAGGGATGAGCCTCTTCACCTGTTCAATAGACGTGTGTGGAGTGTGAACCGGGCGATAGTTTAGTCTATCTACTCCAATTGAAAAAAAAAAGTGAGAAGATTGGAAAAGAGAAAGCCGGAAACCACATCCTAAACAGGGAACAAGGGATGAGCCTCTTCACCTGTTCAATAGACGTGTGTGGAGTGTGAACCGGGCGATAGTTTAGTCTATCTACTCCAATTGAAAAAAAAAAAAGTGAGAGGATTGAAAAAGAGAAAGCCGGAAACCGCATCCTAAACAGGGAACAAGGGATGAGCCTCTTCACCTGTTCAATAGCCGTGGGTGGAGTGTGAACCGGGCGATTGTTTAGTTTATCTACTCCAATAAACCATAACTGGAGGGAAGAGTCGGATTAATACCTTTCCCGAGGCTATTTGTGCGTAAGCGAATTCAACTGGAATTCGAAAGTACATGTACTAAAATTGGAACGATAGAGAGAAGTTTAGCATGGCCCCTGCGCAAGAATGAAACGCAAATTCGTGAAGCGTTCCATTTTTTTTTAAAGTTTTTTTTATGTGCGTTGTGGTGTAGTTGATATCGACTCGGAACGACAAATCGGGGAGCCGAGTTCGAAATCCGAAAACAGGAAAAAATTAAAAATCATAGAAAACGTTATTATTCAAGATTAACATAACATAAAGTATTTTTAAACGCTGACGATGGTGTCTTAGAGCGTGCATGAAATATTTATTAGGTTGTTACAAATATAATGTCCGATTTCAGAAACATAATTTTCTTCTTCAAAAATCAACTGTAGAAATGTTGAAATTAGTCAAAATATGAGCTTTGAGCATCTATCTACCTCTGCTAACAATCGACAAGATTGTTTTTCGTTGATAAAATGTTATTAACTTTGATGCAACAAAATATTTGAAAGCTTTTTCTACCACTGGATTGGACGTAAAAGTGTTACCATTTAAAAGGTGCTTAAGTGCTTTAAAAAATGATAATCAATGGTTGAAAGAAGGACGTGGTAAACTCTCTTATCCCTGTGAGATTTTGTGACGTCATTCTTGCAACAAGTAGCCTCGCATTATCGCGGAGCAGAATCGGACCACGTCGATTCACCAAAGCAGATCTCATTTTTTGTTGGCCTATATGCATTTCAGAAAGTTGATTGCAGTAAGTTGTACCTAAATTTGAACCAATGCAAGAAAAGTAAAGTCATTTTCATATTCATCGATATTTCTGTCTGAAAATAAGTTAAAAATTAATTATGTATACCAAAATTCAGCATAGTGAATACTATGTTAAAATATCATTTCAAAATACAGCACTTCGAGCGGCCATTATTTTTGTAACAATCTAACATGTTTATAATATATATATATATATATATATATATATATATATATATATATATATGTGTGTGTGTGTGTGTGTGTGTGTGTGTATGTGTGTGTGTGTGTGTGTGTGTGTGTGTGTGTGTGTGTGGATTTCACTTAACACCGCTAGTTGACATGGCAATCAATGGCATAAAAGAAAAGAACTTGATCTTTGATTCTCGTTTTGCTCTGGAATGTGGTAGCAAAAATCCGGGACTCTTCCTTTGGAAGAAAGCCTCTTGGAGAAGCTGACTACTTAATTTCACCAAACCACGTTGCACACTCACGCATATAATACCCGCTAATCTATTTTTTCCAAGTTATCTGCTTACACATGAATATATTTCCTTTTCTTTTTTGAGTCATGATGTTCTTTGCAGGGTACGATGTATAAATTTTCGTCTAAATGACTCAAAAATTAAATGACATTGTCATTTCATTTTAACAGATATATTTACCAAAATTGCACAAATATCTTGAAATATTAAAGAGTACAATTATTCAATAAAATCGCGATTGGCTTCAACCACGGCCTCCAGATGACTTAAGAATCTCCTGCAACTCTTATAGACGGTGTTCATGTTTAAATTGACAAATGCTGCCATAATCCTTGCCTTCAGTTCATTTTTAGTGTTACAAAGAGGTTTTGTGTGTTTCTGGATCAACTGCACCCCCAACAAATTAATCGAGGGAGTTGCAGTCTGGAGATTTAAGTGGCCAGATGTAAGGGGTGATGTGATCGCAAAAATTATCTGACAGTCATGATTTGCTTTTGTGGCATGGTGCAGAGTCCTGTTGCTAGACATAGGGTCCTCGATCAGCCACCCTCGTGACCTAGAGCAGCACCATCTCTTCAGTATTTATGTAATACTCTGTGGTAAGTCTGAGGTTCTGTGGGAATATGAACAGAGGAATAACGTCGCCATTACTAGTGTTAACCCCAAACACCGTCATAATCATCCAGTTCTTTCCGAATTCTTTCCCTGTTTTCAGACTGACGCGTAAACATTTTGAAATTTCGAATTGGGGCTTCCGGTTTGAATGCTAAGCAGTACAGTGTGCCGTTTCCTTATTTTTGGCGGAGTTAATTGCGTCATAGTGCTCTTTTTCTTACAGACGATACCCAACTGTACAGTTCAGGCGGCAAAATCAAAAGCAAGCAATGCGCGTGCGCGAAATTAAAAATATAAAAGAAAATTCTAAGGAAATGTAATGACATCCTAAATCAAGTAAGCAACAAAGCTACTAAGACGCTAAGAGTTAATGTTTAAAAAATATGAGAAAAAGGAAAACATTATTAAGAAGAGAGAACACTAAAAGAACAGGAATTAAGAAGAGAAAGGATAATGATTAACACTGCATTCAAATTTTTGAAGATAAAAGTTGATAGAGACCAGAAGAAAGTTCAACAAGCGAGAAATGCGATAGAAGAAACTGTTAGCAAAAAACTTACGGTTGCGTCTAGCCATTTCAGTTAAAAAATAACGACACCTACCTGCCAACCTAGTCAGTTCGGTAAGTACCATACGTGATATACGCTTAGGCGATCATGTCTCGAAACAAAACATGATTTCTAGTTTCAAGTCGTCCTTCACTGCGCCACACGGTACATACATAGGGAGAGCCGAGTTCGAATTCCAGTTGAATTCGTTGCGTTCACTTACGCGTAAATACCCTCGGAAAACGTATCAATCCATCTTTTCTCCCTACAGCTATGGGTTAAATAGCAGAACAGATTGGGTTTTGTAGCTGTGGTTGGTAACCGGTCTATCACAGAAAGTAAAGGCAATTTACTGCAAAAAATACTCTGTCCAGTCAGTCATGTTTCTTTCGAGACATGATCTCTCAAGTGTGTATCACGTACGACACTTAACTGACTGCCAATCGAGTACTTCGCTTAAAATCAAGATGTCGAGGCACCATAGAAGAAATCTTACGGGACAACATGAAAATATTTATAGAGAATGCACAGAGAAGTTAAGTTACGATGAAAAATAATGAATTAGTTAAAGTTTTAGGCAGGAGGAGAGCGAAGAGAAAGATGAGCCAGCAACAGGGGGTGGGGAAGAGAAAGGGCAAGAGAAGGATGTGAACAGAGGAGTGAAGACAGTTGCGAGGGTAGAGAGAAAGGAAAAGAACAAGATACACGGGGTGATGTAGAAAGGGCTGGTGTTGCATAAGAGTTGAAGTATTAGGCAGGAGGAGAGTGAAGACATAGACGAACCAGCTACAGGGGTGAAAGAGAAAAGGCAAGAGAAGGATGTGAACACAGGAGTGAAGACAGTTGCGAGGGTAGAGAGAAAGGAAAAGAACAAGATACACGGGGTGATGTAGAAGGGGCTGGAGTTGCATAAGAGAGTTGAAGTATTAGGCAGGAGGAGAGTGAAGACATAGACGAACCAGCTACAGGGGTGAAAGAGAAAGAGCAAGAGAAGGATGTGAACAGAGGAGTGAAGACAGTTGGTAAGGTAGAGAGAAAGGAAAACAACAAGATACACGGGTTGATGTGGAAAGGGCTAGAGTTAAGTGGATAAAAGCTGGGAATTGACATTGCATTTAAATTCTTGAAGGTTGTAACCATCAGGAAAGCAAGTATATGGTAGGGAGTTCCACAGGCGGGAAGCGCGAAAAAAGAAGTTGATAGAGTAAAATTGTCGCCTGAATTTGGTTGATCTTACTGTAACCTTTTACAGTAAGATCAACCAAATTCAGGCGACACGAGACCTTGTTGCCAGTCTGGTTGCCCGAGTAAATTCTTGTGGGTGGGCGCAACAGTGACCTAAGTTCGTCAGAGCAGAAGCCAGGAAAATATTTGTAGAAGAGACAGAGGTTAGTTTAAAGCGTTAACCACTTAGTTATGAGGTGTTGATACTGTTTATTGTAGTAAATCATAAGATCAGGTGATATCTGTATGGATTAATAGGAGAAGGGTGAGAAAGAGGATATTGCCTTTGCGTTACATTCTGGAAAGTTTTCAAGTATTTACGTTGACAATGATTAATTCTTTCTCATGCTTTAACGTCAGTATCTGCAATCAGATATGAAAAAAGTTTCCTTTTTTATACATAGATTGTTAAGGAAGATAATGTCAATTCAATCGATAATACTTTATTTATACGCATATGTCTCGAAACAACATTGAACAATGTTTCATTCCACGGACTTGATAGCAAAGAGTATAGTAAACGAATCCTTGTAAACAGTGCGGCCGAGTAAAGTTACGGCAGGTGGACCTGCCTGCATGAAATGTTTTCTATATTTCTTTGTTTCAATCTTTCAACATTTTAATATTCTCTGACACCGGCAGCAAATGCGCAACCATTTCAACCTCTAATAAGGCCTTGTGTGAAACCAAACTAAGCTCGCGAATTTGCAAACAGTCAAAAAAAAGGAGAGTCATTTTAATTTCTTGCTCACCAAGCTTCAATGTTTCATCGAATTTGTTCGTAGTCTTTCTCGCTTCTTACTTTCGATGTTATTTAGGGTTGAGACGCCTAATTCATCTTGCTGTAACCAGGATTTGAACTAGATTCACCAGTTTCATTTCCATTGTTTCGCTTCTTCCTAATACTTCGTGTTTCAAGTTTTATTCCTCGACTGTAAAACAAATTATAAATTGATTTCAGTTTGGGCGTAACATATCAATCCGAATTTGTGATAGCATCGTCCAATTCACACTCCACCCACGTCTATTGAAGAGGTGGAAAGGCTCATCCCTTGTTCCCTGTTTAGGATGTGGTTTCCGGCTTTCTCTTTTCCAATCTTTTTACTCGTTTCTTTTTTTTTTTTTTTTTTTTTGTTTCAGTTGGAATAGATAGACTAAACTATCGCCCGGTACACACTCCACCCACGTCTATTGAACAGGTGAAGAGGCTCATCCCTTGTTCTCTGTTTAGGATGTGGTTTCCGGCTTTCTCTTTTCCAATCTTTTCACTCTTACGTAGTCCCCTACGTATCAGTGGCGTTACCGCCTTGCTTGGGGTGATATGATTAAAAAAAAAAAAATTTTAAAAAATAAGAAGTAGAAAATCGTAATAAAACCGATGAAGCCTTTTGTCACTGTTTGCAAATTCGCGATCCAGTGTGAACATATTAATTAACCAATGAAAAGAGAGCGATTTGCAGAAAACAAGAAATTGAACTTTTAATGACCCGTATTATGTTCCCATCTATAAATGAGTTTACTTTGGGAGATGACCACGTGATCCTAGTTAGCGATTTTTACACCTTTCCTGGCCGATGCAAGCAGAGGACGAGGAAGCATCAGGCAGATCAATGTTTCATCGAATTTGCGATAAAAAGACCCTCATATTGGTAGTCTTTCTCGCTTCTTATTTTTGATTTTATTTAGAGTGGAGACACTAGAGTGCCGCGTGATCCTCTTAAGTGTGTCGCGATATATTGTCACGGCATGACTGGAAGTAGTAATGATACGCCGTTTTCTATTTGAATAAAATGAATAAACATTAAACTTTATTTTAAAATAATTCTTTTTACTATTCTTCAATTATGTTATTTTAAAAACTTTGTTTTAATATTCATTTTTTTAAAAATATTTTTATTTTTTAATTCAACTTTTTAGAAACCATTTAACCATTTCCAGTGCTTGAGAGTTTTAAATAGAACACTCGACGGTACTTATTGACACATTTTCGATTTCAGTTCAAAAATTAATAACTCATATTAGCTATAAAGGCTTCATCGGTTTTATTACAATTTTCTACTTATTATTTATATGAATTAGGCGTCTCAACCCTAAATAACATAAAAAATAAGAAGCGAAAAATACTACGAACAAGTGAAGAAGACATGAGGGCCTGTTTATCGCAAATTCGATGAAGCATTAAAGTGTGGTAAATTACTTGTTCACCACTGTTGTAGCCTGGTATTGAACTTACAACTCTTTGGGTCAAGTCACTGAAACTTACTAGCGTCTAGATCCACTGGGCTGTAAGGCTATAGCAGTGGTGAACAGGTAACTTAGAGAGTCGGGTTAGAGGGAGATAACTCATGACAATTAAAAGAGCCTTGGCACAAGGAATGAGAATGATATAGCTCAGTGATCGTAATAAAAGACGGAAGGGAATATCAAGGACGGGAAATGGGAGAAAAGAAACTGTTCGAGTAGAAGAGGCGATTATATTTAATTATTTCGACGGTAAAAGGCTGGGACCTAGAGGCCAATCTAGTAGCACACGTAAATACATGTGGTCGGGTAACCAGGAGAAAAAAAAAAAGAAGCTCGTCAGTGCAGTAGCCATGGAAATACTTGGAAGCCACATCACGCCGGTGAAAAATTGACTGAAGGCGAACTGCTAAGTCAGGATCGATTATATTGAAGATCCTCCTTTAGGATTTTGTTGAGAAACTCAAGATAAATAACAGGAGCACCCGACCAAATACAGAACTGTTATTTTATGCAGATTTGTAAAAATCTATACTAATAGTTACTTTTCTCGCATTTCTCGCTTGTGAAACTCTCTTCCAGCTTCTTGTCTTCCAGTTAATTTTGATCTTCAAAAGTTAAATGCAAAATCAACCAACATCTTCTGTTTTAATTCCTTCTTTTTTGTATTATCCTCTTGCTTTAATAGTGTTTTTTGTTTCTGTCTGATGTGCGTTGTGGTGCAGTGAATATCGGCTCGAAGCGAGAAATCGGAAAGCCAAGTTCGAATTCCCGTTAAATGCGTTTCTTTTAGTTACGCACAAATACCCCTGGGAAATGTATTAATCCGCCTCTTCTCTCTCTAGCTATGATTTAAGCAGCAGGAAAAATTGGGGTTTATAGCCTCGGTGGTAACCAGTCTAACACAGAAAGTAATTCTTACTGCGGGAAAATCTTCTACCCAGTCAGTCATGGATCGAAAGAGACATGATCAGCCAACCGTGCGCCACGTATGGCACTTAACTGAATGATTATCTCATACCCCCCTGCATCTTAGTGATTTCATTGCCTTACTTGGGCTGAAATGATTAAAAAAATATATTTAAAAAAATGGATTTAAGCTTGTTTCTTTGATTTTGTTCCTGTCTTTTATCGTTGCGAACGAGTTGAATATTTTTACAGGCCCAAGTATTCACTCCCTTAAACTTCGACAAAGTATTTTGTTAATCTGAGCTGTGATCATCATTGTTGCGATCAAATGATAATGAATTTGAATGACTCTTTCATTGTTTTATTTGGAAGTCTTGGTCACTGATAGATTAGTGGTTGGCAGATGTTAGTTTCCTGAGTCAGAGAGGCGATTCTCGAATCTGAAATGTACAGTAATCCGCTTTAAGTATCGTTGCTATTAATATGATTATTTATTCATGTTATAAGCTTTTTCTTTCTTCTTTCTTTTAGTTTTTTCTTCTTTATCTTTAATCATTGTCATCTTTTTCTTTCTTCTTCTTTCTGCTTCTTTCTTCTTTTTCATCTACTTTTTCTTCTTCTTTCTTCTTTCTACTTTCTTCTACTTTTCTTCTTTTTCTTTCTTTCTTTCTTCCTTTATCTTCTTTTTCTTTCTTTTTCTTTCTGCTTTCTTTTTTTCTTCTACTTTTCTTTTTTTTTAGTCTTTCTTTATCTTCTTTTTCTTTCTTCTTCTTTCTGCTTCTTTCTTCTTTGTCATCTACTTTTTCTTCTTTTTTTCGTCTTTTTTCTTTCTTCTTTCTGCTTTCTTTTTCTTCTACTTTTCTTCTTTTTCTTTCTTTCTTTCTTTCTTTCTTTATCTTTCTTTTTTTTCTTCTTCTTTCTGCTTCTTCTTTTTCTTCTACTTGTTCTTTTTTCTTTCTTCTTTCTTCTTTTTCTTCTTTATCTTTTCTTTCTTCTTTTTCTTCTTTCTGCTTTATCTTTTTTCTTTTTCTTTCTTTTTTTCATTCTTTTTCTTTCTACTTCTCTCTTTTCTTGTCTTTCTTTCTTTTTCTTTTTCTTTCTTCTTCTTTTTCATTTTCCTTCTTCTTTCTTTTATTTCTTTCTTTTTGCTTCTTATTATTATCATTCATATGTTTATAGATGCGTGCGTGTGTGAGTTGGTTGCTATTTATGCAGATGCCCACTAAAACGGAATACGACACAATGTGGAGCCTACGCATTCATGGACTAGACAGAAATTGCTCAGGTCTCTCCTCTCTTGACTCCTTCTCAAACGCCAGGTAAGGACCCTAGACCGTTCTTGAAGGAAATTGATTTCCTGTTGATGAAGCCCCTCTCTGTGGCATGAGCATATCATATCCTATATAAATGCAGTATTCTGCTACGTCATTAGATGTGTTCATGTTATGTCGTGAGTAAGAATAAATAACTCAACAACAGGAATAGGTTAATTGTTGTATTCCGTGAAAATAGTATTTACAAAGGTTATTAGTTTCCAATACAAGAATAGAGGTTAATCGTCTCAACCGTCGTAAGACGTAGTATGAGCAATGGGTACTTCCGGGTTGTCACCGGAAGTCTACGACTGACTTGTCGATCGGCTGCTCGGCACACTCCGTCGTAGATGCCACCATTACTTTACATAGTAATGGAATAGTCCATTATAGCCGAATAGGCGCGGGCGTCCCAACAGTTCATTACATAAAGGTGATCATCTTCATGTAATAGACATTTTGTTGGCATAACCACCCATTTCTATATAGTGGATTTTTCTGTTAATTTAGTCGCCCATTTATATATTTATGTATAAAGGAGTGGATAGTTCATAAGAAGATGTAAAGAGGATGCTTTTATATATAATAATAATAATAATAATAATAATAATAATAATAATGTCTAAAAAGATGTAGTAAAGGATTCTATTGAATCCTACGTGTTATTCCAAAAAAAGTTTTAATTCATGAAGTAGTCGTAAAAATAAGGAAATTAGGAATAGAACGTTTTGGAAGGTTCTAGAAAATTCCAGTAAAATCGAGAGAATTCGAAAGGTTCTAGAAATATGAAAATTAGGTGTTAGCCCCTATAAAAATAGGTTTGGGGTAGTGAGTAGTCAGTTGTTACCAGGGTTTGCTGATGTTATCGACTCCGATTTTGATTCAAGGATTTATATGCAGCCGAAAGAATCTGTAAGAAAAGTTGCCGACCAACTAACACAGGAAAGAGAACCTCATGGAACTATATATGTAAATACATATTTTTGAGTCTTTCATTGACCAAGTTGATAATTATTCTTTATATACTCATTTAAGGATTTCCAAAAAGGTATAGCACTTATCTTCTTCGCCAACTTAACTGGGTAAAGATATTTGACACCTTACCTTCCCCTTCTCGCCTCGTAACACTTGCCAATAGAAAACTCTATGTCTCTTGTTTTGAATGCAACAAAAATTGTATATTTGTAAATATTTAATTGGTGTGATTTTGTAAATTAAATATTTGTCTGTGATTTATCTCTGAGTTTTGGTCAATTGTTTTTTTTTTATCATTCTTTTTACATGTAACAAAATGTCCATTACATTCGTATGAACGACTAAATTACGAGTTTGTTAAGTGCCATATGTAATTGCCCAGACATTCATGTCACAAAACAGACATGACTGACTGGGCAGAGGATTTTCTCGCAGCCGGTTGCCATTACTTTCTAAGGTAGACTGGTTGCCAACCAAGAATATAGAACTCAATTTGTCCTGTTATTTGACCCATAGCTCGAGAGAAGAGACGGATTAATACATTTCCCAAAGGTAAAGAATACAAATGGAATTCGAACTCGGCTCTCCGAGTTCTCATTCCGAGCTGATATCCACTGCACCACAAACCACATTTACAATATGTATACATTATTGGGCTTTTTTACCTCTTTCTCCTCCCTATCTTTTTGCACTGCTTAAGGACACATGGCCCAGTGGCTATAGACGTTGGTTAGTTCCTGTGACTTGACCCAAAGAGTTGTGAGTTCAATACCAGGCTACAACATGACTTCAAGAGGGGGCTCTGGGCAAGGAATGGAGTTCATATACCCCAGTGATTGCAATAAAGGATTTGGTTAAAAATTCCTAGCATCTGAAGAAGGCCGGAGCGTAAAACGGCCGAAACAAATGGCAGCAAAGATGAGGACAATAGTCCGAATAATGTAAATAATGTTCTAGTTTGTTTATTTATTGATTTATTTTAAATCAAAGGCACTTTGAAATTCGTCTGTTATTAGCCGCATTTTTACCGCTTGTGAGAACGCATCGATCAACTAAAATTTCGGCACTTTTCAGTCGACATTTTGTCAATGTCGACCGGAAGTAAAGTCATCAAAAGTCTACGCTACTCCTTTGAATACAATAATACCCACTTCCGCATCTGCGCGCCTTCTCGTTTAAGACCGGTGCGCAACGCAAAATGTCCGGATGATGTATCCGATAAGCAAATGATCAATAGGGGGTTCTTTTGTAGATTTAGACAGGAGGAGAAACAAAACAGAAAAGAAAATACATAATGTTACGAGAGAAAACAAAAAAAGAAGAAAAAAAAACAGAAAATAAACAACTAGAAAACAAATTTAAACAGAAAAACAACCTTTTTTTTTTGTTACCCAGCACACGTTACACGATGCATACAGACGCATATACAGACCCGTTTATATCTAAGATCATATCTATGTACATGAATATAAAGATGAGAATATGTAAAAAGGTCTTTCTGCTTTCAGACAAATTAATGAGAAGATACATAACATAATTATCCGTGCGCCTACGCATAATAATATATGTGTGACAAAACGAAGTTTAGATATACATCTGTATATTAAGTAGCTGAAAAAAGATACAAACTGATAAAATTATAAATTTATACACTCATATACGCTCTCACACTCTGGAAGAATGGTAGACTCTGTACTGATGAGCTGTGATACAGTGAAACTGCCTGCTGATGACTACATGTATATATATATATTGCATTTGGAACTGAGTTATTTCCGCAACCTAGGTTTCAAACTTTCGGTATCTTCAGGCGATTTACAATAAATTTTTGAATTTATTGTAAATCGCCTGAAGATACCGAAAGGTTGAAACCTAGGTTGCGGAAATAACTCATTTCTAAATAAAAAATATTCCAAAGTTCTACAATATAATTAATTGTATTGAATACAACTGTGTACTGGTCTAATTTAGTTATGAGCAAAAAACTAGCATACTAATATATATATATATATATATATATATATATATATATATATATATATATATATATATATATATATATTAGTGATTTGAAAGTCTGTATAAAGTTAAAATTGCTGACTTTCAGAGGTTTACTGAGAGAAAGGCATTTAAGGCAAGCAGACTTTGTAATAAAGTGTTCACTATCAGAGTAAGAGCATTAATAGAATTAATATAAAAAAATTGTCACTTAAGTGGTCGGCGGTGTCGCCGGCATATTGACTTGAAGTTTCAAGGGCTTGTTCTGTAAACCGAACACGCCTTTGAAAATCGAAAATTTACAACACTCCAGAGTTGGTGTGATACCGGGAGCGTCGCCAACCAGTTAAGTGACATTAATTTATATATATATATATATATATATATATATATATATATATATATATATATATAATAGGTTGGCACAGAGAAGAAATCAGATTAGGTGATGGGTAGATATGGATACAGTAAAACAGTGAGGCAAGAGATACCGGAAATGTCACAAAAATAAATAACACATACATCAAATCCACATACGCAAAAAAGTCTTAAAAGAAAAATAATACACACGAACATACAAAAGTATAGATGAAACCGCACACAAAAATACACATAAACAAACAACTATAATAGTCTATATATGCCCACAATGATATACACACAATATACACAAAACTAAAAATAACCAAAATAAAGAAATACAAATAAAATTTTAAAAAAAGGAGAAAGGAAGAAAAAAGGTCAATATATTAAAATATAATTAGTGATAAATAATCAGCAATCACAAAATATTTTAAAAGTTAGAAATAATAATAATGCAATATTCACAAAAATTTCACAAAAAAAAAGATTTACAAAGAAAATGTTTCATAAATGTAATCACGAAGAAAATTTTTTTAAACACGACAAAGAGGAAAAAAATAAAGAAAAATATTAAAATTAGAAACATAAAAAAATATTGTATTGTAATATTTGAAAAATATGGAAACTCGTAAAACCATTATGAATTTGACATGTTTCGTTGTCATTTTCAGATTCTCAATAAATGTAACAAACCTTGTCAAATTTAGGGAATACCCGATGTTGTAAGCTTGGATACGTGGGTGGTGTAATGTATAAGGGGTCGGAATTGGTAATCGGAGAGTCAAGTTCCAATTCCAGTTGAGTTCGTTATATTCCCTTACGCGCAGATACTTTTGGGAAAATATGGGTAGCAATTTCTCTTTCATGCAGGCTTCCTTAAAAGTGATGGCCAGGATATCATGGTCAGTATTTTATGTAATTTTTCATGTGATCTTATAATTTTTTTCTTTTGACGACATAAATTAAATATAGTCCAATTTTTTTATCCTAACGCTTTCAGCTATACTTTTAGACATTATCGAGAATGGATTTTATTTTACGTGTAACAGAAAGTATGTAGTGTTACATATATTTGTAGAGTTTTTGTGTTTCTATGTGAAATCCAGCGAACACTATATACCTACTTTTGCAGCGACCTGTAAACACACACACACACACACACACACACACACACACACACACACACACACACACATATATATATATATATATACACGCACATACAAAATAAAGTAGAATAAATTGCAATAACCATGCGGACATAGACACGCACACATGACACAGTCACAGACACGCACACACCACCAGATAAATCAGATAGATAAAACAACAGTAATGAAACTGATCCTCTTCAGGCCAGTCAAAGAGTCAAGGCACCGGTCAGATCACACTAAGATAAAGCACACGTACAAGCAGACTGATATCATCAGACCAAAAAGGCCCCAACTAGAACACACACACACACACACACACACACACACACACACACACACACACACACAGTAGCAGTAGCAGTAGCAGTAGCAGCAGCAGACAGCCAGGAATAGCCATTCTTTTAAAGGCCGTGAAGATACCCGGACAGTCAAAAGCTTCTCTGCCATTCTGAAGATGAGATTTCGATCTCGAAATATTAATGTTTAATAAATAGGTAATACAAACACTTCCTTACCTTCCTTTATTTCACTCAACGCATTGTGACAGCCTTCAAGACATAACCCATATAACTATTTTACACAATGCTTCAAGCAAATTACAAAACTTTACTATATATATGTATATATGAATTTATAATATGCACCTGATGATTGCGTATGCATGAAAAAACCGAGTCGTGTCTTAAGCGTAGAACTATATGTATATTTATTAATATATACTTTATAACTTGTATATTCTCCAGCAGTCTGGGTTCGAGCCCAGACAACTGCAAGCATTACGAACGATGATGTTCATCGAATGATTGACCCAGCACATTTATATGTATATTCAAACCAATTTGACCTATTGTCTTACTCAAGAAATCTTTACAAATAACTGTATCTGCATAAATGTCCGCACGTATCTTCGTTCATATATATATATATATATATATATATATAGAGAGAGAGAGAGAGAGAGATATGTGTATATTTATACCTTTATATAAAGTCATGTATATATGTTAATACATGCACTCATATATATATGTTTGTGCGTGTGTGTGTGTGTGTGTGTGTGTGTGTGTGTGTGTGTGTGTGTGTGTGTAAACACAGACAGTTGGAATTTCGATTGTCGGTCAATATACATCAAATAATGTAAATTGTGCGTGTTTTGGCTTTGAAGTTTGAAAGATAAGCAATCAATTGCTCGTTGATCGTCGCAATTAACAAACGAAGCAGAAAAATGGTTTTGTTTTTTTGTTCATGCTGCAGTAAATTCCGGATGTTAAAAAGAAAATAGGCAATTGCCCCACTCAGAATCGGCTTCTCTTTTCGAAATTTATCGAATCACGAGTTTTGTTTTTGTTTTTTGGCGTGTGACTTTTGAGTTTTATTTACCTTCGACCTTTAGAACCATTAGCCTACTAGTCTACATTTTCTTAAATAGCTATTTTTCACCGGCGATTTCAGGTAATTCGATAATGACAATCGATGGAAACTCGCTACTGGATTTGATTTCAATATATGCTTCACTATATCTATCTAGTCTGGCCAGTGGCGTGCAGAATGGAGGGCCGATGAGCGGGCGGCACTCCCTGGAGGGGCGACACTTCCAATGGAGTACATTATTTTTTGTTTTTATTTAGCAAATACACCTCAAATTAGATATTAGAAATAAATAAAATATTTAATTTTAGTTTAAAAAAATGTTTGGCTGCTGGTAATTTGACCAAATTTGTGAACTAAATTTTGAGGGCTAAATAAGTCCTCTGATTAAATGGTATCATGGCTGAGACTAAGAACTACAATTATACCTACTTAGAGCCAAACCTGAAGCAAATACTAAAATAAAAGGGCTGAAAAGAAAAGAAAAAAAGATACAGACATACAGGCAGATAAACAGACACACACACAAACATCTTGCCTTTTATATATATATATTATCGATTTTCTGCACTGTTGTAAGAACTGCAACCTTGAAACTTCTGAATATCGTTTCTTATGTCTTTGTCTATGAGTGTATCAAATTTGATTAAAATCGGACCACTCCTTCTATAAGCCGATTTTTTCGATGATCGATTTTCGATATTTATCGGGAGTACCTCGACACAAAACCTAACTACAAACACTCGCAGACGCTTATAGTAACACTGTGTAAATTTTCAAAAAAATTGGTTCAGCCGTTTCGGAGTCTATAGGTAACGGATGCACACACACACGCACAGACAAAGTTCCATTTATAAATAAGTTTAGATTTAATAAATGCTTATAAATTTATGAATAAAAATTGTTTTCGTATTTATTTCTTTATAAATTGATAAATGACAAAACTTTCATTGTATTAGTTCTAACTGTATTAGCTTTTAGAATATTGTAAATATAAATATATAAATATTCTTGTTTAGCACGAAACAGTTAAACATGTGTGCGTTTGTGCAAGTATGTTCGTGCGGATGCGTATGCACGTGTGCGTAAATGCGCTCATTTCGTGGTTAGTTCTCCATTTCGTCGTTTTGCTTATCACTTTATATTCTGCTTATTGGTTTTATACTGTCGCTTTTTTTTTCAGTTGTAGCAATTTTGACATCCGGCTTTTCAGACATTCACAGTTCGTCATAACTCTTAAGTATTCTTGTGTTTTTTTCAGTTTGGAAAATTGTATTTTTATTTTTTACATAAATCATTTTTAATTAAAAAAAAAAAAGTAATGCTGAAATGATAAGGTAAATCCTTACATATGTCTTCACCTGACCGTTACTTCGTTTCTGTTATTTTTTGTGGTAGTATATAAAGTAGTATATAAAGTAGTATATAAAGTATTATATAAAGTAGTATATAAAGTAGTATATAAAGTATTATATAAAGTATTATATAAAGTAGTATATAAAGTAGTATATAAAGAAGTATATAAAGTAGTATATAAAGTATTATATAAAGTAGTATATAAAGTATTATATAAAGTAGTATATAAAGTATTATATAAAGTATTATATAAAGTAGTATATAAAGTATTATATAAAGTAGTATATAAAGTATTATATAAAGTATTATATAAAGTATTAATTATAGGAGGTTAAGATTGTAATCAAATTTTTATTTATTATTTTTATGTATTTGTAGAATTAGCTAATAGAACACCTTATTCAAATGTGTAAATATTAGTTGACAGCAGCTCAGATTTTAGGTTTTTTAAACTTAATTTTTATTCTTCTGTATTTGTTAAAGGGGCTAAATTCTTTAAGTTAAAACTTGAATTAAGTAATTATGGTATACTAAGGTATATTGGAGTTATGAAAACTAATTAATTTTAATTTTAATAAAATAATTTTTAAGTAATATTAGAGCATAAGTTATAAATGAACATTATAATTAATTACACTTTAAAGTGAAATATTTACGGTGTTTATATAATAATGTCTATTCCTTTCTATGGTTTAGTAGTACTTTATTTTTAGAAAAGTATATAATATGCAGTTTTTCATTTTCAGGCACATCGGTGTAGAAAGGCATGCACCCAAACACATGTACACGTCTATTTGTGCTTTGTTATTAAAATAAAGATTTGTTTCTCCAAATGTTAGGGTGTCAATTTTGGGTGGTAAGGTTTATGGACTATTTTTTTGTTGTTGTTGTTTAAAACTACAAGACCTCCTACCGAAGGTAGCTGAAGAGAATGAAAAGAATGGACTGCAAATAAACTGCAAGAAAACCGAATCCATGGTCATCAGCAAAAAGGGTAGACCAAAATGCCAATTACAGTTGAGGGACTCTAAAATCAAGCAGGCACAGAAATTTAAATACCTAAGAAGTGTTCTAACAGAAGACGGAAAGTGCGACACTGAGATCCGACGGCGAATTGGCATGGCGAAAGAAACATTCCAGAAGTTGAGTAAAGTATTAAGAAACAGGACAATTTCACTAGAAACAAAGAGGAGAGTACTGGATTGCTGTGTGATGTCGGTTCTTCAATATGGCAGTAAATGTTTATATATTGGCTCTGTAAATGGAATGTAATATTTGCATCGAGCCCTCCACCTTGATCAATTTTATTATTAATGAAATTAATATTAATATGATCGGGTTTTTGGGATTTACCTATCCGATCATCCTTTGGATTTAAAATATTAAATATATAGATATAAACTTATTTATAAATGGAACTTTGTCTGTGTGTGGGTCTCTGTGTGTGTGTGTGTCTGTCTGTGCGTGGGTGTCCCTTACCTATAGAATCCGAAACGGCTGAACCGATTTTCTTGAAAATTTACACAGTTGTATTATAAGAGTCTGCGAGTGTTCTTAGCTAGGTTTTGTGTCAAGGTACCCCCGATAAATATCGAAAATCGATAATCGAAAAGTCGTGTTATAGAAGGAGTGGTCCGATTTTAATCAAATTTGATACACTAATAGACAAAGACATTAGAAACGATATTCAGAAGTTTCAAGGTTGCAGTTCTTACAATAGTGCAGAAAATCGATAATATATATATATATATATATATATATATATATATATATATATATATAAGGTAAGATGTTTGTGTGTGTGTCTGTTTATCTGCATGTATGTCTGTATTTTCTTCAGCCCTTTTATTTTAGTTTGTGCTTCGGGTTTGGTTCTAAGTAGGTATAATTGTATTTCTTAATCTTAGCCATGATACCATTTACTCAGAGGACTTATTTAGCATTCAAAATTCATTTTACAGCGAAAAACCTTATTTGATATCGATACCAGGAGATTAAAATCTGACTTACATCCATTCATTTTTCTTTCAGTCTACGGTTTCGCTTAAACTGGAAACAACTATTGCTTTTTAGTCATTCGTGCCAACGTTCAAAGAGTCTAAGCTCCAGGACCATGGATCAGTTTTAAAGCTTTCATTACACCCGAGCAACGCCGGGCTATACTGCTAGTTCTTAATAAAACTAAAGAAAATCTGGAATGTTAATGGTTATGATTTGGTCTCTCGGCTTCAGTCACTTTCCCACCGCCATAATGTAGCTTCTCACTGCCTTTTCCTACAATACTTTCATGGTAATTGTTCTGATGAAATTGCTGCTATGGTTTATAAATTTATGAATGGAACACATTTAACAATTAGGTCTCATCAATATAAAGTTGAATTGGCTAAATGCAACCGTAAGTTCTATGCTAACAGTTTCTTTTTCTTGCCCTTTTCGATTGTGGAACTTTCTTCCAGCTTTATGCATTCCAGCTAAATTTGATCTTCAAAAAATTGAAATGCAATGTCAATCGTTAACTACAGTCTTCTTGATATAGCTACTTTCATTGTTTTCGCTTCTTAATAATGTTTTTCTTTGTCTTATTCTTTCACACTCAGTATCACCTTGTGTCTTAGTAGCTTTATTGCCTTGCTTGGGGTGACATAATTAAAACATACAACCGTAACAAACAGAATTGCGCAGTTATCTAATCTCTCTCTTTTTATGTCTTTCTTTCTTTCTTTCTTTCTTTCTCACTTTTTCACTCACTCTCGTTCTCTCTGATGCACACACACACACACACACACACACACACACATATCTATATATATATATATATTTCAAGCATACGCACCGTAATGGGAGCGCTAGAGGGTGTCGTCAGTGATGTCATTGCGAGGATCACTAGGGGGTTTCGGGTCTTTCAACATCATACCCCACTCACCGCGCCGACCCGACCAGAGATGATCAGTTTCTGGCCCACCCTCGATAAGCGCTTTCAGACACTGGAAAATTACCTTTAGGCCTGGTACAAAACCTTGCAAATGCTTCTGATTGGCGACAGTCAGAGCCACTTTCCATTTAGAGGCGAACCGTACATGAGCTCGTCCGAAACATTAACTTAGACGCAGAATTTCGGGGAATTTTAGCTAACAATTTGGAATCCAGGCACTCACTCTTTTGATCCATAACCAATTAGCTGTTCTTTCCGCTGTTTCGGTTATGGACTTGAGTGCTTTTCTTTTTTTTACTCCCACTATCCTAATATCTGTTAAGGCTTTGCATAAGGACCTTGCTGCCAATCCTCTAGTTCCCACTTCTATAGGAGTGCAGCTAGTCCTCCAGCCTTGAACCCTGCAACTCTCCAGCAGTTCGTCATATTTTAACTTCTTCCTTTCATGAGCTTCCTCTGCGTTTTCTCCCCAGGGGACCGTCATTTCCCACAAGAGTATCTTCTTCAAATTATGTGAGAAGAAAACTATATCTGGGCGAAGTTTTGTGATGGCTATTTGCTCTGGGAATTTCAATCCTGAGCCTATATCGGCCCTTAGTTCCCAGTCTGTTGCAGGAGATAGCAGGTTTGGATTTACCTTTCTATTTCGTGGGATATATATATATATATATATATATATATATATATATATATATATATATATATATACTAGCAGTATAGCCCGACGTTGCTCGGGTGTAATAAAAACTTTAAAACTAATCCATGGTCCTGGAGCTCAGACTCTTTGGACGTTGGCACAAAAAACTAAAAAGCAATAGTTGTTTCCAGTTAAAGCGAAACCGTGGACTGAAAGAAAATGAATGGATGTAAGTCAAATTTTGATTTCCTAGAATTGATTTCAAATTTTCTGCAGTATTGTAAGAACTACAACCTTGAAACTTCTGAATATCGTTCCTTATGTCTTTGTCTATGAGTGTATCAAATTTGATGAAAATCGGACCACTATTTCTATAACCCGATTTTTTCGATATTTATCGGGGCTACCTCGACACAAAACCTAGCTAAGAACACTCGCAGACGCTTATAGTACAACTGTGTAAATTTTCAACAAAATCGGTTCAGCCGTTTCGGAGTCTATAGGTAACGGACACACACACAGACACACACACACACACACACACACACACACACACACACACACGCAAAGTTCCATTCATAAATAAGTATATATATATATGGATTTTTTTGTCCGTGAATTCTTATATTATAATGTAATTAACATCTTAGAAAATGGCTTATGTAAGCCGAAAGCTTAGTTTGGATTATAAAAAAAAATATGTTTCAATATTGTGATTTTCTTTCTTCATTTAATGGTAATGCTATTAAGCTTATCAGACAAGATTAAAAAAAAATTACATAAAAGAAATAGACAAAACTTGTCTATATTATTTAATGAAACATGCATCTATATATAGAGTGCACTTAGGAGTCTAAGCATTTGGATAAAGATCGAGCTATTAATCATTGTGACAGGTCTGACCATAATTTCGTCATAAAAATGTGGTTCTGATTAAAATAGAAAGACATTTATTAGCGCGAAACCTTATTAAAGTTCAGTAATTTCAGAACCTTCGACAGTAAATTTACGTCCTGGAACAAACAACATAGCTCCTTTCTTCACGAAACTACTCATTTCCTCAACATATCTATCAGAAAATAAGACTGCAATCGGCATCTCTCACCGATCAAATTGCACATATTACATTCATACCTGATTCCGTCATAGCGAATTCAGCATCACTTATCTATTTCAATGTAGCCGATCTTACAGAATCAGGACTTCACTATTGACCTGTATTCTTTATAGAACTGTTTTCGCTTGTTGTAATCGATTACTACTTACTGTTTCTTTCTGTCTCCCGCCGTCATTCTTCCAGTTAGCATTGTGTTTCACTTTTCATCTACTGACAGTTGTACTCTTCTCTCTTTCGGTCATGACGTTCATATCTATCCTTCCCGTTTTCCATTCACTACCCTCCGATACAAACGATTCAATCATGAATCATTCACAAAACTCCAGACCACTTCCAACGTCTCTGTCCGCTTGCGCGTTTCATTGGCTGAAATACTGATGACATCACATCTCTGAACCTGTTTATATTTCCTTGGTTGGAACGCTTACTTCCGGATCGGGTTCATCACCAACCGCCATTCTGGCGACCCCCACTTTTTTTTCCTTAAATTATTCCTAGCTTATTTAATTGAAATCATCCTTTTGCTTTTCGCCTTGGGACAGTTAGTTTCATTTTAAAAACCTGGGGCACGTGGGAGGCGTACAAGCTGACTGAACTTTTATTAATGGGTCGGGGGATGTCTCACAGGGCTTTAGCGTTTTGGAGATAATGAAGGAGAGGGTGCATTCCGATATCTTTAATCGGGAATTCATAAAAACGGCCACAAAGCAGATTCTTGTTGTCTTCGGGACGTGATTGCTTTACAAGATTCATTTTCCTCTGATCGTAACCCATCCCCGATTAGGTTACACGGGTCTCTTCCACGATGACTTCTTCATGCGTTAATTTGCCAGTACGATTTAATACATCTACAAACACACAGACTTAAACGCATAAATTCGAACTCTAACAGCACTAAACACATACATACGCAGATGTTTATCAAAGTCATTCTTTCTTTCTTTCTTTCTTTCTTTCTTTCTTTCTTTCATTCATTCATTCTTTGTTTCTTTCTTTGTTTCTTTCATTCTTTCATTCAT